>CM052200.1:26392833-26448286 GCA_028455805.1 Lasioglossum figueresi | reverse complement strand
TCGTTAAGTATGAAACTTGACGAATGTGTTTGAAATTTGTGTTTTGTTTGTCAAGTTTCATACTTAACGTCCTGATATATCCGCGACAGTCTCCTGTTTAAAATCATACGAAACACGACGCAATTTCGATCGTGTATACTCGTTTGAGCCACGATTAACCCTTTTAGTGCCGAACGAAAAACGGGTGTCTATGCGAAGATAACCGGACGAATTTGACGAATTTACTATGGTTTAGGAAAAGCCCACGAAAACCAAACTAAGAATGATATTTAAAAAATTCAAAACGCAGCGTATAGGGGAAGAATGGAAGAGTAATGTAATGCCGTTTGTATTGCAATACTTATTGATTAATGATTAAAAACATAGAAACAAGTTTCTCTTTTACAAACAATATTTTCACTAATCATCGTTTGATCAATTTTATGTAGGTCACGTGGTATAAAATATAAGCACTTCATTTTCAATAATTTTTAATAAAATAACCAAAATCGATCCTGAGAACAAGATGATATACGATATATATACAGTAAAGTCGAGATTACTGTCCTCAGTGAACACCGGGTTGATTCATTATTTTCTTTATAAAATTTCACTATCGTATTTCTGGCATTTTTCTGATTAATATAAGATTAAACACGATATAATTCCAATTGTATTTAGTGGTTAAATCGGCGATTCAAGCTTCGGTCGCAAGGAAGGACAGCGTATGGGAAAGAAAGAGACACTCGTTCTGTCCTTCTCTTTGTTCGGCTTCTCCTTTGAATTTCATTCTGTCCTTCTCTATGTTCGGACTCTCCTTTGAAGTAACAAAAATACGATCGCAACACCAAGATTACTGTCCACCAAAAATACGGCTGTTGGACAGTAGACTTTACTGTATGTCCCGTTTCTACCTTATCGCTAGAACATGTACAGAGCCTCGGCAATAATCAGCATAAGATATAACAAAAAGTTAAATCTAATAAACATTTTTTTTCAATTGTGTTGCAACGAATTTGAACCATATTAACGTTTTATAAAGTTATTTTGAGATACAGATCTCTCGTGATGCGTATAATAAGACGCCAACGCATGCGCAACGATATATCGTCGTTGGCACTTTTCGCTAGTGTACCAAACGACGATATATCGATATATCGTCGTTCGGCACTAAAATGATTAAATAGAACCTCTGTTATCCGAATAAACCCCATTGATTTCCTCGACGAGAAAGAAAATTTGTATTTATCGTTACACGCTCTTTAATGCTTAAATATTGTGAACAGAAGATGATAAAAAATATGTTTAATCCCTGTGTAGAATCCACGGTCCAGCGACAATAATAATAAATTGTGGGTGTTACCGGGAGACGCGTCATTGAAAAAATGCGGTAAAATTCCGTCCAGTCAGATCGGCGAATCGTGACGCGGTGCATCGGTGCATCGTGCTCGCGGATCTCGAAATAGATCAAAGCAAAGGGGGGAAATACGGGGGACGAGGAGGAAAACGCGTTCCGATCTAGCGCGGTTTCGACGCGTGTCGCGTCGCGTCGCCGCGAATAATGGACGCGCGACTCTCCGTCTCTTCTTTCTCCCTTCGTCCCGCGTCCCGGCCACGCTTTTCCTTTGTTCGAAGCCGTGATTCCCTGAACCGAACTCGCCCCGGGGAAAATGGAGTGCGCTTTAGCTCGAGGGAAAAAGTGTTTTCGCCTCTTGAACGCACCGGGAACCGTGCCGCGTTCCGGCGACGATATAGTGGCTTCCCGACGCGATTCCGCTGCTTCAGCACGCTAGTTTCGCGTTTACGAGAGTCGCACAGTGCCGGACTCGTCCCCGGGAACATCCTATGGGGAAAGGACGTCGAGGGAATCCCCAGATTTCGGTCTGTTGCTCGCGAAGCGGGTTCTTTTTACCGGTCGTACGCTCTTTTCGCGAGGTTACGAGGGCGCTCTCGTTTTACAGACCAGACAATCGATTTGTGTTTTGCATTGTCGTCTGGTTGCGGTCCTGAGAGTGTGTAGAAAAATTCTGCATAATTATTATAGCGGAGTTCGTAAAATTAGCAAGCCGGAGGGACACAATTGCTATGCTGTTTATTTCGACTGAAAATATTCGCAAAAATTCTGTCTGCTATTTCAGACATATGCACGCATCGTTCAGTTCGTTTCGTCAATTTTATTTTCATAAAATATTCTATGAAATTTTATGCATCGTACCGTTCACCGCCTCGACCGCATTTCTTTCATTTCCGTATTCGTTGCTGAACACGAATCGTACTTATTATTTATATTTTTATTTACGCGCACGGCAATCGTTTCGTTTACAGGGATGGAAAATATTTTCAACGCTCGAATAATTATTACGACAAACGGTTTGTTTGACCGAATACTCCAGAGCTTCGTCGCCGAGGGAACAACAATAACTGACACCGGCATATTTATCGTACGTTTTTATTTCGACTCCTCTCGAGTGACGGGCATATATCCTGTATTTCAATTTTGATTGCGGCCAAGAGCGCTCGACTTTTGTGTTCATTTCGAATCGAACTTCCACTCCGGCTCGATCGAACGAAAAAAAACTCGGATTGAACTCTAGCTACGTCGCGTCGGTCCTCTCTCTCTGGCCTGTGGCCGCGGCCATGTTTAGAGAGCCACCGTGTCCACAAACGGAGAGAAAAAGCTATTTTCCTCCGATTCGGTGTGTGTCTCCTTTGCCAGAGGTTTTTGCCTCCTTTCAATGGGACTCGATGAGTCGGCCGTACGTAACTCGCCGATGAATAGAAACTTCTGCGACGCGACCTGTCGACGCGAATGTAGATCATGCGGGCGAGTCTCTCTCATCCCGACCCGATCATGACTGCCCTTTGAGGCAGAAACTAGCGCGGACGCTTCTAATAATCATACCACTCGAAATTGGGTGCGGTCGCTATCAAAAGTTTCCTTACGGTTCACTCGAATATTAACCCTTATTACTCGAGTGGTGACACAAGAGTCGCCACTAAACATATCGCTGTACCATTATTCAAAGTATTGTTTACATTATTAAATATGTTGGTATCTAATCAATTAAAGAACATTTATGTATTGTACGAGGCATTATATCAATTCCATATCCATCAAAAGGAAAAATCATGCAGGGTGTATCACGAATCGTGATCAGTAGAGATTATTCCGTTATTAGCTGTCCAATCGAAAATGTTTTTATCATATATACAGTCCGCGACAGAAAGATGGCACACCACGAAAATTCAATGTTTTCATCATTTGGACATAATAAATCTAGTCTTTCTTGGTACTTGTACATTTTTATTACAAAATAAATTACATTACAAACAATGAAATTAAAGGAAATGTCCGTTTGTTTATGAAAACAAGAAAATAACAAAAATCGGTGCGACAAAATGATGGCACATATACAAAAATAAATAAAAAATAACACTACGCCTTTTTTTTCTCCAATGTATGTGCTGTTGTGCAAATTTCAGACGCTCCGATTTATGCTGAACGGTTAAAGGTGGTTTTCTTTTCAATTTCATTCGAACTAAGTGCGGTCATTCTTTTATTATCCTTTGCGAAGAATTCGAAGCTTCTTTCAATATTGCACGTTTTCCGCGATCGCTTACTGCTTTCAATGGACCGGAACTCTTTTTTTTACCGTATGTTTTAGGATTTTTTAATAAATTATACTCCACTTTTCTGCTTCGATGTATAATACGTGCAATTTTTGAAACTGAGTTTTTATTTGAGCATCGGATAAAGATTTTCCACTACCCATAGTGTAACTTCAATAGAAGATAATAAGAAACACGCAGAATATTTAATGCACGGTAACATAGTACACGATACAAACAGTCTGACGGTCTAGTGTTAACTGCAGAGAAAGAATTTTAAGACCGTGCCATCATTTTGTCGCGTCGGTGACCCCGGTTGTTTACATTTAGACTAGAATCTGTAACCTCCGCTTAACTCCATCGGTCTAAGTAACCTCAAAACTTCACCGAAGTACAGTAGTTTCAAAAGAACTTTCACGTGATCGTAGCAAATTTTTTGTAAAAAAAATTAAAAAAGCATCTTTTTGCAATTTCTTTGCAATGTTTTTAATGTTACGATACGTTTCCGAATTCGCCTTGAACTCTCGGCTCGTCTAACAAATAGACGTAAAAAAATATAGGTGTATTTGCAAAAAATTGTAGGTGATGTGAAAAAATCATAAAAAAAATGAATTGACGAAAAATTTGCTATAGTCACGTGAAAGCTCTCTTGAATCCATGGTATACCTGATAAAAACATTTTCGATCGGACTGCTAATAACAGAGTAATCTCTACCGATCACGATTCGTGATTCACCTACATATAAAAATTATCCGTTGTCCGAGGGGTTAAGAAACATTAAATAAACCACACTGTAAGGTTCCATCGTATGTATTCTCAAGAGAATTAAATGTTGGTAGTGTGGATAATCAGCACAGTGGGTTCGTTGGTACAACAGACATGCAACGAGGATTTCTGAAACGCGATAGGGGTTGTAAAACGATAACGAGTTTCATTAAAAAAAATGAGTTGACGAAAAATTTGCTATAATCACTTGAAAGCTCTCTTGAATCCATGGTATACCTGATAAAAACATTTTCGATCGGACTGCTAATAACAGAGTAATCTCTACCGATCACGATTCGTGATTCACCCTGTATATAAAAATTATTCGTTGTCCGAGGGGTTAAAAAAAAATTAAATAAATCACACTATAAGGTTCCATCGTATGTGTTCTCAAGAGAATTGAATGTTGGAAGTGTGGATAATCAGCACAGTGGGTTCGTTGGTACAACAGACATGCAACGAGGATTTCTGAAACGCGATAGGGGTTGTAAAACGATAACGAGTTTCATTAAAAAAAATGAGTTGACGAAAAATTTGCTATAATTGCTTGAAAGCTCTCTTGAATCCATGCTATCACGATTCGTGATTCACCCTGTATAATATGTAGGACGGAATTATTCTAAGTCGGAAGAAATAATTAATTTTCACTAAACACTGGAGTAAACTGGTGAAACACTGTATCGCGAATAACTAACACAATAAAAATTGTCTGTATTACCTGCAGGGTGTAGTACCAACACAGTGTACACAGACGTTTATTTCTTTCCTTAATCATTTTATCGAGGTGAACAGAAAGGCATACATTGTACGAATTTATACTGTTGATAGTTTGTTCAGAGAAGGGGGACATGCGTGAAAATTAAACACTAGTTTTATGTGCGAACACTCCTTGTTCTGTATGCGCAAGAAAATCGACAATCTCCTCATCGTAATTAGAAAATATAATAGAATGTTTTTGGTCATAGACGATGAGAAACAGAGACTTTTTAAAAATAGTATTGCTTTTCGTGTTCATTGATTTTATTTAGAATTTGTCTGATTTTTCGGGAACGTTTCACACGGATCGATCGAACGTATAATTTCGGTCTATAAATTCCAGCGGGCGGCAAGCAATCTGGAATTTCATCGGGATAATTGAACAGTGAAATCGGTTTTTAATGGATCCCGCGGTTTCGTTCGCGCGAATCGAACCCGGCGGATCAATTGATTTGGCAGAACGCCTGCCAGACGACGATAACGACACTCCGAGTGTCTTTGATGTAAAGTGGCCAGCCGGATGAACGAAGCTAATCTTGTTGCGGGATTGAGTTATGCTGTTCCTTCAGTCGCGAATGGCGCCTTTGATCACCGAATGATAAGTCGACTGGTATCGACCGCTCATAAATTCCACTTTTACGAGACGACCGGCGACGAATCGCAGCGTCTGCTACGCAAATTTTTCACTGAAACCCACCCGCCCGATATTAAATCCATTCGAACGATCGGGAGCTTTATTGGCACGCTCGGTTTCGATCTACTACAATCTACATCGAAACACGCGAGTTTCTCGTTCCGCGAACGATTAGGTCGTTTAATCGCCTTTCGAACATGACATCGTGTCGGGGACGTTCTATTGCGAGCAGCGCCCGTTGTACTTTCGCGTTACAGTTCGCTGGTAATTCGACATCCCCATTGGATCGAATATTCAACTATTCGATATAAAGTAATTCTCTATAAAATAATTCAAAAGAATATATTTCAACGCTCTTCTATTTAATAAGATGTTTCCTGTTGTTAGAGCGCGCACTTTGCAATTTCTGATCAAGTTTGATTAAACTGTTCTCACATATTTACTTCAAATTTGTTAGCCTCGACGGCTCGTGTTTATTTTGCACGTGGAAACACGCAACAGTTCCTGAACGTGATATGAAAATAAAAAAGAAAGCAGTTGGTTAATAATTAAGAATAATTTAAGAAAATATTTTTGAACACTCGTCTATTTAATAAGGCGTTTCTCGCGCGGTTCGTGCCCTGTGTAATTCCCGATAAAGTTTGATTAACGTGTTTTCACACATCCGCCAGAAATTTGTTGGAGAGCCGGTACTTATGTCACGGAGACACGCGAGAGGTCATGAACGTTGCTTCAAAGAAGACCGTGTTCGAGCGAAACATTTCAGTTGGGTGCACCGTACATATTTTTTGAAACTATTTTTCGGGTTCAGCAGATTTTTCATCCCGTCCGCTAAATCGCAGAAGCCGGTTCCCACCGGCGCGGCGCGTCGGTCGGATGTATTCGACCAATTTACGGTAACTTCTCTTTAGAAATAAATGTAAGAAGGTCGGATCTTTGTGCGGCGAAGCCCGAGCGAGATTCAAAGTCGGATCGGCGAGGGTTTGTTCCTTTCAGGAAGGAAGTTTTCCTCCCATTCCCCCGGCCTTAGAATACACTGGGGCCATACTCGAAAAAGCGAAGATATCATGCTGGATATTTAGTAAATATGAATGCCGAACCGTTCCGACTCCTACCCAAACGGCAATTCTCGAGAGATCAATATTTAAAGCTTCTCGACGCAAATGTGAGCCAAACAGTGAACATCCTTCGAGGGGGTTGGAGGGTAGGTTCATAGAATTATTCCCTCTCGGATATCTCCTTTTTCCTCTGTCAAATTATTAACAGCAGAGCTGCATCGTAGGGGGAGAAAGTCGCGAAAGAAATCGCGAGGCAAGAGGTTAAAGAAATTCCTGGAATATACATATCTGGAGGAAAACCTCTGACCTTAGCCACGTAAATCGAGCCAGTCGCACGGGGAACCGCGTTCTCACGATGTAAATCACCCCCGACCGCCGTTTCCTTTCTCGGAAGTCCTTCGCGAGGAATGAACCGGACGCCCCCGCGTTGCATATCGAATAGGTTCGCGCGGGGGTGGAGGCGCCGTTCGAATTTTATGAGAATTCATGCCCCGTTCCTTTGTCGTTTCGCTAACCCCTTCGTGTAATCTGTTGACTGCGGAACCTGATTCCATAGCCTTTCCGCGAAAAATTGTACAGTAAGGTGAAGCGGGATAAGTGCAGACTGGTTTTTGTAAAGTTGGATTTTAAACTTATGTATTTTCTGTCCGGTATGTAAATACTTTAACGCTGTCGGCATCAAACGCTTTGCACTGTTATTACTGGTGAATTAATATTACGCAGGATTCTAATTTTTCTCGAAAATTTTCATTTTGACAGGATATTGTACAAAATGTCAACTACTCTGCACTTTTCCTCAAAAATGGGGCAAGATTGTCATTAGAGTTGAAATGCATTCAAACCTTGTTTCATGTGCAACGGGGCAATAGCAGAATTATTAACAAGCCTGCTATAAAATGCTTTATTGCATTTTATCGCATTAAATTAGGAGAACACCTTTATTCTTTGGCGACATCTATGTCGAATAGTTCATATACTTATAGCGCATTAATGAATAGAAGCTAGAGAAATTTCGCTCATATTATAATTAAAAAAAAAAAACAATTTTAGCACTTCCCCCGTTTACGAACTTACCCCACTCTACCTTACCATTTTCTATCAAATTTTTCTTAACTGTGTCGTAACTTCTGCCAAAATAGTTAATAAAAGGGTGGCAACCGATTTTCGCAATTCCCTATATGGAATTTTTCCGTGTATAGGAGAAACCGGGGCTAGTTGACTAACTTTTAATATATTTAATTTTTACCAATAAATCATTAGTATTTTGCTGACTTGTACACCAAAAGTTTGCACATTGACTTGGGTATACAGATTTAATTTTGAAGATCGCTTTGATTGAACTAGTGTAGTTTTAATCAAATTTAGATTAGTGAGAGAGCAATAAGTCGACAAACTCCTGTTGTGGGGTTACTTGACTTAACACTTGAAAGTGTTTGAGAAAAAATAATATAGTATTAACAATACTTAAATTTTTATTTGTTCATACATATCCACTGTGGTGAATCAGATGATGATTTGTAGGCAAAATTAAGCCAAATTAGGCTTACAAATCATCATCCGAGTCACAGTTAATACACGCATCTCATGCATTTTTCGTAAGCCCATTTGCTGCAACGTGTGCACTGCACCCAGTTTTCACCACAAACGCTATCAGTGTAAGATTCATTGCAGATCAAACATTCTGAATCATCTTCAGATTCTGAGGACAAGGAATCTTGAATGACGTAAATCCTATGCTTGGTCAAGTAACCCCGTTCGACAATTTTGTCATTGTAAGGATCACACGTGCATAACCTCGATGCACCGGATAAAATAAAATACCTCAAATTATAGTAAATGTATCATATTTCCATAAACTAATCATGAAAAAATATCAAGCAGTACTTAATAAACAAAAATTGATAAATAGTCGAAACAAAAATATTTACTTACCGCCGATGTTCCTAGATTTTTTATTCTCATTGAAATAACACGCAAGTTTCGGTCACCACAGCACATTACGTGGTGAGCTAGTCATTCTTATGTTTCAATATCGCGGAAAGCAATATCATTTACTTTATAGTATTACAATTAGAATGGATTAGACGACTAACCTCAATAGTCAACTAGCCCCCCTCTCCCCTACGTTTCCGCAGTTAGAATCATATGGGATTCTATATCCTTTTCCAGAGGAAATCGTACTATACTGACCATTTTTTAATTTTCGTGCTGTTTCCTGTGTTGGAATAGTTAATAAAGGGGTGCAAACTGTTCTTCACTTCCCCTTGTATGAGGTAAAAAATCTAGCAAGTTCTGCAACTGGAATACCAAATGGGATTCCATATTCTTTGCGGGGAAAATTGTACCGTACTGACCATTTTTTCATTTTTCTGCTGTTTCCTGTATTGGAATAGTCGATAAAGGGGTGAAAATGTTTTTCACTGCCCCTTATGTGGGGTAAGATTTGTTTGCAAGTTCTGCAACTGGAAAACCAAACGAGATTCCATATTCTTTGCGGGGAAAATTGTCCCTTACTGACAATTTTTTCATTTTTCTGCTGTTTCCTGTATTGGAATAGTCGATAAAGGGGTGAAAATATATAATTTGTAGTGAAATCTTTAGAATAGAGGTGGAAACCTCTTTTGCAACCACTTATGTCGGGAAAGAGTTGTTGCAAGTGAATTGCTGTAGGAAGGAAATAATTCAGTATTATTTACAATATAAAATGCTTATTCTATTTGAAAAGAACAAAAATTATTCTATATGAAAAAACATTGAAAATTGAATGAGCGATTCCTCCCTGGAACGTACATTTACAAATGACTGATCGTCCAATCCGCGATAAACTTCCCCGAGACTCTTATTTTATTGAACATTATTGAGCCGCGTCTGGTGCAGACGCAAGATCCGCAATCTGCTAATGAGAAAGTCGTGAATCCTTGACTCGTACTACTGAAAGGTAGTCTGAAGGAACAGAAATTCGTTGAGATTTCCTGTTAGTCTGTTTGCTCTATCCTCTTGCCGCTTCGCTTCCTCCAAATGAGAATTTTGCACTTGAATCTGAAAGCATCGGAAAGTTTTCACTAACAATTGTGCTGCTGGCAAGAAGAAATCTGTGGAACGTTATAAAATAAATTATTCGACTCTCTGCGAGCGGGCTTCGTTTACCGAACCGGTTCTAGACCATTTTCTAGCGGCTAACAAGCTTACAATTAAAAATTACTTAAGATCTTTTCGTGCACAAGTTTTACGTGAAAGTTGAAAATTTTTGGTAATGATTTTTCATTTACATATTGAGTGTCATAGAAATTTCAAAAGAGTTACCAATAGACTGCAGATCTTTATTTTTCTCTTTGGTTTAGAGTTTAGATCTCTTATTTTCACAATTCATTTTTTAAAAATTCAATTAAGTTAAAATAACGATATCATTAATTTTTGGTAATTTCGACTGCTTTCTTGTGTTTCAGTGATTTGAATTTGCCACTAACACATCAAGATCCGCACAATCTGCTTATCAGTAATAATTATTAATAATTTAATTTAATATTCGAAAGATTTGCATTTTGAGCGCATCTATGTGATCGCAACTATTTGCAAGTGCATTTGGTTCAACAGCTATAAAAATTGCTTCGGCCAGCTTTTTTAACCGAGTTCACACTCGATAATTGGATAGGAAGCGTTTTAATAGCGATTATAGTTTCGCTTTTTTTCCCCGTGCCGAGCCCAGCTCTGTTATCCGGCAGACAGTTTATAAGGATTTTAACGTTACTTCCGACGCTAATACAATTTGCCCGGGCTATCCATTAGCGGACTCAAAATTTCAACCCTTTTGTGCCGGCTGCCGCTCGTTCTCGTCAAGATGCAATCTCGATGCGGTTTAATCTCGTTTATGCATTAGGCGGAACAGTCTGCGCCATGTGGAAGGTGCTCTCCTCGCATTTTTCCCTCTTTTTCTCTCCCTCCATCCGCATGTGTGTCTTCTTCGATGGTACCACGAGAGAATACTCGACGTTCGTTTAGGAACTACAACAATCCGCCATTACGAACTTCGCTATCTTTCGATTCTAATCTACAAGCCGCTTAGTGGACTGTTTAACTTTTCGACACGAGCCCTCGTGCTGCTTTCTTCAACACGATAATGCGATGTTCGTGGCGATGCAATCGAGATGAAATTTCATTTGGAACTCGATTGCACCCTTTATGCGAATTCTCGTGCCTGCTGGCTATAGAAAAATCTCTCGGACTTGAATAATATTCATGATCACGTGTAATAGTCGTGCAATCTATCTGGTTTCATTTTGTGGCTGCTGATAGGGTTCCTGACCGTCGTTTCATGACATCGTTTCATACCTGAACAATTTTCTCGAGGACGTACATTATAAACGTTGTGCTATTATTAACCCTCTATCTGATGAATATTTATGACGAGTTGAAAACAATATATGTGGCTGTTAGTCTACTTAAAAATTATTGTAGTCGTGAAATAAATAATAAAATTTTATTAGAAAATGTTATTTTTTGCATTTTGTGACTGTCCTGTATGGGAACTTCGTAAATCGCACTGTTCCCATTTGGAACCAACATGCTCAGAGTCTTCGGTATCGTCTACTTAATTTACTATACAACATTTGAAGTTCCTAATTGAGAACGGAATGCAGTAGAGGGTAAATTCAGTTTTAGCTTAATATTTACTACCACCACATCAGTTCCACGTTTTTCACTTTAAATTTTACTTTAGAAATTATCGAATTTCCTCATTCTTAAAAGATCTAAGCAAATTCTTATAATAAGTCGCGTGTACTCCTCAGCATTAAAGTAACGTTTGAATAAAATGTTGCACCGGAGGGAACCATTAAAAACCACCATTATCGATCCGGTGACGCTGCACCGGCTCTTAGCGAGCAGTTAGTGCATCGACCGCGCGTTTAGTCTCGTTCCGGTGTTTTACTGTCCGGCGTATGTACAGCACGCGACCGGATCGACTCTAAATCGGCGCGACACTCGCATAAAGCGAGAAGCGACGCGCTCTCGGAATTGCATCTGCATATTGCATCTATACGGAGGTGGATCGACTTTTCGCGTCTTGCTTGTTGCGTAACCGTCTATCCGCATCGGTCTCGTGGATATCCAGTTGATAAAACGCAGTCGAGATGTGCCGCTGCTGGATATTACGTTGCAAGGCCCGATGAGTCTCGAGGAGGCCTGCGAGGGTTTCGAAATTGCGTGCCGTGGACCGGTTTCCAGGGATGCAGCACGGCAGCCGCATTAATTGCATCTCGTTCCCGGTCCCACGAACTGCCGCGATCGATCCCTTGCCACGATATCTGCACCGATATTCGTCGATTGTCGATCATTTGTCACGCGCAGCGTCCCTGAATTTTTCGGTCGACCGTCCACCTCCGAATTCGTCGAAATATTCTTATCTATTGGACCACACTCGCCGAAATATCTGTAAAGTCACTGTGTTTTGTAACGAATTCTTATTATTATACCATACCAATGAAAAATTTGTATTTGGTAGCATTTCGGGATTACGTAAAGAAAGCATACACACCGATTTCAAAACATAAGTATAACATTTATCGATAAAAGAAAACAAAAATATAATTTTACGCGGAACAAACTGCGAAATTTCTATAATGTCGCTTTCGTTTTACACGGATAAAGTTGAAATCAACGATTGTTTTTTTATTATTTCTATTTTAATATCTGATGTAACCTCCATTTTTTTTAATTACATTAAAAATACGATTGGGCATCGACGAAATTAATTTTTGTAGCGTTTCTGTTTTAACAGACGCCCACGTTTCGTTCACCGCATCCTTTAGTTCGCTAATGGAGTTGCATTGTTTGCAATTTTTAAGAACTTGTCGCGCAACGATACCCCAAACATTTTCAATAGGGTTTATATCGGGGGAACAAGCAGGCCATGGCAAAATATTGATGTTCCTTTCAAGAAGCCACTGCTTTGTGTGCTTCGACGCGTGTAATGCAGCATTATCATGCCGATAAATAAAATTGTCATCTTAAATATTTTCTGTAAAGGGTATTAGAACCATGTCTAACAAATCTGTATAATTTTCCGAATTCATTTTGTGATTTATGCAACGCATTGGAGTTTTCTGTCAGCTTTGAACGCAGCCCATATGATTAGGGAACCACCGCCAAAGTTACGACTCATTGTCACACTTTTCTCATTTCTCGGATCACGCCAATAATATTTACAGCCATCAGGCCCATCCAAATTAAATTCTTTCTCATCTGAAAAAATAACAGACTTCCACTCTTTCGTCCAGGACTTATGTGCCCGTGCGAAATCAAAACGGGCCTGTTTATGTGCTTCTTTTAGGCCTGATTTGCGTTGCATTTTTGTCCACACAAATTGCCCAGAAGAATTTAAAAGTTTTCGCACGCGTCTTGTTGTTACAGAAAGCTCCAATTCAGCTCGAAATTGTGCTGCATTTTTCCTTTCCTTAGCCGCAGACCTCGTTAATAATAAATGTTGTCTCTTTGACAATTTTTATTATCACCTTTAAAATGATTTTTTCCGTAATTTTCACGTAAATTGATATAATTATTAATCACGGTATAGGAACGATTAATTTTCTTAGCAATTGCACGATTAGAGCAGCCCATATCTTTATAAGCATCGATCGATGCTTTTTCTTCAATTGTTAGCACTTTTCCTCTTGGCATTCTAATATACGCGAATCAAATTATAAGAAACAGGAATTCTATGAGTTCTAAAACTAATACTTTTAGAATATTTCAAATTTTCCTTAGTTCTCTGCTCGGAATTCAGCGAAACGCTAAGTGACTTTATAGAAACTTCGCACTTGTGTTCTGCATCGCGCAGAAAAAAAACAAAACACGTAAATAGTGAACATAGCGGTCTAGAATGCGTAGTCCCTCTATCCGAGTGTCAACAAGGCACGAGACCAGACACGATAAATCAACAAAAATGGTGATATTTTTCAAATATCTATGAATATGAAGATGACTTTATAGAAATTTCGGCCACTGTATCAGACTATTAGGGCATGCGGAAAGTTATTTCGTTTCCTCAAAGGGAAATGATCTTTTGCGTTTTTTCAGGCAACTTAAAGATCCCATTCTCGTAGAATTTCTGTATTTTATTAGCAAACGATCGAGCTACATGACTTTATACGAATTTATTTGAAGTGAAATTTGCACCGCATAAAAAATATTGAAAAAAGTGGAAAAATGGCAATCCGATGGTACATCCTCTCCGTAAACAGCACACAATCTTGTTGCGGTAATAAAAAAGCAAAAGGTGATGGAAATGCGTACTTTGATTTTGCAATAATAATTATATAGTCATTACTCTTGATTCTTTTCTAATTGTAGAAAAGAATGGCGACTATAATGTATGATTGATTAATAAAGCTGCATTCTTTAAAATTGAACCATTGAGCTTTATTTTCAAATCGGGCACGAACTTATGCAATCATCTATAATAGATCTATAAAATACATGTAAAATATTTTATGAAAAAGGTACCGAGCCAATTACAAGTACAGATCATTAATTCCAGATTAATGATATTCCAATGAAAATTATTCCTGCTGAATTAATGGTTTCTGGCCATAATCCAGCAGATTATATCCGACAATAGAAAAAGAAATGATTGTCCCGGGAACGAAAGAGAATCGATTTCGATTGGCGAGAGAATTGCTCTTTTAATCGCGCGTTATCGGCGCGCAAAAAGGCCAGTGTGAACGAAGCATTCAAAAACTTAATTAGAATTTATTGTCTCGCGGGCAGAATTGAAATTTTTCAAACGAAACCCGTTCGATCGTCGCGACTGTCGGAGAGAGAGAGAGAGAGAAAATTCTTTGCATCTGTTCAGATGGGTGGATTAAATACCATTTTAAGTTATAATAAATAATCGATTTCCCACAGAATCTACTGACAGTATTTACTGATAGAATTCATTAATAGGATATACCGATAGCGTTTATACTATAAAAATAGCATTTCATTGAGAAGATACTTTGTTCAGCGTATATAAATGTTTTTTTAACATTTTAAACATTGCCGTTTATTGGATAATCGTACTTATACACTGAAATTAAATTAACAAATATTATGGTGCCTCCAATATCATATTCTATTTAATACATTACAAATATTTGTCTTCGTGCTTCGAATTACAATGAAATACAATGATTACATTGAACTGCGGATTTAATGCATTTATGACAACAGCGAGACGGTGAAATGTAAACAAATGAGTTTTCATGTCATCCGCGAACTGCTTATAAATATAATAATTAACAGCATTATAAATTACAAAGTAAATTAAACAAAGCCGAATAAAGTAAAATATATTTACTCCCACAACTGTGACATACGATAGTCGTATCTCCTACTTTATTTAAACCGTACATCAACAGCCTTTTAAATGTTATTTAGACCATTTTTTTTGTAGACGCTACCTGTCTTTGTCTACGGGGTGTTGGGGTAGAATAAATTTCGTGGTCGCCAGGAAATTAATTTAACGTCGCGGCGTATCTCGCGGGGTTCGCAAAAAGGAACAAAATATTCGGGGTTTGAAAAAAAAGCGAGCTAGCCAGCGAATGAAGTGAAAGGAAAACACGGAAAGGGGCGTTTCGTGTTCGTTCGTTCGTTCGTATGGTCCGGGAAGGGCTGCAATGACGGCAATTTGCCAGTTTCCATGAAACGCCGACGTCGCGGGACGTCCAACGTCCTACGTCGACGTAGAGAACCGACGGGAAAAAACGAGAATCGCATACGCGTTGGAAAAAAGCAGGCTCCCGGTTTTATTCACCGATTAATTGGCGCTCGTTCCAGGCTTCGCGAGCCGAACAGAATAATTGGGGGACCGTCGTTTACGCGATCGTGCACGAAAAAGCAAAAGAAATCTCGTGGAAGGAATCGAGACGAATATTATACACGAAAAAGATGCGAGAAGATCGAACGTCGATTAATAATGCATCGAAGAAACCCTGATTTGCGATATAGTTGCCGACACTGTGTTCTTAAAACTCGTTTTATCAGCCATGTGAAATAGTACTGGAAATATTTATCGCATAGCTCGATTATCGTCAGAGTTAGGCAAAACGTTATCCGATCAATGATCGAATATCAAATCCAATTATTAATCGTGGCTACCGATTACCAAATAATCGGTAATCAATAATCAATGAATAAGAAAGGAATCAGATATCAGTTGTTATATTGAATCGCATCAACTCTCTTATTCGATGTAATATTTTTTAATTGTTGGAATCAATTTTGTACACACAAGATACAAGAGGCGAATAGAAATTCTGTTCTTGTTCTATCGATTATTTGATTACGATGAAAACAATGTGTTCTTTCAATTTTTCAAATTCTTTAAACGTTTGTACCGTTTTAAAATTCTAATTTTAGCTGACACGAGCAGACAGGGGTACAGGATGTTCGATTCGATGACAAAGTAACTAGTTTATCAAACAGGGTCTCATAACTTCTGTAATTTCCGAAGTGATCGGCGACCGCTGCGCCACAGCAAAGCCAATTGGTAGAATAATAGGATCCCGACGTGCTCGATGACGTTCGCCGGTGTGCGTTAGTGTTACGACCCAATTAAGAATTATTGGATTTCAACAAGTGGAAAGAAAAAAATGTGCCTTCGAACGAGCCAGCCTCCCATTCTGACCCGGTTTTCCGCGGGGCGCTAAGCGTTAATAAACATCGCGACACGCTTTCTTTTTTTTCTCCCCCCCTCTCTCTCTCAGTCTCTTTTTTTCATCCTCCGGCTCGCAGACGTTGATGCATTTGTTCCGCGGCGCTGAAACGAAACTCATTTACCGCGCGTGTCGCTGAATACAGATTTCTACGCGGGAGAGAAAAATTATTCAATCTTGTCGAAAATGTATTTCTCGTCTCTCAGCAAGGAGTTTCGTCCCTCTGCTTCGAGTTGGATCAAACAGATGGCTGACGCGGTGGACAAGAAACAATTTCTCTCGGACCCCGTGATAAATTCATTTTCAATTATTTGATAGAAAAGATCTATAGCTTGAATTTATCCAGAGGCATTGTTTGTACGGAAGTGACTAGTGTAAGAGGAAAACAGAGAACACGGTCCTAATGTAAATAAATACAAAAATTTGTCTCTGCATTGCTTGTGCATGGTTGACTGTTTCTATTCGGTTGGTGGGAAAGTTATGTCGTATTTGAATAAAGCAGGGAATTGACAGGTTATCTGAAAGATGGCAACGAGTTGTTACAAGTAATGGAAATTATGTCATTGAATAATATTAAACATATATCTTTATGCATTGATTAAAATGTTTTCTGTAAAATACGACAGAACTTTCCCTTCATCCTAATACTTCAGACTAGGTTTACAGATGTTGATTGCACTGCTGTACGCACCGATATAAATATAAAAAGATACGTGAAAATATTAAAAATTGAAGGATAAACGAGAATTCCAATTTGTTCGTGCCTTTTTAACATTTTGATGAGAACATGCAAATATTTGATGAGCAGAATTTTTAAATGGATTTTTGCTGCATGTATATACAGCCAAATATCACATTTTAATATACATGGACCACATTTTGAATTTTTTTTAAACTCCCAACGGTTAATCAAAGGGATGACGTGGTGTCCGTAAGTTTTACATGTTAAATGCGTTTCTCAGAACCGGCTCTGATAAGTTCAGTTATTCTTTATGAAAGTAAAATTAGTGACTTTGTTGTTTGTATGGACGTAATATTTACAGGCGAAGATGAAAGGAGTTCCAATGTAATTGTAATTTAACATTAAACCTACCCAGCCTTAAAGGTAACTAGGTACATGTTCCCTTAAAAAATGACAAAATTGATTTTATTTAGACTTTGCGCGGCCCCTATTGTATAATACGTGCTCTACTAAAGATATCTATACAATAATTCCTTGTGAAATCATTTTTATTATTTCAATAGTTGTAAAATAAAAAATCTGTAACCGGTCATTTTGACCGGTGGTGGTAGATTCAGTGGTAAAATTCATAGACTGTCCGTGGAAGGCTGTGCCTCGCTGACTGGTTTCTACTTCCGCCTGCTTCCCACTGGTCGTGCGATCTTCAACACTGGTTTTACAAGATATCGATTCAAAAATTCACGTTTAATTCTTCTAAATCGTAGGTTAAACTAAAAATTCCAATCAACTGTGGCCCGTCTAAAATTTCGACGGAAACGCGCGTGTATGTTGTAAAAAAAAATTTTCAAACGAATTTTCAAACGGATTTTCACTGGAACCAGTGAAATGTTACATTTCAAAATGCACGAACCACATTTCGTGAATTTTCTGTGTGCCGCTAATGGTTTCCGGAATATTCGCTGAAGCGGATTAATCAAAGGGGATGATGTCAAACGTGCCGGTAAGTTTCGCAGCACGTTAAAGGCACAAAAATCACTGGGCGCGGTATAATGTTCTTAATGAATGCAATCATTCTATAATCACCTAGGAAAATTTCCGAATGAAAACCGCGACCCGATTTCGCTTATCGATTTCCGATGGGGAGCCATTACTCGCGACCGAAAAATGGATTTCATTAGGTCTGGCATTGCCAACGAATCGAACGGACATGGCGGCCAACGGAGGATCCTGTTTGTCGACGGGTCCACGTACGCTATACGATTTTCGAGGAGGCGAGCGCAATGTCCGAGGAAAAGTTTCGCCGATTTATCTGTCGGCCGAGGCCATTCATCACTCCTCCGCGTTCTCCTCGTTTTCCCAATTCGATTCTCCCGCGGCACGGTTCCCCATCGATTATCGATTAGAATCTCTTTTGTCCGACTGCTGCTGCGCCCGATGTAAATTCTTTCGTAGCTCCATGAATTCGGTCGCGTTGCCCGCGACGATATGTTGTCTCGCGAGAGCCCGGAACAATATTCCTTCGCCGGTTCTTCTTAAAATTCTTGCCGCGACTCACGAAACGCAATTAACTTTCTTTCAAACCCTTCTCGAACAAAGTGCGTTTCATTAAGAGCTGTTCCCGCTTCGACAGGCAATTTTTTAAAAATTTGTTCGGAACCTTTTCAACTCTTCTAACGATCACTATAGTTACAACAATATCGAATTCTCGCTGCTTATTAACAGGGACTGTAAAGCTTCCTTTTATTGACAGCTCTGGTCGAGTTTACTTTTACATTGTACGGTTTACCACCACGTAGTTGACTATCGCATTGTGTAGTTTACTATTATTCCAACGTGTGCCTGTTTATTATTTGGTGTATTTTCGTCGGAACTCTGATTAGCAATCTCACGGTTAACAAGTTTATTGGTAAATGTAAGATTATCAATCTCATGGTTATAAAGTGTAACGTAATATACTCTATAGCGTATAAAATACCATATAATATAACGTAATATACAGTATAGCACATGAAATAATATACAGTGTGTGTGAAAAGTATTCGTACGCCCTTTAAAATAGAATAACTTCTTTATAATTGTACCAAACGACCTGATTTTTTTTATAATCAATTAGAAGCATTGGTTTAGGAAATGATGTGCAAAAAAGATTTTCCAAAAATTATAATTTACAAGGTTACATGCAAAAAGAACAAAGGCACTTTTTAAAACTTTGTTATTTGGGCCCTTGAAAAAAATTTAAAATATATGTTTTGTAGATTTATAGTAGTTAAACACATGCTGAAATTTTCATCGAAATCGACTAACATACACGCGAGCTACAAGCGGTTAAAAATGGTGAAATTACACGACTTTTGATCAGTTTCTGCTTAAAATCCACAGAATCGTGCATCTTTCGATGCGTGCCGTTTTTTCCTGCGTCAACCGATTTCGATGAAATTTTCAGCATGCGTATAACTAACATAGATCTACAAAACATATATTTTAAATTTTCATTGAGGGCCCAAATAAAAAAAGTTTTATTAAATGCCTTTATTATTTTTGCATGTAACCTTGTGCATTATAATTATTTGGAAAATCTTTTTGCATATCATTTCGTACACCAGTGCTTTTAATCGATTGGTACAATTATGAAGAAGTTATACTATTTTATAGGATGTACGAATACTTTTTACACTCACTGCACATATAATTTAATACATAGTATAGTATATGGCTTACCATATAATATAACGTCATATATGAACAGGAAATATGTACATAACATTAGGTTTCTCAATAACCCTTACTAATCCTAAAGAATTAATTTTGCGAAGACATTTAGGAAAATTGTGGGAGCAGATAACTATGAACAGATTGCGGAATATTTTCTATAAATAATCGTTTGTTCGACGAGGCCTCTGGACGCGAAAATCGTCGGAAGAACTTGGATGTTGCTCTCAACTAAACATTACGCGATACCAAAAGATTTACAGGACGATTCTCAGGAAAGCCTTAATTACATTCATTCATTCGTACATTACAGTAAAAATCTCGTTACTCTTACACCGTTGTTAATTTCCCAGAAAATTAGATATACCAACGTGGCTGCTGGAGTTAATATTACGACTGAATATACATGAGAGAACAAGTGGAAATGTGGAGCAGCATTTTTTCAGGCGCAGCTTCATTTTCGAATGAATCGCTGATGAGCATTCCTCTGACGCGCGCGTACTCCTGCGAGTAGAAACGGTAATTAACGATCAGATCGTTAGCCAAGTTCAATTCAATAGCACGCGCACCTCGGCCAAACTCAAACTAAATTTTCTAGGAAGCAAACACGATAAGATTTTATCTCGCGTTTCCCGTGTCCATTTAACTTCGCTTCCGTAAATTTTCATTTAATATTTATTTTATATCTCTCGGATAATCGAAGCGATTCACTTATATTTTATATTGTACAGCCTGCATATTCATTGTGATTTTTAGCGTGACTCGTTGCTGTACGCAGCGAGAGTCAATTTATTTAATTACTTTCTGCCGGAGTTTCACGTTTTCAAACGGAAGTCGGTCATGTGGATCAAATTCCACCGTTGAATGTTAAATATCCACGTTTTCACTAAATCTCGTCTTCTCACAAATGTTTAAAACATGCTGAAAAATTCACAAAGTTAGTCAACTGGAATTCCAACGTTAAATTTCCATCGTGGCTGACCAAGATCGGTCTATTCCACTCACACCAACATTTTTCACGATAGAAACATTTTTTCGCTTCACAATTATTGAAATTATAAAAACGTTTTATTCAGAAATTGTCGAATAAACTTCTCCATTGAAGTACAGATTACAATAAAAATTCTGCATATAAAATATTGTCGTTATTACAAAGCGATGGGTGTTAAAAATTCGAAACTCAAAATATATGAGCTCTTCATATTGATCGTAAAATGTTTGAATAAACTTAGAATAATTTTATCGGCGCTACGGTTTCGATCAAATTCTACACTGTATAGCTATTTTGTAACACTCAAACGTTTTCGATTCGGATTTGAATCTGTTACGTCGTAAGACCACGTTTGCTATAGAATTGTTTTTCTATTAGAGGAACAGAAAGGTGGTGTTTCGTCCTAGACCCGCTAGAGGACTCATCGGTAAAGCTATCTAGCGGCCCTGCCTTGGACACAAGTGTCGGAAGACTTTTTGAGGAACGTTATTAATATACTAACTGGTGACAGTTTAGTAACTAGCGAGAAAGTTATTCGACGATTTGAATGTTACAAAATAGCTATATAGTGTAGAATTTGATAGAAACCGTAGCGCCGATAAAATTATTCTAAGTTTATTCAAAATATATCGTCGTTTCGC
Organism: Lasioglossum figueresi; assembly: GCA_028455805.1. Taxonomy (NCBI): domain Eukaryota; kingdom Metazoa; phylum Arthropoda; class Insecta; order Hymenoptera; family Halictidae; genus Lasioglossum; species Lasioglossum figueresi. Next base: position 26,426,769 of record CM052200.1, on the reverse strand, counting down.
GACTAACTTCATTACTCTGTACTGTTATCGCTGTGCTCTGACCATTTGTGTTACGTTATTGGGGAAACGACGATATATTTTGACTTTCGAATTTTTAACACTTATCGCATTGTAATAACGACAATATTTTATATGTAGAATTTTTTTTGCAATATGTACTTCACTGGAGAAGTTCTTCATTGGACAATTTCTGATGAAAACGTTTTTATCATTTCAGTAATTGTGAAGTGAAAAAATTGTTTCGTGACAACTTTCAAGACAGCTTTACAATTTTCGATAAAAAGTGGGTCACTCTAATCTATCCAGTAATCGCAGTGGTAAAAATCAAAGGTCGGCATCCATTGTGTCCCAATATTTTTATTTCGCGGAAGATTGGAATGTTTCGAAAACGGAACGCTGCAATACACGTCAAAACTGTCGCGGGCACGTACGGCATTCATAACGATTTCTCATTGTCACAGAAGAATGAAAATAATATCCAGCAGGCCTTTCGTAAATCTCGTCGCAGGCAGGTCCAGCGAAAAGGTAGGATTCATGGCGGGAAAGTTCCGGCCGGAGCCATAATTCTAAGCTCGTTGGGGTTCGCTTCGGTCCCAGTAGTGAAACGTAACTCAGCCGCGGCATGGCTAGTGGAACAGGTCCGCGTCGGGTCGGACAGACGAGAGGAAAACGATTTCGACGAGCCCGATCATCGCTGCGGCCGATTTAACAACCGTCACTCGATCCGTCACTCTGCTTCGCGTCGAATGCGTATTATTTTTTATTTTCTCTACCGATTTTCCGCCCCGCGCGTGATTTTGACGCGAATTATCGCCCGATGACGTGCGATCACCGACGACGCCACAGTGTTCCAAATCGCTGGTCATAGAACCATTTTTCGAAGTACAGAATTTTACAGACAGAGGAATCAAATAAAATTTTATCTTCAGCGTTAATGTAACAGCCTTTGTAGATATTAAATAAATAATAATCGTGGTCAAGCTTGTCGAATTTAACCCTCGGACAATGGACGATTTTTATAGCTATACAGGGTGGTCCTTTTAAATAAGGCCACCTACATATCTCTTCAGGTTATTGCGATGCAAAAAATATTTGTTACGTAATGTGCATGGTGTCAATGGACCAAATATCTGGCAAAAATATTTTTTTCCGAAGGTCATTTTTTCGAATTTGTCAAGAATATCGGTGATTTTTTACGCATTACTACATTTTTTTTATTGCGTCGTGTAACTGATCGAAAAATACATTTATATATATATATATATATATATAATAACATAACCTCGAAATGACCTTAATCTTCGAGAAATAAAGATTAAATTAACCTTAAACAATGATCAGCTTTACAGTAAACGAATCCCATGTCAATTTTCTCTTTCGTCGATTAATTCATTTCAAACAGTACATCGATACACTGATAGATTGATTAAAAATTACCGAAATTTCAAACTGTTAGGTATCATCAGTATTGCGATAGCAAACATGTTTATTTACATCCACGCTCTTCAAAGCCTACGATTTCGATAGACGTCAATTTTAGGTAAAACTTTAATTTTCGAAGAGCAAGGTAATTTCATGATCACGATATTACACATATCTAAATGTATTTTTCGATCAGTTACACGATGCAAAAAAAAAATGCAGGTATGTGTCAAAAAACACCGATGACCTATGTAACTCCGAGAAAAATGACCTTCGGAAAAAATATTCTTATCAAATATTTGGTCCATTGACGCTATACATATTTCGTAACAAATATTTTTTGCACTGCAATAACCTGAAGGGATATTTACAGCTCTAATTAATAATTTTAAAAAATTTACTTTTGATGATATCTCGTGTAGACACATTAATCTTTCCGATATGCTCAATAAAACAGCTATGCGGTTATTTCAATTGCTACAAATTCAGTACTTAAATGACAATTTGGATGTTCCCGGTTAAAAATGACTCCGGCACAGCACTCGGAGGGTTAATATTCCAGTTCTTTTTGAAAATGTGCAGAAGCGACAAATGCACGAAGATTCACATGTCAAATCTTCACGTTCGCGAGAATAGAACCAAAACCGACGATCCAAGAATAGTAACAAAAACGCAGAGCAATTAATGGTATCGGTATTGGCTGTAAGTAGAATGAGTGGGTCATGGTCAGACGCCGGCGCTCGCCGACGTAGCTGGAAGCTGGCAATTTTTTCTGGCTGATTCTACGGGAAAATGTCACTGCATATTTCCGGCTGGCTTCAGAGTGCGGAATGATCCGTCAGATGTCGCGTCCTCGGAAACCGAAGCTTTTCCCTGGAAATAGCTAAGGCGAGCCGGGTCAAGTGATTTTCAGAGAGGAGGATCGCCGTGTCCGAGGGAATTTTCGGCGCTCTGCGATGATAGCCAGCTCGACGCATTATGGGGTGGGAACCCGCTTTTTGTGACCAAAGATGAGGTTTTTCAGTAGTCAAAAACACTGGATAAAAGATCAGTCTAGGCCAGAATCGCCCTTAAAAAGCCCTTTTTTAAATTTACGAAACGTAATTTGCATTATTCGGGAGCATGTAGTTGTCGTATCTTTATGAAAATAGCTACGTGCGCAGCTTTATGCTTCCGAATAAAGCAAATTAGCGTAATTTTAAAAGATGAGGTTTTCCAGTAGTCAAAAACGCTGGATGAAAGATCAGTCTAGGCCAGAATCGCACTTAAAAGTCTTATTTTTACATTTACGAGACGTAATTTGCATTATTCGGGAGCATGTAGTTGTCGCATCTTTATGAAAATAGCTACGTGCGCAGCTTTATGGTTCCGAATAATGCAAATTACGCTGCCGAAAATTAAAGATTTCTTCCGTTCTAGAATATTTCCATTCTCAATGATTTTTTACTCGTACAATGCTTAAATGTTTAATCATTGATTAGACACCAACATATCGAATAATATAAACAATATTTTAAATAATGTGTAAAGGTTAACCCCTTGCCCTACGATTTATTTTACGGTTTCAGTGATTCGAACTATTTTGTAGTTCGTATCATTTCCTAAAAAAGGAGAAACTTTATATCTATTGTATGCTTATATATTCTCCAATAGCTGTGCATTAACGAAACCAAAGTAGAATTTTATTTGGGTTTAAAGGAAATTACTAGCATACATATTTATTTCGACTCTGTTCAGAATCTTCGTCACGGATCAGACACGATATTGTAGGGGAAGGGGTTAAAGGATTATCACTTTATACAAAGAACAATATTTTCAATATACGAAACTTGAAAAATTGACTTTTCGCCACGAAAAATGGAATTCCAGCCTATAGCGCGACGGATTACGGTCGCGGGCTCGTCTGCTCGCGTATAAATTACGCGAGATTAATTAACAGCGTGTAAACGGAGACCGGGAACGATCACGTATTTGCTCTCGCGTACACGCGGCGCACACGCTGTCCAATCCTTCCATTGATCCGCTTCCCTTCCCGCGAACGCACCGTGACGAATAATTCTAAGCAGAAATGGCTGCCGGTAATCAAGATAATTAACCGGCGCTCGTACGAACCGTGGGACACCGTAAAACACGAGCGAGTCGTCGCGTAATCCCGGGCAACGTGTACGCTCGTTGATATCTTGTTTGCCCGACGCGTCTCTAATCGACGCCGTTTCTGTTCCCGTGTATGCTTCGCCTCTGCTACAAACTCGTGTTTAATCTGCTGCCTGCCATTGGCCGTGCTGTAATCGCGTGCAGATAATTCCGCATCTTTTTCCTCGTTTCTTTTTGATCAAGGGATTCTCTGATTTTACTATATTCTTACTGGTTTGTCCGTTGAACGTGATGTGTACATGGTTTCGTTCATTTTCAAACTGAAATTACAAATGATATATTCTAGTATATTCTTGTATATTCTGGTACATTCTAGTATCTTGTAGTATATTTTGGTATATTTTGGTATATTCTGTTATATCCTGGTATATTCTGGTACATTCTTAGTATATTGTGGTATATTCTGGTATATTCTAGTATATTCTGGTACATTCTAGTATCTTGTAGTATATTTTGGTATATTCTGGTATATTCTGGTACATTCTTGGTATATTTTGGTATATTCTAGTATATTCTGGTACATTCTAGTATATTGTGGTATATTCTAGTATATTCTGGTACATTCTAGTATATTCTGGTATATTCTAGTATATTCTGGTATATCCTGGTATATACTGGTACATTCTAGTATATTGTGGTATATTCTAGTACATTCTGGTACATTCTAGTACATTGTGGTATATTCTGGTACATTCTAGTACATTGTGGTATATTCTTATTCTATATAAGCATCATCAATTGCTTTTTAAGCGTCATCAACTGTCTCGCTTTCACACGAACCATCGTCCAGGTGTGCTTTTCAATTCGTACTAACAAATATTCGTGAGATTGTTTGATCATGCTAGAACTCAATAACACGCGAATTACTCTTTACTTTCATCTTACAATTAATTATCATCCTCGTTAGAACTAGCTGTTAGATTGTTTAGTACTATCGTTTAGCGCTACTAGAGCACACTGTAACTGTTTCTCTGTTTATGTATTGAATTCAGGTTATTCTACAGGTGTTCCTCCGATTCTCAGCAAGGTTACAGAAAATGTAGAAGTTCTTGTTCGCGGAAGGAATAAAAATGATATATCGGCACGTTCAACAAATATTTTTCCTGTCGAATAAAAGAGATACAACATTTTGTGGAACGACTATAAGCGGCTGTAGCAAGCTACATTTTTTCCCCTCGATTGATCTACGCTGTCCAATGTCGAACAAATTAGAACAAGGATGCAGCTCCAACAAAGTTAGAACGCCGGACACGCAACGTGTATCGACATTGTTCGTGCTCGGTTGATTCCGTAAACTGTAATTTTTTTCTCGTCGCGTGATGGCCCCATGGTTGATGGTTATCATTCGTCGACTCGGATATCGATTAAAATGACTTTCGCAACGCGCGTTCGTTCGCATCGAAAGCACGAGCGAAGGTAGCTCTTTTTCTAACGTGACAATTTTTCATTGCTATCGATGATAGTCGTGGGTACACAACATTATAGTTTATCAGCCTAGTTTGATCAGATCGCGATCATATCGCGATATGATCGCGATAAGAAAGCTCGGATATTTATTTAAGAAATTTCTTATCCAGTTTCATATCTATTCTTGTGTACTTTGAATCGTGTAATAGATGTTGGCTATTCATTTTTTATATATACAATTTTTATAGCTGGTAAAAATTTCACAAAATTGAATACTTTTAGCAGGGCAACAAGTGTCTGCTGTTGTTCTATTCCCTTAGAAAAATATATCTAAAGACTATGCTCTTAAGAAATTATCTTTGCTCTGCATTTGAAGAATTTGTTCTTTTCAGGAATTTTTAATAATTCGACGATGAGAAACTCGACAAATTTCTTCAGCTGTTACATCGAAAAAACGGGCTATTCTTGTATTGTTGCCGAAATAAAAATTCAGCCGCTCGGCCTTCGATTTCGACTATTCAAATTGACGGAATTGACGTTAATTGACGGAACACGTGTTTTAGGGCGCGGGAGGGATGAAGCCGCTCCCGCTGCACCACCCCCACCGCAACCCACCTAACCCAGACCTAACAAAATCTCTTTTAAAATGGTGGAATTCGTTGTAATCGAATCAACAATTTTTTTTGTAAATATCTAAAATAACTAAAAGAGACCACCTATTATTTGTATAAAAAGATGTTATTCAGAATGCTGAGAGTTATAACTATTTCAATTTCATCGGAATCCGTGAGGAAGTATCAACAAGTTTACCAAAATGTTTCCGAAGGTTTTTTCTTCTTCGATACGAATGTGCCTTACATAAAAAAGAAGAATGCAAATTTTGTCGACTGTTACAGAAATAGTTGCGTCGTGTTCGTATAGTTGTGGCGAAGTCGTTTCAAAACGCGGCCGCTTCTGCACGAAAATACACGCGTCAAATCGATTTTTGACCGTGTGCACGGTCTCCGTAACAAAGACCATTGTCCTTTTTTCCAGCAGGTTGGAGCTTATTGTTTCGACATCCGAACAGCGGACGTTTAAAGGCAGTCTCCGCGTGCCTCGCAGTCGATTCTGAACTCGGCTTTATCGATTCCCGCGCGTTCCACAGGCCATAGTTCCCAACGGCAGCGTAACGGTGCTGTACTGCAGGCCGTCCAGAACGAGCGAGAACGTGTGTGCTCGGGTCTGCCGAACGCGAGACGATTATTAAATGTTGTAACAGTTTTATTGCGATCGATCCGCCCCGGTGAATAATGAATCCCTCCGTTGCACTTTCACGTGAGCGAGTGCACTGGCACGTCCGCGATCCGTTTCAATCGTGCCCGGATCTCTACAGGCCGCTTCCCTAATCGTCGCTGTTTAATAATTCATGCGGCCCGGAATGAAACTTCTGTCGCGATTGATACGACACGTCTTGTATCTTTGAACCTACTGTTACTTTGATGCGGAGCTATTCGACTCCAGTTCAATTAACCTGAATATTATTCCGTTCCTTCGAGACGAACGAAAGTACAGTTGGAATAGTGCTTTGAAAATTTATTAAAAATTTCTTTTCATTTCTTTAACTTTCGTTTGTCTCGGTATAATTTCGTTGGGGAGACGTAGCATGTAGTTTTTAATATAAATCAATGTTTTACAACACAGACAGGAATTACGTGAAAATATTATAGTAAATTGGGATCTTTAAGTTGCTAGAAAAATCGAAAAAGATCATAGAACAAAATGTTATAAGACTCATTCTGCGTAGCGTAAGATTGGCTTCCAATCTCCTTTGAGAAAACGAAATGGCTTTTCGAACGACCCAATAGATTTAGAAGCTGATCGGCAAAATTAATAGAAAAATGGTTGTTCATGGACTAGGTTAATATATTTGTAAACCTAAGGAGTTAATCGTTTCAGTAAAGGTACATTTAACGAAATATCACTGGTCAAATTATTACTGAAAGGTCCTACTATAAATATTTTAAAAGGAAAATTAACTTGGTTAGACAAATTCTTGTTAAAGTTCAATCTGATTTGTATTAACACAGAATGTCATTATTTATTTTTACTGGTCATTGAGTGGTTGAAAAATTAATCAGAGCGGAGGGCTGATTAAATGTTAACTTTAATGAAATTCGTGAGAGAGTTCGTTACTCTTTCATTATTCAGCGTTCAATTTAAAAGTTCCACACCACTTTCATACTCGTAATGCTTTCTCGTTGCAAGCGAATACTTTTTAAATATTAAAAAAGTATGTTTTCTCAGCCTGATTGGAATGTACTTTCGAATGTTATGTTACACAATTGGAGACGTAATTCTTAACACTCCACATACCGGAATCCTACGAATTGAATTCTTAATGAGTTGCGTTACATTGAAACAGATCTTGATCAAACATTTTTAATGTCTTCGATAATAATCCCAAAAAAATACTAAAATCACCTTTCTAAAAATGACCTGTTGCGTCACGATTGCAACTGCTATTTTCACTAAAAGCTGTGATTCAAGAATTTCCAAAAATCTGCTAAAGAGACTAATGAAAATGCTTTACATCGACGCCAACATGTGGGAACCAAATAAAAATCGTTGTTTCGATCATTTTTACTCTTACAACACGGACAGAAATGACGTGAAAGTAGTAAATAGGTCAATTTTCATTCTAAGACCATTTTTACTCGACCCTTTGCACTCGAATATTTCAATTTAACATGATTTTTATCTTTTCATGCTGATGAAATTGATATAAATACCTCGCACATAAATGTTTAGCGATTGATTAGACACAAACATATTTTTAATAATACAAACAATAAAATTGTTAATGCTTTCGGCGCGAGGATTCGATCATTTGTGACTTAATTTACAAAGCAATTTTGCATCTTCGTTCAGATCATCTTCAAGGGTTACTAGAATTCGATCTGCGAACATTTTTTTTAACAAATTAAGAATATTTTGAAATTTAAGAATACATAACAGAGAATCTTTGATCGAACCCTTGCGCCGAAAGCATTAACAATTTAATTAACAACAAATAGGATCGACAGAAAGGTATAATGTAAACAATATTTTGAATAATGGTACAGCAATCTGTGGTGGCGACTCCGAGTCTCCACTGGAGTGCTAAGGGTTAATGAGTTGAAAATACAGTATCGTATAAATGCATAAAATCCGCCATTAATAAACAGCCACTGCCATTTATTTTCTGACAACTGTACATGTTTTTCACTATACGAATGGAAGAGCTCGTTGCTGAAACAAACGATGAAGCATTTCCATCGGTTACATATACATATAAAACCGTGTCCCCGAAGTATCGAAGCCAGAAGCTCCGCCACAAGAGGCTAGTGTCGGTAAGTGAAAAGTCGGACATGCTCGAACGTCGATGCATTGTTTATCGAGAAGCATTATCTCCGATCGTGCACTTATGTGTGTCGGTGATACTCGCGTAACTGGTTTGTCGTATCAGCGAGCGCAGCACTTAGTCATCCCATAAATCGGCTCCGGCTTGATATTGACCTATTAAATCACAGCGGCCTTGTTCTAGGACTGATAAAAGTTCCCGGAGGCGGAACGAGGACGGAAAAAAAAGAAGGAACTTGTGCATCCGCGAAAGAGAAATTGCTCGATATGTCCTGGGACCCGGGGATACTTGAAATTAATGGCTCCGGTCTTGAATCGCGCTGTCTAGGGATTCGCCTTCGCGCCCTTTCAAGATTAGCTTTGTCCGGTTCGAGAAATGAAAAACAGAAAATTCGTATTTAACTCGGTTTCTCTAGTACCCTAATCCCCGTTCCGGGAGAGCCGAGGATCCTCATAGAAAAATGCTAAACGGACTACCAAATTGCGCGCTTCTCGTGCGCGGACTTTTATGCGTTTGTGCAGAAAATGGCTAGGTGAAACATAAAACAGGCATTAAAAATTTATTACACTTTGTCAGCAGCACTTGGGCAATGTTGTCTTTGAATAAAAATTTCATTGGATTTTATTGCACTGGGTCCGAGCCGAGTAAAACTTTTACATTCTTCGCGAAAGCAAAACTTCGTGCTTATTGCGATTATTATCATCGACGGACCGAGTTCGATCGACTGTAAACATTTATCGAAGCCCTCAGACGCGTCTCGCAATCGTCCATGACGTTCGGGAAAGTCAAGTGATCTCTCGAAAATAAACGCTACGCTCCGCTGATTCGAATGAATCAGAATTACGCTCGAAAGCGCCCCTATTCGCATCATTATTTACTTTCTTTAAATTCAAGGTATTTCATTTTCTGCGCTTTAATAGTTGTTCTGCTTTTGTATGTGCATACAGAAGTTACTGAAATGTCTGATCTCTGACTCTAAAGGTCTACTCAGAGACGTAATACTTGTATCCTCGCTCTACCTTTACTGGCAGAGAGAAAGGGTTCCTTTTTCCCTTCAATTCGAGTCAATTCCCCTTATCTGGCGACTCTGGGTCAATCTGCAATTCGTCTCAATCCCAGGCAAGATGGTGAACCGGTGGGGTTGAAACCAGGGTCTCTTTTTATTATTTAAAAACCAGGGACTTATGCCGGCACGTAAAATACCGGTATCACACCGGTATTTTCGGTTATTTCTTCCTAACCGTTATAGAAACCGCTAATAATTTCGGCTTTTCCACAATGTATAGGATACATTAACCATTTAAGTGTTTGACGACTATATCCGTCATGGAGATGTGGCAGAATTTTGTGTCATGACGATTATATCCGTCATGCGTAAAATTTTGTTACAATTTGATATTTAAATTGATGAAACAAACAAATGAAAATTATAAATAATTTGAGATGGATTCATAACTTCCTGAGAGCTAACTGATTATCGCGACACACACTGGTGGGCGCTTTTCAAAGAGATCGCCACAAGTTAACTGGTTAACTGCTTCACGATCGTAAACGAGATATTCCGCGACTCACATGTTTCATTAATAATTAATTTTGTTACAAATTTTCGTAAATTTTATTGATAATAACAAAATACAATATTTATTTAATTATACTCCTAAATTTCTACTAAAGGATTTTTACTCGGTAAAAAATTATGTATATTTATGAAATATAATTATTAAATATGTTTAAAAGGCACTTATAATTGGGAGGTACATCTGGAAGGTCTTTTGCTTAACGTTTTATGACGGCCACAATAGGTACGTCGTCGGTGGATAGTTTACTTGAATACGGGCTCGTGCTTGTTCCTTCGCACGGAGGATTTTACGACGGATCGTATTTCTATTGTGTATACTTAACTAATTTAAGTGACTGTGCAACTTGATGGTTCTGGGGCACGTGACACGTAGTTCCTTTTTATTTGGGGCATCCTTTGCATAGGAAAAGTGGATAAATACCGGTATTTATTACTGTTTCGGTAGAATATCGGTTATACCGAAACCGGTAACTTAACGATTTCTGTTTTCATTCATTTGGGTATTATTTCCGTTTCGGTACAGCCTCTTGGCATAATACCGGTATGTTTATTTCACCGTTATTAACCCTCGGGAGGTTAGGTCTAATAACACATAGATAGTAAGCTGGAGGTCTCTTAGACCCAGACAAATTAATTTCACAAATAGCCTCATTTTTAATAAATCTGGGATAAAAAATAAACAAACAGATTTAATTTTATTCGTATAAAAATTCTTTTGAAAAATCTGAAGCTGGGGTCTATGAGACCCCACATTACTTTTCCAAGGTTAAATCCCTGGTTGAAACTACCCTCTAAACACTACCCTCTGTTCACTTGGTACAGTCCGCGACAAAAAGATGGCACACCCGTAAATATTGCTATTTCTGAAAACTGTGATGAACTTTGATATACATTTCTCTCCGTGTATGTACTTCGGTGGAGCTTCAAGGTTACTTACACCGACGGAGTTAAGCGGAGGTTACAGATTCTAGTCTAAATGTAAACAACCGGGGTCACCGACGCGACAAAATGATGGCACAGTCTTAAAATTCTTTCTCTGCAGTTAACGCTAGACCGTCATACTGTTTGTATCCTGTACTATTTTACCGTGCATTAAATATCGCGCGTGTTTCTTATTATCTTCTATCGAAATTACACTATGGGTAGTGGAAAATCTTTATCCGATGCTGAAATAAAAACGATTTTGACATTGCGTAAAGAGAATTACTCGGTTTCAAAAATCTCACGTATTATACATCGAAGCAGAAAAGTGGTGTATAATTGATTAAAAAATCCTAAAACATACGGTAAAAAAAAGAGTTCCGGTCGACCGAAAGCGGTAAGCGATCGCAGAAAACGTGCAATTTTAAAAGAAGCTTCGAATTCTTCGGGAACAGCACGACAAATCGCTAAAGCAGCTGGCGTACATACAAATGTACGTAACGTGCAAAGGATAATAAAAAGAATGTCCGCACTTGGTTCGAATGAAATTGAAAAGAATACCACCTTTAACCGTTCAGCATAAATCGGAGCGTTTGAAATTTGCACGAGAGCACATACATTGGAGAAAAAAATGGCATCGTGTTATTTTTAGCGATGAGAAAAGGTTCGATCTAGATGGACCGGATGGTTTCGCACACTATTTTCACGATCCGCGGGAAGAAGAAAGAATATGAAGCCGCAGACACATAGGTGGCGGAGGAGTAATGCTTTGGGCCGAAATTGGTTATCGAGGAGTGACTGAAGTAAAATTTATATAGATTCGATAGACGAACAATTAACTAAATTCGGACAGACAATTTCCGGGGAAAATTTTACATTTCAGCAGGATAATGCAAGCGTGTATACCGCAAAATCCGTTAAGCGGTACTTTGAACAAAACAAAATTAGTGTCTTAAAGTGGCCAGCGAGATCGCCAGATCTCAACATAATTCAAAATTGTTGGGCACAACTAGCAAGACGTGTTTACGAAGGCGGAAGACAATTCCAAAGCCTCGCAGATTTAAAAACGTGGATAGAACAAAAATGGACAGAAATACGGCCAAAATATATTAAAAAACTCTTTAAGTCGCTTCCGAAACATATTAAACGCAATGTTATATATTTTATGTACGTAAATTACGTTTTTCTTTGTATATGTGCCATCATTTTATCGCACCGATTTTTGTTATTTTCTTGTTTCCATAAACAAAAGGACATTTTCTTCGATTTCATTGTTCGTAATGTAATTTATTTTGTAATAAAAATGTATAAGTACCAAGAAAGACTAGATTTATTATCTCCAAACGATGAAAACATTGAATTTTCGTGGTGTGCCATCTTTCTGTCGCGGACTGTAGGTTGTCACAATAACGTCTACATGAAGATATTGGCGTAACACTGCCCATTCCGATCTCTGATCCTAAGGATCGACTGGTAATTCGCCTCCGATCCCAAAACGATGACCCGGTAGGGTTGAGACAAAACTATTCGCTAAAATCCAGAAAAACCGCGTTCACTCCTGCCCTTCGTCCACCCTGTACACTCAGCCGGTTATTACCCTACACGAAGACATCACTGTACCTGTCTAGCCCCTGGTTCTAAAGACGAACCCGCACACTTTGTTCCTGATCCCAAGCACAACGGTGAACCGTGGGGTTGAGACAGAACCGTTTGTTAAAATTATTGAATCTACGATACGTTCATCCTTCGGCGACCGTACACGAAGACTGTCCGATCCATCGGCTTGTCTCGATCTCCGATCCAAAAGATTGACCCGCGACGGTCAAGTGGCGGGTAACTAAACGGTGCGCACGGTGCGCACGGTTCGGAGAGAAACTTTCGCTGAAATTCTGGATAGCTTGTTCGCTCTCACCCTTCGCGCTGTTCACCGGGTGGGTTCTCGTAGCGGGAACCTTGACCACTCGACAATAAAACCCTCTTTGCCCCGCTCTCCAGGGACAACACGAGAACAATCGACTCACCTGGAACGCCGGACGTCAGAGCGTTCCCGTGAACGAACGGCGCGGGCGCGCGTATGTACGCAACGAGAAACAGAGATAGAGAGAGAAAGAGAGAGAGAGAGAAAAAAAGAGTACAATATGATACCGGCAACGATTGGACAACGAGTTCCGGCGATCGTGGCCGGCGATCGACGATCGGCTGATGCCAGCCCGTGGAACTTGTGCACGTCGCACCGTTAGCCTACCGTGACCAAATAGGCGCGTTCACCGACGGTCCCGAACCGGCCGAGGACAGTTCGCGACGCGGATCCGACGCGGTGCGGTGTGTGCTGCGGTGCGGTGCGGTGCGGTTTTGGTTCGCGATGTGGCCACGCTTCCGGTCCCGGCGATCTACACGATCGTTGCTCGACAACGCGTGACGCTCGATCCTCCGCTCTCGTCCGCTGACTACTCGCTGCACCGATGATGGGATATATTATGGGCTGCACGTGTTTCAAAGGTACCCTCCTGTCTCACCTGTTCCAAGGTTCGTACACCTCACACTGACATTTCTCTAACCGCGATTAGGGACGCCGGTCTTACACGCGCGACTCATCGCACACTGACGCGGCGCGCAGTGATCGATTTACTCCGAAACGTGGCCAAAAATCAAATTTTTCTTCGATTTATACGAAACTGGGTGTTTTCGGGTTTTCGAGGTCGCTGATTACGAATCTAAAATCAAAATCTCAAAAAAGGTAAAATGACGGCTGTAAAATGGAGATTGAACCTATGAAAACTGTCAGAATGGGACAAAACTGGGTATTTTGGGGTTTTCGAGGTCGCTGATTACGAATCTAAAATCAAATTGTCAAAAAAGGTAAAATGACGGCTGTAAAATGGAGATTGAACCTATGAAAACTGTCAGTTGGGACAAAACTGGGTATTTTGGGGTTTTCGAGGTTGCTGATTACGAATCTAAAATCAAAATGTCAAAAAAGGTAAAATGACGGCTGTAAAATGGAGATTGAACCTATGAAAACTGTCAGAATGGGACAAAACTGGGTATTTTGGGGTTTTCTTGTATCAAATATGTGTTTTGAAGAATGGAAGATTATAAATTAGGAAGCACTGTAATTATGAATGTATCAAATTGTTTATTCAACATCTGAATAGTCAGAATCGTCGTTTGTTATATCTACATTTTCTGTCACAAAATTCATATCATATGCATAATAATTGTATAGCATCCTCGGATAATGCTTTTGATTTTTTTCGTGGCAATGTTCTGATGCTACTAATATATGGATCGGATGACAGTAGTAGTCGGCGAAAAACATCTTCTAAATCTTTTGTCCGAAAACTCTTTCGTGCAAAATTTTTCGGAATCTTCTAATATATTTATTTGACGCTTCCCGAGCTTCTTCCGACTATTTGGCCGATCGGCAATAGTGCTGCCGATATTACTCGTGGCCCACGAATTAATATTTTATGCATGGATGCGGGCATATAATATCATGGGTACAGTTGCACAAATAATATTGCTGTTTCTGCTGCATGTTCTTTGAATTTTTCGACGTCTATCTCGAATCCGCTACAAATTACTTGCATTATTACATACAACCGGTTTATCAATTTCAAATCTATTTCTGTTATTCTTGCAGAAATATCAGCCTTTTGAAAAAAAACGTCGTGCCGTATTGCTATCGTTGGAGCTGCCAAATGTTTGTTTGGGACGATCCACGATAAGACCCAGTTCGATGCGGAAACTTTTCTGAATTAATTTTTTTCGTTCGGCAACTGACTTTTTTTCTGCCAAGGTGCGTGCTTGCCATTTTTTAATATCCAGCCTATAGGAAACGTGTAGACAACATTCGAAAAATCGAATCCACGCATCTAATGTCGAAAGCCCAAAGCTTAAATGGTCCTCGTTAATCTGCTTTTGTAACATGTTATCGATGTGATTAAAATCCTTGGACGTTGCATTGCACAAATAGCAACGTTGCGTAGAGGCAGTTGCAGTAACTGCGTTGCACACTTTGCCATCTACAATTGTACAAGCCAATTTGTAAAAAATTTTCGCTTCTTTTCCATCTATAACCAATCGCAAAGGAATAAGTTGATCCTCTTGCTGCTTGATACGATGAATCTCCTGCATAGTACATTCTGCGCTTTCCTGTAAAAACTGTAAGCGTATAGGTCTACAAAATCTGGGAGATGCGGGTGTAGGATTCTTCCATACTACTTTTTTCTCATGCTCTGAAACAAACTGTAAAGGGACAAGCGATGTCCAATAAAAGTTGATCGGTGTTCACTTTTCTACAAATTTCATTATACAAAATTGGAAAACAAAATCTTTTTTTATAAAGAAAAAAAGTCAATTCAATTTTTTAAATATTAACATATATTTTTTACTTCATAATATTGTACCTGGTATCGAGACGAATTCAACGACCTATAATAATAATACTTTAAACCTTGAAATAAGGCTACAATAGTTTTAGATCACAAATAGCGGGCTTTCAGCTCATGCAGTACGTTACAAAAATTGCCATAATAACCACGGTGGCAGATCGGGGCAGCCAATGTCTGTTGATTCTACTCGGTGATAGTTCAAACTAAAGGTGTATACAAGTCACATGTTCAAAATCGCTTAAAATCATAACTATTTTCCTAGGTTTCTAAAATTTTCCTATAAAATTTTGTTACATCTTATACATTACATTATCCGTTGCTACTTGCATTTTATATAATGTGTAAACATGATTTACTTACCTCCAGGAACATCCTCCGTATCGAAGAATAAAAATTAGAATGATATATCACAAATATATTCACTTCTGGACACTTTTCTCAATCGCCAATTTACTGTGTGTAGCTGCTACCTGAACGATGGTCACTTTCAGACTGAATTTCTCGCTCAGGTGAAAAACTCAGGCCCTTTTCCCATTAACCATCCAATAGCCCAACTATCAGGGTAGCCAACCCACGTATACGAAACTCTTGATTTGAAGATTCATTTTCTTTATTTTTGGCCACGTTTTGGAGTAAATCGCACACCGACGCGGCGCCTCGATGCCGCTGTTTTCGCGTTGTAGCTTGTTGTTGCGAAACTTTCGAATTGTTCGGGATGCGGAGCGCGTTTTTTTTCGTAGTTCTTGTGGGATCCTGAAAAGTTGCGAGATAGATTATACCGCGAGGTTGTTGTAACTACCTTGCAAATTCGATCAGGTTGTCCTGAAAATTCTTTTTGTGCACGCTAAACCCTCGGAGAGGGATTTTTCTCGCAACTGTAAAATTCGCGTTGCTCTAGATCATTCACACCTTTTCGAACATATCTCTTGCGGACTCGTTTAAGATTGACGTTTGCTTGTTTGAAATGTATTCCTATAAATTAGAAAGAAAGTCACGAGACAATTGTAATCATTAGATTGCGGATCTCTATGTGAAATGAAAATTGACTGCGTCGATTGCGAGTAATAGAAACTAACAATTTTGAATTTGATCTACTCAATTTTGCATAGAAACGCATAGGGATCCGCAGTCTGGTAATCTTATTGGAAACAGAGATTCGTTGATAATATTGACTTAAACGCGTTTGTTGTTAGAAAATAAGTGAAACTTTGTAACAATCTGTGAAGAAATGAAAATGGGTGGTACGATAATGTGAAATGGGTTGAATCTCTCAGAAATGGAGCACCATTCTGAAGAGGCTTGTAACAATATGTTTATGCTAGATCGTGTAACTGGCGCCACTCCAAAAGCAATTTCTACGCCTTGACGCTCTGTTAGGCGAAGCTTGTTCGACACGCTATCGATACCATCGAATTTAAATTCGTAACTTGTGCATCTATTGCAAGGTACATGATTGGAAGCGATTTGAGATGTATCGGAACAAATCGTTATTTGTCTCGCGAAGCATTCGTACAGGGTGTTAGAATCTGAAGCTTCGTTGTTACTTGATAAAAGTTTGACGAATGCTGTATTGAAGAGTTTTAGCAAAACATCGCTGTGCTGCACCGCACTATAATATCTGTTCGCTGACAGTTCGTTTCCTACAATGTTTGTTATCTGTTGATACGAGATAAGTTCACTTTATTTTTAGATGATTCACTGTGACTGCGCATAGCACTCTGTACTGTGTACATAGTTGTTTAGCACGTTACACGTCGGGGAAATTAAACGTTCAGAATTACTATCGTGAATAGCGATTATAATATCGTCTTTGAAAGAAGAATGTATCATTATCGTTTTTATTTATATTCTATTGTTTATTCACTGTATTATTCGCGCTTATAATCCAGCATACAATACATAATTGCAAACACATTGAAATTTATTTTAGTCTCGATTCCTTTGAGATCCATAAGCTGGAATTGGCAGGGCGGATTACGATATCATGAATACATATTGGATATAATACATATATATTCAGAAGCGGTTAGGGTTTCGATTAAACGATGTGAAATTCGATCATTCCGTTTGCGTGTGCGTAGGTGAAATTTATGTGCGATTTAGAGAGCTTATCGCTCTCTATTCTAGAAATGAAACGTTCGCCAACTTCGAAATTCAATGTGCGCTTTTAAGAAACGGTGTACACCTTCTTCGACTAATTCAAACGTTCAGCGTAAAATCAACCCTAACAATTCCCACATAGAGATCTTTATGCATCTTCGTGAAGAAAATGGTTGGGTGGAATATGAAACAGTAAAAGATATAGAACAGTTGAAAATTCAAGAATGTTGTAATGTTGCTTTTGATGTAACAAAGTCGTTAAGGGATGAAATGAATTTTAATGTTATTCCCGCTTCCCACAGTCAATGCGAAACATTCTTATTTCGCATAAAGATCCGCAGAAACGAAATTACGTACCGAACGACCTCATAATACGGTGCGTCTAAACTTCTGATACACACCGTATTCGCAGCACAGCGAAACAACACCACGGTGTTCTGTAAACTTGTCGACTCCTCGATCAGCGAACGATTAACCTCTCACCTGCAGAATCACCAGGAACGGTGTGAAATGCGATTTTCGCGAAACCGAGAGCGGTCACGTGTGCACCGTTGCATCTCGGTCGCCGATAAATCGATTCCCCGACACTTCGGTTCCGAGGGTGCAATTTAGAGCGTCGCATTTCCGTTTCGCCGTCCGGCCAGAAATTAGCGGTCGCGTCGAAGAATATCGACGGACGATATCTTGGTTCACGGTATCCCGTAAATTACGTGGACCGATTCTCATTATAACGTGATCTGTCGGCGATCGGAGATGGTAATTAACACCCCCCACCCCCGCCTTCCAACCCCCGCTCCAACGCCGCTCGAGAATTAATCCGCGCGCAGTTTATTCGAGAAGTTCGCGCGGCGAACATTATTTTACCGGGTTCGATTTGAAATTTAAAGCTGCCGGTCTGGCTGAAGCGAATCACTTCCAGTGGAACTTCCTCCCAGCCCGATCTCTTCGGGCTTGCGAAGTTCGTTTTCTCGCGAGCGACTCGGGAGGAGGGGATCGATAACGCCACGTATCAATTTCGCGAGTGCACTCGATGCACGTCGCTCCGAGAACTAACAACCCTTTGGTTCGTTTTCGCTGTTCCTTCCTGTCTCCGAGTTGCCTGCGAATTATCTAACGAGATGATTCTGTTGACTGGATCCTCCTCCAACAAATGCAGCTCCAGCTTCCTGCCACTTTATCCCAAGCGTTGATAATACGTTCATTGGAGCTTTATTTCGATTTTTCTTTCTTAAATAATACTATCGTTGCTGCTGTGTTCTTCCTGAAAACTTTACTTCTTTACTTCAGCTTCGTTTCGACTTTTATCTCTTAAAATACAGGGATTGTCTCTTAAATAATATCATTGTTATAGTCGTTGTTTCCCGGAGCTTTCGATTTTTATTTCTTAAAATACCACAGCGGACAAAAGTTTAAGACGCTCTAAAAAAGATTGATAGCTATTTTAATATTGTACTATACGATTTGAACTTTCTTGGGAAGCTAGGGCAATTAGTTTACTGCAGGACGTGAAAAGAAATTTTTTCAAAAATTGAAATTGATCGGAATTGTAGAAAAAATACTAAAAGTTGCATTTTATAACTTTTTTATGCGAGCCTATATTGAATGTTTCAAAAATACGTTTTGTAGATCTGTGCGAATTAAACATATTCTGAAAATTTCGTCAAAATCGGTCAACGTTGCAACGAGCTACAAACGTTTAAAGACGATAAAAATTGCAGATTTTCACCATTTTTGTCCTCTACCTGCAATAAATCTAAGGATTGTTACATCTTTCAATGCCTGTCGTTTCTTTCCGAATCAACCGATTTCGAGGAAACTTTCACAGTGCATATAATTGACACAGATCGACAAAACGTATCTGTTAAATTTTCAATATAGGCCCACATAAAATCGAAAATGCAACTTTTAGTATTTTTTCTACAATTCCGATCAATTTCAATTTCTGAAAAAATTTCTTTTCACATCCTGCAGTAAACTAATTGCTCTAGCTTCCGAAAAAAGTTCAAATCGTATAGTACAATATTAAAATGGTATAGCTATATAGTGTAGAATTTGATCGAACCGTGGCGCCGATAATATTATTCCAAGTTTATTCGAACATTTTACGATCAATAAGAATTTCTCATTCATTAAAATAGTTACCGTCTTTTTTAGAGCGTCTTAAACTTTTGTCCGCTACTGTACGATATGGATTATTTTTGAGTCCTTTTAAAGCTACAGTCCTTTGCGTGAACTTCATTTCGATTTTTCGTACCGCGAACAGGAAGAATTTTCGTAACACGAAGAATTGGTAGAAAAGAGTCGCGAGATATTCGGGGAAGTCTGCGGGGCCAGAAACACGGGAGCATAAATTAACGTGAAACTCTAATTACCTGCTTCGTGACCAAGGGAGCCAGCACGAGAGCCGCGTGGAGTGGGCTCGCGACAAGAAAACGGTGTTTTCCAGCGGGTGTTGCGCGTTTCCAGCGCGAAACAGCACGCAACGCGAATGTATCGTGCACCGGAACAGGACAGAAACAGACGAATCGGACAGCGGAATTCCGAGGAGCACGCGATCGGTCGACTAATACATTACCCGAGAATAATTTGGCCCTTTTACCGACACGCTAACTGCGCCGAGCATTCATGAAATTCTACGCACCGCTCGATACGCGGTACGTAACCAGTCGCGTCGCGATTCGACTGCGATTCTTCATGCAAAATCATTTTCTGCACTTGTTACAGGAAACTACGTAAAAATGTATTTTTTCTCTTAATCATTTCAGTCTGCCCGACATAACGTAACAAGAGTCTTGAATCATGATATTCTGAAATTCTTCTATCGTTTTTGTTGTTTTGTATTTCACCAGCCCATTTCTCTTACAAGCTCTTACAATCCGAAGCCCGGTCATTTTAAACTAATAACCAGATCTTTATCCAGTGGCAATTTATTATTTCTGCTGGCAGTTACTTGTTAGCACGTTTTTCAACGTACTTTCGAAAATTGAAGAAAGTAAACTAGTTCGTTGAACTCTTGCGCCAGCGCAGAAAAATTCACAACGCAACTTCCTCCGTGGTGTTTTTTTCCTTAATTCCAACAAAAATATTTGAACGTTCTGTAGCCCAATTAGGGTAAAGGTACCAGTTACCGTGCCCCACCCAGTTATCGAACACAAAACAAACTTTTTAGAAATTAATAAAACTAACACGAAGTACCTAGTATTACTTTACATTTAAGAATAAAATTGATGTTTCCCCTTCGTATAGAAATCGAAAGTATAAATCAAATCTTCGGATTAAAACTTCGTTAATATTTCTGTTGCTTTTCAACGAAATCGCCCAGAAAGATTTGACGATATCGAAATGGATTGATAATCAATCGTTTATCCCGAATAATGCACAATAAATTACTGAATGCCTTCAAATTAACCCTTAGCACTCGAATGGTGACTCTCAGGCGCCATTAAAATTGCTATACCATTATTCAAAATATGGTTTACAGTATTAAATATATCGGTATCCAATCAATTACTAAACATTTAGGTATTGTATGAGGTATTATACCAATTTCATAACCATAAAATTTCGAAAATCATAGGGAATGGAAATATTCTAGGTCCGAAAAATCTTTTATTTTCAAATAGCAATTAAAAATTAAAATAGCTTCGAGTGCAAAGGGTTAATAAAAAACTTTCAAGTCGTCAGTAAATATCCGGTAACTGGTACCTTTACCCTGCTCCTGTAAGAAGAAACGCGATCGAAAGCACTTACTTCGTTAAAATGATCCTGAACACACACACACACACAGTATCAGAATAATTTGTCTTTCTTCTATTTTGACAGAACGTATAATTATTCGCAGTGACATTAAATTATGACAAAGAATATCTCGCAGTGACATTAATATTTCAGAGCAACGGAATTTTCGCAGCTAGGAGACGTCTATGTACGAACAGAAGATACCATTATCATATAAGATTCACTTATCTGAACTGCTTATCTCGTTATTAAATTTCTTATCTCGTCGACTGTCTAAGACCGCGCGTGAGCAGGATCATTATTCAAGAGGCGCAGTCGCGCCTAATTTGCTTACAAAGAGAAGCATCGCGGTTAGACTAATCCGTGACTGTTTGCCATGCACGACACGGTAACCACGCTCGAACACATTGACCGACACACGTGCGCGCACCAACACCGTTCTACAGAACTATCTGCTCTGCTGCGAGACGAGCCGCTGAGCCAATGAAAATCTGCTAGCTTGATTTCATGCTCGTCGATGGATCTATGTAAATCCGGGAATACAGAGTGCAATCGAATGCACTTTCCATTTGGAATTTTTTTGGATTAAGCCGGTAGTCCACGTGATTCATCCGTCGAGAGCCATGATGATTTTACAGATTCGTTCTGTGGATCGAGAAATACACTTTGGTAGCTTATCTTGTGTATACACGGTTTATTATTCTTTATTTGTACCGTTAGATAAGGAAAGTTAGATAAGGGAAAAATATATATTATTTTTCAGGACATTCGTTTATTGTATGCCCTCGAAGATTTAGGGACATACATGAATTTTGCTTTGTCAGAAAACACAGCTGCACGAAATTTTCGGCCATTCTGTTTTGTCGATAAAGTATGATATACAAGGAAGCATTCGTATTACGAACGATTGATAGCATTTCTAGGCTAGTTTCGTTACTATGAATTTTTCTCTGACTTTAGTGTGTAATAATGTGTAAAATGTGAAATGATAATTTGTAGGGCTTTTTATAAAAGTCGTTTTTTGTTTGTTAACATGCCTTGTCTTGAATATCTTGGCAGCAGTCATAGATTATATACTAGGGCTGTTACTTTCCTTCGAAGGTCGAAGATTTCAGAAAATTCGAAGGTGATGAGAATCGATTTTCGAAGCTTCGAAGGAAAGTAACAGCCCTAGTATATAATCTATGGCTGTAGCCAAGACTTTCGAGACAAGGCATGTTAACAAACAGAAAACAACTTTTCGGAACTTCGAGGCTTCGATTTGTTCGATTCGTTCGATTCGTTCACAGTTAACGAATAAGAGGCGAAAAAAGTTGAATCTGCGCGAATGGAGACGATCGTTTTCTAAAATGCGTTACAGTGTAAGCGTCGGCGATGCGAAAGTTTGGACGTAGCTGTTCGCAATTTCGCATCGCTAGGACCATGCTTCCATACTTCGAAACTTCCAAACTTCGAAGTTCCCTTCGTTCCTTCGGTTCCTTCGAATCTTCGAAGAGTCGAAGCTTCGGAAAAGTAACAGCCCTATTATATATTCTATTAGAGTTCGGCCATATATTATAAACTATTACAAATTACACTACAGCGAGTCACATTTGTTATGTGAGAACTCAAAAGAATACTGTGGAGTGTTGAGGAAAGAACCGGGATAATGAGAATAAGAACACGTGCTCGATTTGCTTTGATAACTTTACTTTTCGATTAGATGCAAAGCGGTTGACTCGTGTCGCAAGACTGACTGGCTAGACAGGGCATTTCCGAATAACAAAGACGCGACGACGTATTAGAGGACAGATAAAGATGAGTTTTTGCCCTGTCGAGAACGTTCGTAAATGTACCGGGTGAGTCACGTTACAAGTACGATGATTTTGTCGCAACAACATTATATAATTCGATTCGTCAGTTATCTTCCTTTCTGACATTCTTTTACGACACATTTCCTGAAACGCGTGAATCGCCGTAAGCAATAAACGCGAAAAAAATGAACAGAAATACATCGATTCGTTGAAAACTCTTGAGGGAGATTTACTTTGTGTAATAACTAGACAGCGGATCTTTATGCAAAATAAAAATGTTTTATCTGAATTATAACAAACTGGAGCGAAATAGAAATTTATTTTTTTTTGTCAACATGGATAAATGGTTGAAAACAATGTAACAAAATTTTTAAATTCTTTTAATGTTTTCACTGTTTTAAATTGCACCTACTCGTTTTTGTTGTAAATGCATAAAGATCCGCTGTGTAGTAATAACAATTTGAACCGTACAAAGCGCGCATTTTACGCGCGGTGGATTGTAATCCACTGAATCATTTCACAAAGTGGGTAAATTCTGCATCGAAACGGGATCAAACGAAATTTCTGAAATCAAACGAGCAACCACCACCGGCGAAAAGGTGAGCGAAATTCTGGCGGCGCGTTCCTTTTGTTCGAATCTGAACTTGCCACCGGAGACCCGCTCGCGCGAAAGTCGGTATCGACGTGTCTGTAATTACACATTCGTCCGTGGAAAAAAAGAAAGTGTCGGGGATGGTGCGCACGGCAGTCGTCTAATTTCAAAGCAGCGAGCAAAATGGTGGCAAACGGAGGTCGCAACAATTGGCGAAGTCGCGGAACGCGCCCGTTTGGAATCGTGTAACTCGGTCGGTTCTCCTCCCGCATCCTTTTCCTCGAGCATTCCTGCTCGTTACTCGAAAACCCCGACAAAGAGAGCCTGTGTGCACCAGCCCCGACTCCGACACTCATTAACGGAATATTCGTGGCCGATAATTAATTCTCCTCCCGGCGCGCGGCTCGTCGATAACAATCACCGACGGATAATGTCGCGTCGTTAATTGAAATTTTAAAGGGGACCCGGGATCCTTTGCCCGATTCCATTCATATTTCCTCGCATTACACTTTTTAAACGTTTCCCCGAGAGCCGAGATTCCTCCGGGAAACTCGCGTTACCTTAACCAGAAGTCGTTTCCATGGAAATAAAACGCGGAGATCTCGGGTTCCTCGCGGAGGCGACCGAATAATCCGGGAAAATCCTCTTCGTTTTCATGGTCATTTCCTGAATCTCGGATTTCTAATCGTAGTTCTCGTTTTCTGTTCCAGGTATGTAACCATTTTTCATCGGAAACATCGCTCGGAGGCGTACCGATCTGTGAGTAAAAGTAGTTTCGTTCGCGGATTTAACGATTCTGATAATCGCTTCGGGATGATCAATATTTGTTGCGTTTCACGTTTCAAGAGCGGTCGTAAAGAAGCTACGAGTGCTTTATGTACTGAAAATGCAACAAATATCCGGGGAATTGGTCCAAGTACATTTTAGCGACTACAAGATTATTCCCTTGAATCTTCTGCAGCATTTACATCTGTGCAACTAAACAATTTTTGATGCAACGACAGTTTTCATATAGTACAGATTGCATTTGGAAAACGCAAATATTGCGAAGACAGTAACTATTCGATCTAAGTAAACGGCAGCTGTGCGATCTAATATATTGTAGTATATTGGGTTGGCGTGGAAGTAATTTTGGTATTTTAAGTTGAAATAAAGAAACCAATTTTTCTATTCAAGAAATGCACTTTAATGGATAGAATATTTTCCATTTTGTTCGGTGATCTTTGCCATCCTTTTGGTAGCTTCATAATTCCGCGCTCATGGATCTTCAAGATTTTCCCAAAATTGGTTTTTATTTCACTTTAAAATACCGAAATTACTTTATTGCCAACCCAATAGTACAGCAGAGTTAGGCATTAATCGATTAAAATTTTAATCAAGATCAATTGATTAATGTGTACGATTAAAAAAGGTTATCATTGAAAAATCGACGATTGATTCAATCGATTGATAAAATTAATCGTCAATCGTTGATTAAAAAAAGAAGTCATCGAAAAATCTGAGACTGATTTAATCAATTATTGTTGAAGTTAATCGCCATACGGTCTATCCATAAATTGTAATAAGTAGCCTCATAGAGATCGTATTATAGACCAAATGAGAATATATCTAAATTCAGTTTACATTTTTTTCAGTATGCATACAGTTTTGGTTCCGTATTTAATTTAAAAATTTCAGGATTAGAAATATAAATTATAAATTATATAAATTATAAATATAAATATAAATTGATCATTAATCAATCACCCGATTGACGATTACAATTGAAAAGAACGTAATCGTCAACCGCAATTAACGACTAAAGTAGGAATTTAATTGTTGATTGCGATTAACGATTGAAGTAAAAATTTATTCGTGAAACGTTCATTAAATTTTTGCCTATCTCTGTAGTACAGATGATATTTGGGAGACATAAATATTGCGAATACATTAACTATTCGATCCAACAAAACGGGAACTGTACGATCTAAGCAAAACGAATATCTCTTCCACCGTTTCTAATTCGTATGAATCGAAAAGTACGTATTCTCACATGAGCATCGACTTGCATGGATTTTTTCGCGACCTCGGGTGCAAGAAAGAAATTCGTCCCCGGCCTCAAAGATGCCAGCTAAGATCAAACGAAATAAAAAGTTCATTAAACTTTTCCCTGCTTCGATAACTATCGCGATTCTCTAAATTGCTGTAGACCCCTCGATGAAAGTGGCGATTAAAGTTCCCTGCGTCGCGATGTCGCCTCGATGTTAATTTCGAATTAGTCGCAATTCCCGACAGTACAGAACAAGAAGGTCCGCTATCAAAATATCGGTATCGTTACCGTCACGTTAATTACCGTCGTTTATACTTCTCAGCGCTCAAACGGCGCGTTTACGACCGCTCGTATCAACGGGACCGAACGGTGTCGCAATTAATTATCGCGATGGGAGATAAGATTCTTCGTTGTTCCCAGTCCGGAGAAAGTTTAGATCTCGTGGCTGCTGTGCCTATTCCGAGAGAAAGAGAGGGAGAGAGAGAGAGAGAGACGGTGTTCTGGAAACGGCTGATTAAACGGAACAATTGTTAATTGCGCGTTTAACCTTTGCCAATTCTGCTCAACGTCGCCGACGCTCTTTCCCCACGCGTTTGAACGGTTGAGTGTACTGGGTGAGCTAGATTATCGATAGAAATGTTTGAATTAGTTCAAGTATTATGTAAAAGTAAAATAAACAGAGCGTCGTGTGTCTTCAGTTAACTTTCTAATACACTACTGTGCGAAGAAAGAAGTACCCAGTATAATTACAAGGTATAACGACAAGCAATATCTTTATGTTGAAATTGTACTGTACAATGATAGATTTATTGCGTTTAAAGTATTAGATAATCCGCGATAACGCATTCTCAAAACTATGAAATTAACACTAAACTTACCATCACCGGTCAAAATGGACCGATTCCAGATTTTTTATTTTACGATTATTTATATAATAAAAACAATTTCATAAGAAACGATTGTATAGATATCTTTAGTGGAGCACTTATTACAATAGGATCTGAACAAAGTTTAAATAAAATCAATCTTGTCATTTTTATCAGGGAACGTGTACCAGTTACTTTTGAGGCTCGGTAGGTTTAGTGTTAAACAGCGGAGTCCTTTTAAAACTTCTTTCTTTTCCACAGTAGTGTACGTCTGATTTGGTATTTTTATTAACATCTGTGATAATAATTCAATTTTCTTTGTAAAGATTAACCATCTACTCACCGTTTTAACAAAATCTATTTCATTTCATAATTTTAATCAGATGTTTGCTCAAAATAGGGGTAGTTCGCCACCACGAGGGATGTAAAACTAGTAGCACGTCTAACTTGTATTATACAAAGATTCTTTCAAAGGCTGAAGTCAACCGAACAATCATCTTCTCTTCGCGAAATTAATTAATTTTATTTATTGTCGAACGAACGATTCTTATCGGTTGCATTTATCCCTGGTGTGGATTGAGCGAAGAACATTTGGCGAAACGTGGAAAATTGCCAGGGAACGTGTCAAGTCTCGGTTTCGGTCGCCATATTGAGTCGTTGGGAATCGTTCGGACACTCTCTTTAAGAAGCTCATGTTTTCCCGGACTATTCACAGTCGTCAAAGTTTCGTAAACGAGTGTTTGCGGCGGCTACTAGACGCCATGACAGTAATTCTCCAAAAATTCGACCTAATCACAAGACGTCCCGCCGCGAGACAGTTTTACGAGGATCGTGAATTTTCCTCCCTCATCCTCGATTCTCTCGGTTTTTTTTTTATTTTATGGCATCCACGACAAATAAACCGTATGTGAGCATGGAGTATACGCGAAGGTTTTATGTTCGACGTAAAAATCACGCGGCCATTTACTCGGGGTCTCGTAAAAGCCTATCTCGCGACATCGATCCAGTCTAGTGTGTTTTTTTCCTCGTTCCTTTTGTCAGACTGCATCACAGCCATCTGGCGGATGTAGCTTCGAATTTCGTTGCGGTCTCTGCTTTGCGATCGATGGCGGTTTGCTTGAGCGTGCAGTATCTATCGAGATAAACAACGAATTTTTCGCTATTATTCTTGAGGGGGTAGACTCGTTTCCACGATTGCAATGGTGCGGGATGCGCCTTCTCATTTCGCGGCAATGCAAAGATGTGGTTTTCGGTAGTCGAAAGCGCTAGATGGAAGATCAATCTAGACAGCAGTCGCCCTCAAAAGTTCTATTTTTACGTTTACGAGGTGTAATTTGCATTATTCGGCAGCGTAATTTGCATTATTCGGAAGCATAAAGCTGCGACAGCTACATGCTGCCGAATAATGCAAATTACGCCTCGTAAACGTAAAAATAAGACTTTTGAGGGCGACTGCGAAACTACTGCGAAACCCCATCTTTGCATTACAGAGAAACGAGAAGGTGCATCCCGCACCCTTGCAATCCTAGAAACGAGTCTGTCCTCTTAAACTTTAGTTAAAGAAGTGTTTCCGATACTATGGTGGTAGAACTGGAAGGGGGGTGAATCTGCATGGAAATCGAAGTCGAAATTATAGTATAACATTTTGTTTGTCTGACCTGCCTGATCATGATCGGCTGGATCTACTTCTCGCGAATACTAACGCGCACGAACTCGATGAATAGACCGCGGATCTTTATACATTTATGAAGACATTGGCTCGATGAGATATCAAATAATAAACGATTACAAAAATTTAAGAATATTGCAACGTTGTTTTTTATTGCAACAAAATCATTAAGGGATGAAATAAATTTTTATTTTACTCCTGCTGCTCACAATCGATGCACAACATTTTTATTTCGCATGAAGATCCGCGGTCGACTAATGAATTTCCAGAATCGATTTATATCAAGTTATGCATTAAATTAAAAAATGATTGATGCTCGTTCAGAGGATGAAGGCACCATCTTCCCTTATGTCTCGCAACCCTGCTTAAAATTATGCAAACCGAAGCACGGTTGGTATCCCCGTACCGATGGTCGGTAAAACATTTTCCCCTAGATGGAAAGATCCATCTGCGCCGGCCATAGACTTACGATTAGTGCAGACATTGCATGCAATGCTTTTTTTCTGTCTACAGTTCTGAATTACCGACTCTGTTAGAAAATGCTGTAGTGCGATAGCGGACTCTACCGAAATAGAACGGTCGGCTAGTGAACCACACGAGATTGCAACTCGCAACCACAGACACCGACGAATGCGGTTTCGCGTCTCACGATCTGAAATACCGACATCGTTAACAACAACTCGATTTCTTACGCCCTCTACGCTGACGAACGGAGAATTCTCTGCATGGGGAGCAAAGAAATTGACTCGACATCAACTGGCTACTTCCTTCGTTGCTGGTTGAATAAGATCTAGCAGAAGTCTTTATTACCATCGCGCGATCAGACAGTTTCCACCAGATCGAAAAAATCCCCAGGAATGAGAAAAACAAGGCCCGGACACCCGCCATCGGTGAAATAGTTATCCGGCACTGTTACGACTACGTCACCGACGAGATACTGTCAAAGTCTGCCAGCTTTGCAGGAGATCATGTCTCCCGAATAATTCGGTGTTTTCTTACGCCCTCTAGGGTATATATATATATTGTAGCTCGAGTAAGAAACAGATGGCCACTTAGGAGATTCTCGTCGATGAGAAATAAATCATGACCATTGGCTGACCAGTGACTGACCATCGACTGACCAGTGCCACCAGAATCAACTAAAATTAGATTTTTCATTTCCTCCATAAGCATACTCCAACATCCCCCACTAAGACCGTAGACTGGTCACGTATTATCTGGTCATCAGAAAGGGGGTGAACTGTATTCCCCTCGATTTTCTCGGTCTGGCGGCACTGCGACTATCGACTGACCATCGGCTGACCAGTGACTGACCATTCATTGACCATTCACGAACTATTCACTGACCAATGACTGACCATTCACGGACTATTCACTGACCATTGACTGACCAGTCTAATAATTTTGATCTAATAATTCTCCAGCGGTAAATGAGCATAAGACAAATTTTTGTGAAAATAATACACATCATTCTAAAGCAAAGAAGAATTCTAAATGAAACGCGGTGTATACATTCTTTTACAATTCATTTTAAATGTGTTCCTCTGCGCGACTAATAGTTCTGACTTATACTATGTAGCTCGGCCACCAGAGATTTACACCCTTTGCTTGTCTACACAAGGATTAAAGCATCCTATCTCTCATTGTCACCAGCGCACACGTTGAATTTTACCCAACTTTCGCCAGTAAAGTAGTACCGTGGCTGTAATGCGCTCAAAGAGTTCTTCGGCGAAGTTGCCAGCGTTAGATCATTATCGAATTAACGAACTCGTGACTTCGTTTGTGTTGGAGTTGCCATAGAAGCGCTAAAGGATGCTCCATACAATATCTTTCTTTGATGTACAGTGGAACAGTAATAATTCTGTGCAGTTTCGTCCCTTTATTAATTCCTCTACGAAAGACACGTCTGATATAAGGCTCACTCGAATACAAGTCGGACATTTTCTGTAATTTTGTAAATATCTAGCTAGAGAATTTCCTATAAATACAAATACATATTGAAAGTGATGTAGACGCTCACTGAAAAACTGACGAGTCTCAATATCCGCTGAAACTTTCTCGCAAATGCGTTACGTCTTAACACATTACCGACCGGTGATTATTGCATAATTTTGAAAAATCTATGGTACATGGCAAAACACTTTTTAACGGAACCTTCAATGGCAACAGCAATTTTCATTGTGCACTGACAAGTCACCCTCAATACCGTCATCTAATAGTTTCAGTGAAGATTGCAACGTAAAAGAAAATTTCTGTGCTTTCTTTTGGTACAGCACAATTACTGAAAATCCTATTGATAGGCTTCGGGTAGGTAAAGTGTTAAGGACTGCGTCTCCTAGACAGACGATACTTGCGCGTGATTGCACACAATCACCACAGTACACTCACACGCCGCTAGACCACGTATACGTACGCGAGGATTGCAAGGGTCCGGGTGTTCAAATAGAACCACAAATAACGGGATTATCAAGGATTACGAAATTGACTATATCGAGGAAAGAGGATGTTCACACTTTATTTTCTTACGTGCTGCATAGTGGGCCAACGGCTAACAACCAACCGATTCGCGTCTTGGACGCCTCGACCGTACACAGACCCATACACACGTCTCATCGGAGACACCTGCAGCTAGAAAAAACGTAAACAAACGCTCCCGCTCTTCCGACTTCGGGGAAATACCAAAAACATAAGCACGCGCTCGTCGTTCGACTTCATAACACACGATTTAACACCGGGTTTCCACTTCCGATTACTCAATAATACAAAGACGGGGTTTCTTAGTAGTTAAAATCGCTAGATGAAAGATCAATCTAGGGGGCTATTTGCCTCAAAAGTCCTACTTTTACGTTTACGCCGTGTAATTCTCATTATTCGGCAGCATATCGACAGCCACGATAGGCGGCAGCACCGTCGCCTGCCCATTGCTTCTCGCGGCTCCGCGACATGCTGCCGTTTGAAAGCATGTCGTTGCATGTCGTTTACCTGGAAGCCGCAGTTCTTAAGAAAAACCATAGAATATTCGTTGGTACGGTCTGATCGTCGCTGTGCTCGTTTACGGCTGCGGTAACCTGATCCCTAAGTTGCGCAGGGACTTTGTCGATGATCGATCGTCTCCACGTGAAATCTCCAAGGATACTTCGCGAATCCAGCGCGGTCGCGTTAATAATTCACCGTTTTTGTTTTGCGCGCCGTCGGAACGACGCGTCGTCGCCTCGCGTTTTAACGAAGTCTCATTATTCTTCCATTATTGCCGTCAGAAGCGACGACCAGGACAGAGAGTTCGCGGGACTCTCTTCCCCTTCCTCTCTCTCTCTCTCTTTCTTTCTTGTGTTACCGTGTAAATCAGCGCCGTCCGAAATCCGGGGAAACCCGACGAGACAAACGAACCCAGTCGCTACGCGAGACAGATTGCAATTAAGTCGGAGTTTGTCCAGCGAGAACAGCCTCGGCCCTAGCCCCGGGCAGCTTTAATTCCGCGAGCCGAAAGCCGGCGTTAAATTAAACAAATGTACCGCGAGCCGAATGTTGCGCTCAATGGAGATCGAGCTTCGTCGGTTTACCGACAAATTTTCTGTCGAGATTCGGACAGCTGTTTCATTTAATACAGTCTGTCTCAGGCGATACGATACGGATTGCAGCGACCTGTTCGCCAATTAATCTGATTAATTTCATCCTCTTCGTCCGCGTATCCTTCGCCGAGCCCGGAGAGCTCTCGAGTTCGAGCGATTACCCGCAAGAAGTTGGTTAGGCACGTCTTTCGGAAATCGACAGTGCCGATTGATCGATCGATCGACCATCGTGCCCATAATTATGAAAGTAGTCTAAGTGAAAATTAAAAATAAAACCGAGTTTATCAGCTATTTCGCATCACATTATTTTAAACGAAATTAATTCAATGTAATTTTTACGATATTGTGAAAAATGAACAGTTAGACAGTGCTTGTTACTATCGCTTAGACAATTGCAAAGTGCAGTTTCAATTGGACGCCTAAAAGTTTTCGAGTATCGGTAATATTTGTTACGATTATTTATGGGTTGTTAGTTATTTCACTGTGGTTGCTCACGGAAATGCACACTGTTTTATTGAGAAACATTGTTACGACTCTTACATACGATGACTTAGATTTTATGGAATTTTGGTCATTTTAATTCTCTTTGGGAAAAACCGAAATTTCGAACGTTTTATGCACATTGAAACATTGAAGTATTATATTTATTGGTTAGAATTAAAGCATTTCCGATGACTTTCGCAAGAGTCATTTGTTCAAGCAACACCAGAAAAATTTCAATTTTACATGCGATTTTTCTTACTAATTTTTCGATGTATCACTGACGTAAATAGTACAACCTTCAGACCGACCTAATGGATCCGCCCAGGTATCTGAATATTTACGAACATCCCGGCGTCATCAGAGAATCAAGTTTCGAATTTGAATACGTAAAATCCCTCGGGGGAGAGAGAGAAAGAGGAGAACGTTCCGGGGAAAAGTAAACCAGAAAGATCGCACGGGAAGTCGCTTTTTGCCGCATAGGTTTCCGGACGAGCATTCTCGAAGAAGCTACCTCCCTACACCTGGCTTGAAAGCGTTGAAACTCGTTCGGCCGCGTGGTCGGTTTTGCCGGGCCCGTGATTTCGGCGACACGGCTCTCTGCGGAATCCACTTTCAGAGAAGTTCTTCTCGCGAATCTCTGCCCGTCTGCCGGCGTAGATTCTGCGGACGACTTTCCGTATTGACTTCCATCCCGCGGGGATGCGCCGTTGACCCAATTCCCTGCAGATTCCCTTCGGCTCTCCCCTGTCTCACTCGGCTTCGAATTATTTATCAGCGAGCGGCCGACACAATCGGTTTAGCAGCCGCTGATACTCTGCGGACGAGTATCCCCTTCGAGCCGCTTCGGCTCGTTTCCTTCCGCAGCTGGATCTACGGCGATGCTCGCTTGAATTTGCTAAATCTGTAACGCTCAAATTTGCACAAGCCATCCCCTGCCACCTGCAATGAACACTATTCCATTGATGACAATTAGACTGCGGATTTTACGGTTTTATGAGAAATATAAATAGGAGAAATACAGAACTGTGAAACCATTGAACGAATTTAATCGCTTGCAGTACCATTTTCATATTTTACAGTTGCAGTGACTAGAACACGTCTTTATTCCGAAAAAATGTCGTAGAAAAGAAAAGAATATTTATATTTTTTGTATGATTACATTTATTTTAATGCTGAAATACTGATTACTAAATATTGATTATTAAGTCAAATTTCACTTGATCTGAAAAGAAAGGCATACATTCATACTTGTTAGACTTTGTTCGTATCTTCGTCACGAGTTGCTACATATTTCGTGGGTATAAAATTTGGGCAGTTACGTCTTTATCCTGAAAAATGTCGCAGATTAGAAAAGAATATTTATATTCTTTGTATGGCTACATCTATTTTAATGTTTAAATATTGATTACAAACGAATCAAATTTTATTTCATATGAAAAGAGAGGCATAACATTCATACTTGTTAGACTTTGTTCGTATCTTCATCACGAGTTGTTACATTTTCCGTGGGTATAAAATTTGGGGTTACGTCTTTACCCCGAAAAATGTCGGAGAATAGAAAAGAATATTTATATTCATTGCATGGCTACATTTATTTTAATGCTTAAATATTGATTACAAACGAATCAAATTGTATTTCATATGAAAAGAGAGGCATAACATTCATACATGTTAGACTTTGTTCGTATCTTCATCACGAGTTGCTACATTTTCCGTGGGTATAAAATTTGGGGATACGTCTTTACCCCGAAAAATGTCGCAGAATAG
Organism: Lasioglossum figueresi; assembly: GCA_028455805.1. NCBI lineage: Eukaryota > Metazoa > Arthropoda > Insecta > Hymenoptera > Halictidae > Lasioglossum > Lasioglossum figueresi. The sequence goes on along the minus strand of CM052200.1, from coordinate 26,392,904 downwards.
AAAACAATATTTATATACTTTGTGTGGCTACATTTATTTTAATGCTTAAATATTGATTACAAACGAATCAA
>CM052200.1:26334532-26392733 GCA_028455805.1 Lasioglossum figueresi | reverse complement strand
AATAATTACTGTAAGCATTGAAATAACACTGTAGGCATTATTAATTTAACCTTATTCTAAGCACGATCTGAATGTTCCATTTCTCTCGACCTATCCATAATTCTTGTCGTATATGTGTAAGTTACGATACATGTATCAACGTAGCGATACAAGTTCAAAAATACTTTCCTCGCCAGCACATTTGCTGTAACTTTTATGCACTGGTGTAAAACACAGTAGAACTCTAATCTCAATTCGCGCTGCGCCATTTAAGCAGCTCGTTGAACTCCGACTTGCATTTTGTACGTGAAATCTTTTATGCATATTTAATGGTTCGTCAAGCATTAAACAAGAATTACAAATGAAAATTACTTCAATTGATAATTTCTTTGAAAACGAAAATCAGCTTTTCCAATTAAGAGATTCGAGGACCATTTTAATGGTTCATCAAGGACAGAAACCTGAGGTCCCTCAGAAATTTAGTAGCTCGTTAGCAGAATCTTGTTAGCAGAAGCGGTTTGGTTTTACCAATCAATGTTTTCTGCATTATCCTTCGCTGTACGGTGGCCGGTCTATTCGGACCCACGCGGAATGCTATGGTGCGTCTCTTTTTTCTTCGATATTCACTTATAGTAAATAAAAACAGCAAATGTACGCTTTATATGTACAGAGTGTGGCCGAATGTTACAACTGAACAGGGGATGATTCTGTACGTAAAAATAGGTAGAATAGAAAGAAGAGCATTTCTTCGTTTGACGCCTCATTTTTGAGAAAGTCGGGTTTGAAAATGTTTCGAATATGCTTGCTACTAGTACACAGCGAATCTTCATGCAAAATAAAAATTTTCTACCTAAATTACAGCAAACTGGAGTGAAATAGAAATTTATTTTCTATCTCAATGCGTTTAATAGGTTGAAAATAAGTTTAAACATTATTTATAAATTCTTCTAAAGTTTTTACTATTTTCAATTACACTTTATTAGATATGGTATCTAAACATGGACAGCCAATACTGCTGGCAGAATTTACAGGGTGTTCACTTTAACTCTAGCAGCGTTCTTCTTGCAAATAATAAACGTTAGAAAAAAATAATTGAAAAATAATTGTTATTTTTATAAAGTAATGTATAATAGTCATTTTTAATGCCATCTTTGTCCCGCAATTACATATCACCGCCCTTTTTTACAATCGTTTTGCAAATCATCTGAACGTTGTACAAGCTGGCGGATTTTTTCTCGTCAAAACAGTGTGCTATTTCTTCAAAAAAGGTCTCGTGGTTCCAGAAAATCGGTCACAAATCTTTGCAATCGTCCAATATAATTGCTCATTGTATTCTCTATATTCGATAACGAAAAAAGAAGCCTAAACCATTGTACAAGATTTTCTCTCGTCAAAACTGTGTGGTATTTCTTCAAAAATGGTCTCGCAGTTTCCGAAAATCGGTCACAAATCTTTGCATTCGTCCCACATAATTGCTCTTTGTATTCCTTTTACTCGATAACGAAAAAAGACGCCCTTTTGTACAACAGTTTTGCAAATCATCTAAAACGTTGTACAAGCAGACGGATTTGTTGTCGTGAAAACAGTCTGGTATTTCTTTAAAGAAGCTTTTAGGGTTTCCGAATAATCGATCACAAATTTTTGCAATCGTCCAACATACTTGCTCATTGTATTCTCTGTACTGAATAACGAAAACCGAAACCGAATGAACCAGAACAACTAGATACAACTGTAGCTTAAAGTGTAGGTGTAGTTGACATGAAATACATTTTCCTGAGTTACAGCAGGCGTCCCAATGCTCGCGAGGTATCGCGTGAAAGCCATTTTTCCGGTGCATCGCGGGAGATTGAAAAACACGGAAACAGGTTTCATCGTCATTCAGTGGTACGCGTGAATTCCGTGAGGAAGTCTCCGACGCCGCTGTAATTGAATGTGATAAGCATGAGCGGCGGTGTGCGATATCGTAACGGAGGTAGATGGTCGCGCGCGCGCGGGCTCGCCACGTGTATGGAGCAAACACCCACGTATTTGGGGCCGTGCAGCTAGGTGCACAGCGGTTCGACATCCGCGGGAAGTAATCGATGGCCCTACACGGTGCGTGACGATTCAATTACGAACTGACGACGCAGACTTGCCGGAATTAACTGTGGATAAAGCCGAATCGAATTGTCACGATCGAAGCGTCACGAACAGGTAGACGGGAGGCCGAGCACACGAAGTCGCGTATATCCGCCATTCTGCGGACGACGTCAGCTCGACGAAGAGCCGACAGACGGATAAATATATCGCACGAAAATCCGGCGAGCCGTAAATCTCCGAACGCCCGAAAGATCTAGGAAATGTTCGAATATCGAATTGCCAAAAGAATGGCAAATTGAACATTGCCGCCTCGCCGCGCTGCTGCTGCTGCTAGCCAGATTTATCGAAATAACTCACAACATCCGGAACAGCCCGCATTTATACTGCGGACCCCTCCCGTGGGATAAGTACGTTCTAAAGATTTATATCGCGGTGAATCCGGATCGCTTTCGAAATTATACGGCCGTGAATCGCGACGAAATACGTACCGGATAGGGAAATATATTTACATTGGGGATAGGTCACTATGTTCTGTTTCCGCGGCTGACACAGTTCCGTTACGATCCTTCTACATTTTATAGGGGATACGCTGATCGTAATTTAACCCCTCCAACAGTCCGTCGATCCCCCCCCAGACAGGCTGAGAAACTTTTCAATCTTACGGTAGTTATTCCTGATCGACTTTTGAATATACGAGTACACAGTGGCGAGCAAAAGATTGTTCACAAAATCGCGACTACCACGAGTTACCTTATTTATCGCTGTTCTAGCTTCATTCCTCCAATCAATGGCTGCCTTTTTGCAGACGAAATCAACTCCTTCGATAAGCTTCTGCATGGACCTTTCGTTCCGGTTTGGTCTTTTCTAAGTCAAAATCCGAACGTGTTAGTTTTCAGAAAGGCAGAAGAACGTTTCTTGCCATAAACCTTCAATTTGTTCAGTAGATAAACTGAAAATACTTGGTCTCGTATTTGGTAAACGACTCGCTTGGATCATGTTAAACACCTTAAAAACAATTGTCTGAAAAGACAGGCATTTTGAAAAGTCTGACTTGTAAGGACTGAGAGTGGGTGGTTGGGGGTTGATAGAATTCGCCTTTTTGCAGACGAAATTAACTGCTTCGAAAAGCTTCTGATAGCCTTTTAAGCTTCCGCATGGACGTTTCGTTCCGGTTTGGTCTTTTCTAAATCAAAATCCGAACGTATTAGTTTTCAGAAAGGTAGAAGGACGCTTCTTGCTATAAACCTTCAATGTGTTCAGTAGATAAACATCATGTTAAGTACCTTAAAAACAATTGTCTGAAAAGACAAGCATTTTGAAAAGTCTGACTTGCAAGGACTGGGAGTGGGTTGTGGAGGAATGATAGACTTCGCCTTTTTGCAGACGAAATCAACTTCTTCGAAAAGCTTCTGATAGCCTTTTAAGCTTCCGCATGGACGTTTCGTTCCGGTTTGGTCTTTTCTAAATCAAAATCCGAACGTGTTAGTTTTCAGAAAGGTAGAAGAACGCTTCTTGCCATAAACCTTCAATTTGTTCAGTAGATAAACTGAAAATACTTGGTCTCGTATTTGGTAAACGACTCTCTTGGATCATGTTAAGCACCTTAAAAACAATTGTCTGAAAAGACAAGCATTTTGAAAAGTCTGACTTGTAAGGACTGAGAGTGGGTGGTGTGGGGATGATAGAATTCGCCTTTTTGCAGACGAAATCAACTCCTTCGAAAAGCTTCTGATAGCCTTTTAAGCTTCCGCATGGACGTTTCGTTCCGGTTTGGACTTTTCTACATCAAAATCCGAACGTATTAGTTTTCAGAAAGGTAGAAGGACGCTTCTTGCTTTAAACCTCCAATTTGTTCAGTAGATAAACTGAAAATACTTGGTCTCGTATTTGATAAACGACTCTCTTGGATCATGTTAAACACCTTAAAAACAATTGTCTGAAAAGACAAGCATTTTGAAAAGTCTGACTTGTAAGGACTGGGAGTGGGTGGTGGGGGGATGATAGAAATACCTTATTGACTACCTACAGAGGTAGTGAATAAGGTACAGGAAATTGGGGATGAGGATAATTTCGTGATCATATTTCCCAAGATTTTACTATTAACAATGTAGATTGAATAATAACAAAATTGAATGGAGTACACTCATTATCATAATAGCACGCAAGTAATTGGATCAGGTGCTAATTTAATCCGAAAATAATACATGCATTAATTGACAGTTAATGCTCATACGATTAATTTGATTCTGTTCAGATTTCGCGAAGCTTTTCATAAATACACGAAACAGTATTACGGTGCCACTTGTGCGATTTGTGCAATGTTTCTAGAACAAGATAAGCTCTTTTGATATTAATTTATTCAACTAATTCATTGCCATCAGATAACTTTACATGTATATATACGTGTATACATGTATATATGTATGTACTTCATGAGAAGTAAGAAATCGTTTTCCAAAGTCAAAGTAATAAGAACATTCAACTCGAATGTTTTCACAAATGTATCGGAGCCAATAAAAATTCAACGCGGGTATTTTTGTTTTAGGTATAAATGCAAAAAAAGAAATTGCTCCGGGTGAGGATCGAACTCACGACCTTAAGATTATGAGACTTACGCGCTGCCATCTGCGCTACCGAAGCCACTTCTATACGCATGGTCCGTCCATGGTCTGGTACGAATAGAACCGACAAAAAATGAGAATACAATTATTTCATGCTTTTACATTATTTTTATTCAAAGTATACTCGTCCTGGATCGATACAACGCTGGAAGCGGCTTAAAAATGTTTGAACGCAGTTATTATAGTCCTTTTTCGAAGTCGAAGCTCATTGTGTATCCTGAATATTGTCGTAACGGTTTCCATTCATTATCGATTTTAAGAATCCTATCACGAGAAACGAATTCACATGATATAATAACTTTTATTACCGTGTATAGTTTAGAACGAACCAAGCTAAGAAAGCGAATAGTACAGCATTTCCTCCATGCTTTTCAAACAGTCACATCGAAAACGGTATACCTGTCAGACACAGGCAATATCTGGTGTCGCAATTTGGGCATGTTTGTTAACTTCTGTAAAGTTCGCAGGACTAATTATTTAACGAATGGAAATTGTATTTCCCAATACGATGGATTGTTTATTACGACAAAAGCGGTTACACCGCGATTTTGAAATACACAACTAGTATGCACTGGTTAGTTTACGTATATTCGCTTGAAATATAAGTTATTGTTTCGCATAATATTGATCTGTATTTTCATGTATATGACGCTGGCTTATTATTCCAATCGACTATGTACATGCGCTGTTGGCACATATAATGAACTATCCGATATTTCGATATCGCCATGATCCTGACATTTAGTTCAACTATACAGGATCTGCACACGATCAGGGTATCATTTTGCTTGCATACATCTTATTAATGTACCAATTCCCGGGCTACTAAGTTTGGCTACTTGTTTAGCTATAAGATTTTAGTATTAATCTGTATAGCTAGGATTCTACCAATGCTAGACTAGCTAAGCACCTGCTCTAAGTTTCAGCAGTCTCCTAGTTTCACTGACCCACATGTTTCGCTACTAGGTCTCAAGGTTTCTTGATTTGAAGTTGTCGGATTTTCTTCAAAATGTAAGAGGACTTCTAATATTTTATCTTCAAAAAGAAGATATTACCGATTATGAATTCCAACGGCGCTAAATCGCATGATCCGGGCGGCCAATTCTGATCACCAGAACGGGAAATTACACGACCAGGAAATGAATCGTGCAGTATTTGAATTGTTTCTCGAGCTGTATGGCACGTGGCACCGTCTTGTTGAAACCACATGTCGTCCACATCCATATCTTGCAATTTAGGCACCAAAAACTCGATTATCATGTCGCGATAGCGAGCACCGGTAACTGTTATTGCTTTATGAGCCGACCATATTTTGTACGAAACTTGCGAACTGTAGCTGTGAAACCTTCATTATTTTTAAAATATTGCTCAACAATGAAAACGCGTTGTTCTGTCGTGAAACACTGCATTTTTAATAACTCTGAACTGCAACACTTTACCGCACGAATGCCGCGAAATTCAAATCTTGCGTGAATTTTGGGACACCCTTTATGAAGCAGGTTACAAGCATGATCAAATGCTGACGGCCACCATTTTGAACACATTCTTGAAATTGCTAGACAGTACGGCAGTTTGTAAATAAAAGATGTCTTTCGACAATGTTTCAATATTCAGATGTGTCGCGTAGTGTTTATGCGTGACCCTCGAAGGTCATTCTATTAGCCGTTTAACGAAGTGTCCGCTTCGCACATTTGGCGAACAAATGTGTCGAGAACAGAATTTTGTATATTACTTTACAAGCGGGAACATGGAATCTCCTCGCTCCGAGGATTAGGACTCGGGAAGTTATTTATTAGCTCCACAGCTGTTTTACACGTGCACCTCCCGGGTTCTTACCTCTGACACTGCCGTCTCGTCCTTTTTTTACAATCACTTAGCTTTATTGTCACGCGTTACCGAACGGGCCTTAGCTGCGACCAGGCCCGAGTCCCTTCATTTTCCGCCAACACGTGGCTTGCCGAAGGTTCCGTCTCTCCCTTCCACCACCAATTTTCCACCGCCTTTTTACCAGCGTGGGCGGTGGTCATCGTTAGAAAATTGTCACTGCCTCCAAAAGGTTATCTGTTGTCATTGGTCCAGTGCAAGTCACACCCTATTGACAACTCACCTTAAATATCGGTGTTCGGCAAGCACGCTCATGACTACCAAGGAACATAGCGACAAGACATATCGAACAGACTAGCACAGACTAGCATGCATTAGAACATAACAACTTCGATTTCGCAATTAAGCATATTATACTATCACGTTCCACTCTGTCAAGTTTTAAATAAACAAGGTTCCAACAAATCAATACAGTCCACTAATTTTTATCACCGTGCGAGTTTAACTGTAGTGCATTACGGAAAACGCGCACACTACAAGCCGCTTTGATCCTAGGATACAGCCTTAATACTAAAAACCATACTCCCTCTCACGCACCTGTACCCACTACAATAATCTTACTTGCTAAACTTAAAATTACTCGCTGAACCCTATAAAACCCTACATCTACTCCCTCTCGCGTCTACAGTTTAGCCCCTAGCTAAAAGTTTTCTATTTTTCTTGCTCCCTTGAGAAATTTCAGTCCGAACTCGTGTATCACAGTTGTATGAGGTTGTCGCTCCTTCGAGTCTAGCCGGGAACAATCTGGTTTAATGCACGCAGTACAAAAATCAAGAAATGGCGTCCTTTCCCTCTCCTTTACAATTCGAGGGATGGGATGTCGATGGAAAAAGGGCGAGTCGCAAAATAAATGTCTTCGAGGAACTGACCCACTAGTGGACCCCAGAAAATAAACAGGGTTCGAATTTCGAAAGACAAAGGCCAGGCGGGCAACTAAACAAAGGGCATCCTATTCCAAGGAAAACGCTTACACATAGCTAAACAGATTGCAAGGAATAGAAACTAAATTGAATGTTATTTCTTCCCTTAATGATTTTAATAGAGGAAAAATCAAACGAACATTTACATTTTTATTTATATAGAAGAAGATATACACACAAATAAATGTCCACGCAAAAGTAAATGTTCGTTTGTTCAAAATCTTAAATCTTGAAATTTTGACACAACGTTGCATTCGAATGCGCGCGTGTTTTTATATACAAAAATATTGTATACCCACAAGCATTGTGAAATTGAACATATTAGAAACGTGCGCTTTCTCTTGTCTTTCTTTTCCATTTAACTAGACTGAGCCACAGCAACGCGTAGCCGGGTATAGCTAGTATACATATATACATATATGTATATATATTGACATCTTCAATTTAAAAAATTTTCCAACAATGTTGAATTTTATCTATTCAATTTTGCTATAAATGCATAAAGATCCGCAGTTTACTAATTACCACAGCAGTTAATGCGACGTAAAACCATTTGTACGACTTCCGCAAAATTTTGAAATCGACTTTTTTCCGGGCCAAACACCCCAATGTGCGCCGGTTAGCTCTGTGGATTGTATAAAACTGTTGTTTAATTGCCGAAGTTCGCACGGATTCGCTCGTTAGTTGCTCTTAGCTGTGTCGAACGATAATCCAGCGAAGCGGGGGCGTTTTCGGGGGTGTCTTCAGGGTCTGTTGTAACGCGCGAAGATCTAATTTCACTCGGTTACCGGGTTACACCCCATCTATCCCGACATAAAGGAATCGGGTCGCATCGACGCGAACGGAGAGCTTCTCTCTCTCTCTTTCTCTCTCCTGTTGTCTCCTGCCACGGGTGCTGAAATCGATGCACGAGTGGTGTATCGACTGACGAACGATCGCGGGACCTTGAACGTGTTACCTTCGGAATGGAATTCCACGGACGAGGACCGCTCGACGTCGGTTATTCCGTCGCGATGTCGAACCTCCCGAAAATTGCTCCGCGCCGGCTTTTACGGAAACGAAGTCGCCGTTCGACGACGATCGTTACAACGGTATTAACGTTTCCGACCAGTCGTTGAGGAAATTCGAGCAAATTGTACCACTGTATGTTGGCGTGTGTACCTGTGTATGGAGCACATGCGTTCGCCTTGGTCTCGATTCCTCTGGAAACTTTGGGGACTTGTAAAACTGCTTGATATAAGAAGTAGCGGATCTTCAAAGCGGAAAATTTAACTGAAGGGTTGCTACCCCTTCTAATTCTCGAGGTTTCGCTGCCGAAACGTCTGTTTGGGATCTTAGGTTGGTGCGATCTCTTCGTCAGGCTGTTTCGTATGTAATAAGATTTTTTTAATATATTTTCGAAAGATTAAATAATGAACTGTGTTCAAATAAATTGCTTAGACGCGGTTTTATCGCGCGTGTCTCTCGCTGAGAACATTTAATTACCATTATTCGTCACATGAAAGGTTCGGCTGGATTATCTTCAATCTAGAGAGTACAAAAACAAATTAATTTTGCCACGTAATAACTTTCGGTAAAAAATAATAGTTAATCCACGACCACGCGGGCGTCTTTAGACAGTCATTGAAATAGTTACAAATAATATGTTAATTTGTATTGAACGAAGGATAACCGTATACATTCGGACAAAATGTATTTCGTGAAGCATAAACTATAAACGATTTGATTTTTCAGACTGTTATTACGGCCTAAGGTGGGCGTTTTAAGAGGTAATTTTATTTTAAAAATTTAGATGGAGGATAAAACGCAGAGTTTTTGAACCTACCTGCATTCACCGGCTTTAGTTCGGGTAATCGAGGAATTTTAAATACTAATTGGCCTTGATTTGGATCGTAGAAGTCGAAGTTGGGCATTTTCAAATGATTTATGAGTTTGATTTAAGAATAAATAAACAAGAATATGTTTTGAGCTACAAATTTCGGATACATAGAGTTTTCGGGATTATTATTATTATTGTTATTATTATAAATTGTTTGTATTTTGGGTATTTTCAAATGATTTATGAGTTTGATTTAAGAATAAATAAACAAGAATATGTTTTGAGCTACAAATTTCGGATACATAGAGTTTTGGGGATTATTATTATTACTATTATTATTATTATAAATTGTTTGTATTTACCGCTGAGTTGGTTTGGTTGTTGTTGTTAATAATTAAATTCTGAGATCCAACAGGTATACAAGCCTTTTGCAACGTCACTTTTCAAAAGTTCACTGTTCAGAACTTCACTGTCCAATCAAAAATATACTACGCACAACGATTTCGCATTTAGCTAAACGAACGAGAAATGTCGCTATGATTTTGAATGCCGACCAGCTGTCCTGATTTCGAGCTGTCCCTTTTAATAGATCGGTCAATCCATTGTTCTAATATTAATCTTCATAGGGTGAGTGCATCCTCACCAATTCTTCGTAATCGCTTTTCTTATTAATTTGTCGTTTTCAATTTGACCGGATATATAATCTTCGATTCCTTCTTATCATCCTTCTGGCTAGATCACGTTGCTCTGCGCATCCTCCTACGTAGTTAGTCACCAGTCTATTGTTCATCGATCTTTCGTGAATTTCTTCTGCGTGGTGTCAATCTTGGTTAATTTATTGAACCAATCGGTTCAGTCGGTTTTCAGTTTCTTCTGGAATATCTTTTACATTCTTCAGTGATGAATAGGTTTCAACGGATGTTCCGTTTAATTATTCGCTCGCATATTACATTTCGGATTATTTCATTTGTTTAATAGAATAGATCTCGCCGTGTTCTTAATTTATTCAATGAAGTTTTAAATTCCAGATGAGTTCAAGTTTCAAATAAATCATACGGGTCAGCAATTCCAAGTAGTCAACAGCGAAATATATCTTATGGGTTTTCCTTAATTCTATCGCTCGCAATATGGTATAATATACGATAATTCGATATTAATTATTAATTGTAATATTTAATTTTTATTTCCCGTGCAACATTATTAGAAAAAGTATAAAAAGAAATTCAGAAAATATATGTATACACGATTGATTTAATCAATTATTATTAATGGCTGGACGACCGGACGTGACACGGTAATAAATCGTGTCAGATGAGAAAAAAACTTCAAGCTACCGAACAACATGTGCAGTATTCCTTTCGGCACGTCTCCGCCGGTCTAAGAGTGCAGAATCATCTGCGGAAAACCTAATTCCCGCGTCGTCCCGTGTGTAGGACGCCGAATTACGTATTTGGGACACGTGTGCACCGTTTGAAAATTATTGCACGGCCGTGAAATAATTAGCCGACTGGCTCATGTGCCCGGCTTATTAGTTCGCGAACGTTTCGCTGCCAATTTCACGGCCGGCCACGCGGACGTCGCCGCGAATGCGAAATTCTCGCGAGCGAATTCTAAATCAGAGTTAACTCGCCGGCGAACGAGCCCAGTTTTTCCATTAACGACCAGCCGGAGTCGTTCCTTTACTACCGTCGCATCGGGAAGGAAATATCGGCCGCGGATGCTGTGGACGTTTCAATGCAGCCTTTCTTAGCTTATTGCGACTCATTAAATTCCCGTGAAATCGAGCACGCAGTTCCAGAATAGGCCGGATTAAGTTTCCGCGGCGGGAGACCGAGCGCTCGCGCGAAATCAAACCGAGTTTGTATCGTTTCGCGGATAACGTTCTGTGCGTTGCGATGCGGAAATTTGTAGCTGTTTCAACGTATATTATTCATGGAGTCGGTAGCAGCTCGAAGTATTAATACGTCACGCAATTCAATCGGGATCCATACACAGTCTAATCTGTATAATCTACCGGAAGCGACCGTGAGCTTGATTTCAGCTGTACGATCAATAAGCTGTAAAATTCGGAATTACAATGCGATATGGAACAACAGGAATAACGTTACCGAAAGGTGATTCAAATAAAGTGGGAACTGAATCAAATCAGTATAATCTTCCAAGAGCGACCGCTAGCTTGACGCAGCTCCACGATCAATACATTAAGCTGTGAAATTCCAAATTACAATGCGATATGGACCAACAGGAATAATATAAAGTGAGAACCGAATCGAATCAGTACAATAGATTTAATATAATGTTCCGGAAGCGACCGTGACTTTGACTGCAGCTCCAAGATCAATAAACGAAGCTTTATAATTCGAAATTAAAAAGCGATATGAAACAACAAGAATAATATAAAGTGAGAACCGAATTGAATTAGTACAATATATTAAATATAATGTTCCGGATGCGAGCGCGACTTTGACTGCAGCTCCACGATCAATAAACGAAGCTGTATAATTCGAAATTAAAAAGCGATATGAAACAACAAGAATAATATAAAGTGAGAACCGAATTGAATTAGTACAATATATTAAATATAATGTTCCGGAAGCGACCGTGAGCTTGACTGCAGCTTCACGATCAATAAACGAAGCTTTATAATTCCAAATTAAAATGCGATATGAAACAACAGGAATAACTTTAACGAAGCGTGTGGTTAATTTAAAATTGAGAACTGAATCAAGATCAATAAATTAAGATTTAGCATTTGTAATTAAAATTAAAATGAAAGCATCAAAAATAACATTAATAAACAGCAGTCACGTGTAAAGTGAAAATAAATGTTTGAAAAATGGGTGGTTTCTTAATAAATTGTTTGCAGATCGACCAAGTAGATTTTTCACGAAGGAAGACGCGTTTAATAAATTAGCGGGACCGAAGACGAGAAGTTTGCTTCACGTATTTTACCCTGTTGCTTTCGCAGGATTAACAGTCAACGTTTAAGCAATAAATCTTTGATATCTAGACGTTGTTCAACCCCTTTGAGATCCGCGGATATCCGCTTTAAACTCGAGCGCGGCAGCTCCGTCGCTGTAGATTGTAAATAATGCCGACGGTGGTGAACAACTAAGTCCGTGAACTATTGAATTGTTAAACATAATTCCTCCTACTTACTACGAATCGACAACCGTTCGAATGGCTTCGAAATCCTCTTACCAGCAACTTGAGCGAAATAAAACTGCCACATAGTCGACTTCGCGTCGCGAAATGGTGAGTCGATGTGCGTGACCCCGATCGTCTTGTTTCGCAGTTTTGAATCATGTTTCTCCAACGAAAAATCATCCGAGACATCGTGGAAAAATACATCGAGGAGCTTTAACTAATTCACAAATTTTGTTTAAGAGGATTTCGCCGAAGTAGACTTTATGCATTTGTGAATGAAACAGTATTGATATATCCACCTGTTAAAATGATTGAAAATAAAGAGAAGTTCCGAAGTGGCCAAGCTCCTGAGATAAAAATTATTGTGTACTAATATTGGATGTTTTTCAATTTTAAAAATAATTGTCAGATCTTTTTTAAACGCGCTACTACCAATTGACCGGTTTCCTATTTCGTAATTACTGGAATTATAAAGACGCTTTCACAGTGGCAGAATTGGCATCTTTGTTTAAGCAAGTATTACGATCGAAACCGTAGAAATAAGTGAATTCAATCTTCTCGCTGGTATAAAGCGTTTCGCTTTTATATGCTTTGTGCTTGGTAGTTGAAGTGCCTCGTTGTGGTTGGCGGAAAATTTCGAAATGAAAAGTACGAAGGTCGGTACGTCAATTGGAAAGCCCTTGAGAAGCTTGTGTCCCGCGCCGCGGAATTAATCGGAGTCGAAACGCGGGGAAGTTAGGCGAAACAGATTTTTGCTTGGCACCGTTGCCGAGGTGTACGTGAATCGTGGAAAATGAAGGTTGTTAGGGAACCTCGATGCAATTTGTCTAACTACGCCGGGATAACTTGTGTGCACCGTAGTCGCTCACGATCCCCGGGAGCCGGTCGCAACCGATGCAGCCCCAGGCGCACCGCCACGATGCACCGGTTGCAGCGAGGGTACATCCGCGCGCAGCTTGTTTGCACCCTCTACCTCCCGCCGTCGTCGATATTACGGAATGAACGTTTGTCCACCCACACGCCGTTGATGAACATGTTAATAGCGTGCTCTCATCGGGTTACCAGCGCTACAGGATCGCTCATGAATGCGGGGCTACGATCTATAGCAGGCATGTCAAACTCTTTTACCACCAATGTTATTCCTTTTTTTCGACTTATTTTACATGTAATATCACACAACCATTTGTTACATTGCAACAGCATTCATGGATCCTGAGTTTTCATTTCAGAATTGTTTCACTTCAACAGTCCCATCTTTGAATAGTGGAAGGTACAATAGGGATGTTCATTTTCTGCATTTTGCTCAAACAAAAATTGTTTTGTAACTCTTCGGGGTTCGAACTGTGAGCAAAGCCATTTTTAGAGCTTTATCGTTTCATCTTTGAATAGTGGAAGGTACATCAGGGACGTTCATTTCCTGCATTTTCTTCAAGCAAACATTGTCTGCAACTCTTCGGGGTTCGAACTGTGAGCAAAGCCATTTTTAGAGCTTTGTCGTTCCATCTTTGAATAGTGGAAGGTACATCAAGGACGTTCATTTCCTGCATTTTCTTCAAGCAAACATTGTCTGCAACTCTTCGGGGTTCGGACTGTGAGCAAAGCCATTTTTAGAGCTTTGTCGTTCCATCTTTGAATAATGGAAGGTACATCAGGGACGTTCATTTCTTGTATTTTCCTCAAACAAAAATTGTTTGGTAACTCTTCGAGGTTCGAACTGTGAGCAAAGCCATTTTTAGAGCTTTGTCGTTCCATCTTTGAATAGTGGAAGGTACATCAGGGACGTTCATTTCCTGCATTTTCCTCAAACAAAAATTGTTTTGTAACTCTTCGGGGTTCGAACTGTGAGCAAAGCCATTTTTAGAGCTTTATCGTTCCATCTTTGAATAATGAAAGGTACATCAGGGACGTTCATTTCCTGCATTTTCCTCAAACAAAAATTGTTTTGTAACTCTTCGAGGTTCGGACTGTGAGCAAAGCCATTTTTAGTGAAATAGATAACTTGAAAAACTTTATTACAAAACGACTGTATGACGATAATAGAAAGCTGTATCAGGTATATCCTGCCTATACCACCTCTACCATTGAATTGAATCTCGATCGTCGCTTCGACTACCGATCGTCACTTCGAGGTGACGCACAGCACCATATACTATTTGTTACATTGTAACTGCATTCTTGGATCCTGAGTTTTCAGTTTGGAACTGTTTTATTTCAACATTGAATATTGTATTAGGTGTAGAAATTAATTGGACGTCTTGATATTAAATTATTGATAACTCTGGTGTGAATGCAAATAATCGCCCGCCATTTTGTAACGTTTAAGTACCAACACTTACAGTTATGAAACATTTGAGATCTAGTCAAAACAAGAACTATTAGTAAGCAAGATGGCGACGTCTGACAAGACTCGCATGCGGCACTGTATTACTGTTTGCCTCTCAATTAAAGGAAAATGCTTCCGAAACCGCTGGAATGATTTGTTCTACTTTGATTTTGATTAATGAATTGAATTCTGCTTTAATTTTCATTTATTCCGATCACTCCAGCATCATTTAGCAGATACAAATTTCCAAACATTGGAAGAGGTGCAAAAAAATATTGACGAATTCATTACATCAAAACCGCAATCTTTTATCCGTCAAGGAAAGGTTTTATTCGACAGTCGCCTGAAAGATAGAGACTATTTCGAAAAATAACAGATGTATGATTACATTATAAATAAATACTCCCTCGGTCCCATAATAACAGTAGCTGTTGATAAATTTTATTTGTCCCAAAATAATAGTAGCAAAAGAAAATAAATATAGAACGCAACATTTATTATCAAAAAACTAGATTACATTAAACAATATATTAAAAATATTACTCCTCATTTTTATTTTGAGTGTTCAGGTAGTTTCTGCATTTTTCAATAATTTCGGTACTGTATTTTAAACTTGTTGGTAGGATCCCTTGGTTGCGAAGCTTTGCTTTCCCTATATGCGCGAGCTTAAAATTATTCGAGACATCGCTCTTCATTGTTTCCAGCATAACTTGTTTTTTTTTCATCTTACTTTTACTTTCAGCGGATGAAACTAGAAAAATAGTTATAATTCGTAATAATTAGGTTAACATAAAAATTCAAAGATGTGTCAAAACAAATGACACATGTCATGAAACATTGATTTTGATTGAAGGCTCGCAATTTTGCGGTACAACATAACTTACAGCTGCATTCGCCAATAATTCTCGTTTAAATATTCACTTGCTACTATTATTATGGGACAGAGGGGAATATAACTTAATTCGAGGACCGAAATAGAAAAAAGCAGACTCGATATAAAACGGAAACATTTTTTTATTAACATTGCTGCTACACAAACCAAATAACGTACGTACAAAAATTGTATTTTTTTCAAGTTGACTTTATTTGAATAAAACTATTTCATTTTTGTTTCAAAAATACTTGGCAACGTTTTTCAGTAATGAAATTTTCAAAATTTGGTTGAATTCGTTGAACTGTAATTATTTTTGAAATTGATTGTATACGTTGGTCTGTTCATCTTGACCGTTCGCAGTTTTATTATTTTTTAACGTTGAAAATAATGGTTCAACATATACATATGTGTTACCACTGCTACCGAACACAGCTGAAATACGTCTAATTGCACATAACATATCGGGAAGTCGGTCGACAAATAAATAATTGTAGAAATGTGGAATCACAACATCCGTATATTTTTGTTTCAATACAGAACCACACTGCATTTCGATTAATTCCAGTTGTACAGGTATACAAGTAAAAATTTCACCTTCCTGTAAATCAATTTTACCCATTTGCAAATCAATTTCACCCTTCTGCAAATTAATTTCACCCTTTGCAAATCAAATTCAACCTTTTACAAATAAAGTATTTTTAAGTAAGTTTTTGTAAAAACAATCATATTAAATGTAAATTAATTGTTAACAAATTCAAAATTTTATTTACTGCAAAGATGTACATCGAATACTTATTTAAAAGTAATTACCAATTCAATAACTTTGTAATGTGCGAGAACTGTGTGTAGATATGTGTATTCGTTGTAGCCATTTTCTGATTAATACATTTTAGAAATCAAAGTACGTATTTATTGAAGCGTATTGAGTATTGAGTCTTCCTTCGCAGTAATGACACCGTTTGCGCGTGTCTACGAAAATGAATAATTGAATCGAAATAAATAAATAATTAAATTTAAATATTCTTAATGGGTGAAATTGATTTGCAAAAGGTTGAATTTGATTTGCAAAAGGGTGAAATTGATTTACAGAAAGTTGAAATTGACTTGCAAAAGGGTGAATTTGGAATGTAAAACCTATAAATTGTCATCAACAGATTCAAAGTTTTTGATCGGGCCGCGTGTTTGACATGCCTGATCTATAACGTGTCAACCTTCTCTACAGACTGCGGATTTTTATGGGAAATAAAAATTGTTTGCATTCATTGCAAGATCCAGGAGCAATGTACACGTTTATTTCATTTATTCAATATTTGAATAAGAAACAATATAGCAGTATTTTCAAATTAATCGAGTATTTTTCGACTTTCGAGTTCGAATCATTTTTGTCAGGAATGCAAAACATCTGCACTGTACTAATGATTTTCTTCGCGACTATGCTCGTCAACGGTACTTTATCAGAAAAAGTAAAATTTGATGTTATTCTCCTTTATTCGGTGAATTTAATAAGCCTACACTACATATTAATATTGTTATAAATATATTTAATCTCTCTGCTGCTTTAAATTGCACTTACTCGTTCTTTCCATAAATGCCTAAAATTCGCAGTCTAGTTATTACGCTTATTTATTCTCAAATCGATAGAAAATATTTACGCGAAATGGATACTTAGCCTGAATCAGTTGCAAGAAAAGTTTAATTAAATGTAACGCAGAGAACTAGATTGAAAGTGGAGCGACAGTGTCTTATTAAAGAATTATAGCAAGAATCTGAAAAAAGCTGGCTTTCAATGAAGCATTTATGAAACTCGTTCTGCAAAAGTATTTTTCGTTGGCGGTTGAAACGAATTAGAGCAAACAAATCAACGTTCGTTTCGCGAAAACGAAAACCGCACGATGTGATTAAAAGCTCGCTCTATGATTTTCTCCTCGTTTTTTCGGCGTCCTCTTTTTTTGAAAATAAAAACGCGCACTGTTAGTTTCGTTGAATTTTAGAAAGCAGAAGGATGTGATTAAATTTCCTTTGTGACTTTGAAGCCGATTGCGAATATTTAATTTTACAGAATTTCACGAGCTGTAAATAACGAGGCTCGAGCGTCTTCTAGCGAAAACTGTAGCGTAAAAAAGACATCTGCAAGGTGTTAAATCAGCGTACGACATTTATATTTTCCTTTTTAAAATGAAGTTGGATGTTAGTATCGTGATTATTGAATAATTGCTAGGGCAAGCACGTGGAGGACAGGGTCGCAAGTGTCGCAAGGACAAATCGATGCGCAAGACGCCTAAGGAGGATAGCGCAGGGATAAAATGTCAAGGTCGAATCTTGCTAGCTCTTCCGGATTTCTCGGAGCTTAGGTAAACGAATGCTTTTCCGGCGCAGCGGCCTTTCTAGCTGGCCGAAACTTGATCTAGACTGGCCACCTCGAATAAAACCGACGGTTTATATTCGGCATTGTGTACTCTGTCGATATTCACGCCGGGAACTATAACTTTCTATAAATTGAAAAAATTGTTGGTTTTATATTTCGAACTGTATATTCCATCAACGAAACTGTTGGATATATTGGTAAATATAATAATCATGATCTTACATCGAATTTCGGTATTTGTGTTGCCATCTAGCGACAAAAGATGTTTTTGCGCAGAGAGGTCAGCACAGGTGAGAACGGCGCGCTGCGCACGACAAAAGACGTAAAAAACAAAAACACACTCTACTGTAAAATCTCCGATGTAGGCAGACGTGCCGACTGGCTATTGCCACCTTCGTTAAACTACATTTATTTATACTACATTTATTATTAAATTATTTCTTATCCTTTTACCACGAATCTCAACAGAAACATTCGACATCTGTAACAAAAATCTTCGTACAAGAATTATTTTCGTAAGATTTGTAATTCTATCTATTTCTACAGATTCCGAGCGACTTCGAAATATTTTAGAAAATTTCTTAAATCAGTTATTCACAAAGTTTCATACACAATTTAATACGAATATTTGTAATTTAATACGAGCTTGTATTTTTTTCGAGTTTACGTGAACTGGTAGAGAGAAGAAAATATAATTTTACAGGATTTTTGTTTCTTGAAATTCTCGGATCAAGGTGTAAATTTGTACAGCCTGCTTCTACACTCTGGCAAACACAAATCTTGGCTTTTCGAGTCGCGGTAAACAAATTGCCTCGATTTTGTAGAATTCAAGCGATTCAAGTTCGAAAGTCTGAAGCGTGCACAGCTTGCAGCCACCATTTCAAATTTTGTTTGTTCTGCGCTCTCTTCGGCGAACCGTTATAAATAGACCGCGGATCTTTATGCAAAATAAAAATTGTCTACCCGAATTGCAACAAACTCGAGTGAAATATAATATTATTTTCATTCTTAACACTTTACCCTACCGCAAGCCTATTAATAGGAGTTTCAATAATTATGCTGTACCAAAAGAAAGCATAGAAATTTTCTTTTACATTACAATCTTAAATGAAAGTATTAAATTACGCTATTGTCACTGTTTAGTCATGAACCATAGATTTTTCAAAATTTTGCAATAATCACCGTTCGGTAATGCGGTAATATGTTTACCAGATTGAATATAATATAAGAACATGTTAAAATTCTTCTAATGTTTTTACTGTTTTAAATTACACTTACCGATTTTGTGTCGTGAAAGCATAAAATCCGCTGTCTAGTTATAAATATGCAAGAGTAGTCGCGCATGCAGTATTTAAAGGTGAAATGGATTAGACTGTGGGAACAGAAAATAATAGAATAACTGAACTTTCGCGTTCAGCAATGGGCGATACACACACGTTGGTACACTGCGGCTTAAATAACCCGCTCAATCGCGATTCAATACGATCCAAACGGATGTGTACCACGCAGCTGGAAGTTTCCGCGTTGAATTCGAGATACGTTTTCTTTGAACTGGAATCGATTGTCTCGACATTTTTATCTCCCTTTAAATTCGAGGAGCGTTTGTTCTCCGCTGAACCTTAAGCGAAATCAACGCTAGCGACGGAGCACGGCTAAATATTTGCCGATGCGATTTTCCAGCATGTTGACGAATTTTTATTCGAGCAATAAAATTCACAGTGACATGAAAATAGTTTCATGCTCCGACCAGTCCGACTTTATAATAAGTGGTTAAACAATAGCGATTTCGGTGAAACATCTCCGATCTCGGACTTCGCGTTATCCCGAGAATTCTCAACGACATACGACGGTGTTGGCACGTGCGCCGCGTTTTCAACGCGTGCATCATCATTCCGTCGGCTGCAGAAAATTGAGCCAATATGAAATTATGTCTTACGTTTACATAGTTCGTACATCTAACATTATTGGATTCGATATTATCGCAATGGGTTCGGCATTTGGATCGGTCCGATCCATAATGCGGAATTTTTATGGCTTTTGGAATGTCGTCAAAATCTTTTACGAAGATGAGAACTACGAAAGCTGCGAACTTCTTTTGTCGTGTACGTCGAACTGTGTACCTCGAATTCTAAGTGCGCTTGTCCAAAAAGTAATAAAACATGAAACATCATAAAATTCGGATCTCGAGGGACTTGTTATCCTCGATACGTTACGGCATCGTCTTCATTTAAAAGTGAATAAATTTCTTTGCGTACACAAGATACGTTCCTGACATAAGACCTCCTGTCTAGACCTAAGAAATTCAATGAAACGATCCCCAGTACAATTATTACAAAATAAATATCCCCTTACCTGCACCGCGTAATGCATATATAACGCGTCTTACCGCTTCGAGGAAGCGTCGGCACCGTCGCGAAGAATTCGTTCATAAAAATTCAAACTCCATCGCCGGAAATCCCCAAGAGTTCCATACACGACGCAAACACGCAATCTTTCGTGGCGATATCTCTGGTACGCTGCGAGCGTAATCGCGTCGGAAGTCGTAACAATCGGCCGGTAGCAATGCGAAATGAAAGCTGGACGGGCGCGACGGAGGGGAATACGGAGGGGAAGACGGAGGCTGCAATTCCGGTGAAAAACACGTTAATTTCCCGCGGTGGAAAAGGCTCTCGACGAGGTCGAGTGCCGGGGGAAAGTTGAACTTTTCGGCCGCGTTGGAACCGGAAGCTGCGAGCGACGCGGAGGAACCGGAAGCCACGGCCAACGCGAAAGGGGAGTTCGCGAGAAGTGGAGCGTAGGTGCCGCCGACGGATCGATAGCTCGATGTCGGATTGGCACGTGGAGCCGAGGTGGCAAGAAACGCGATAGTTCGCCGTATCGTTGGCACGTTCCGCCCGCGACCCTGGCCCTGTGCCATTCGCTGCAGGTCGCCGCGTTTCCACCGGAGAATATTCGGTAGCCGGCTGCCATTGGCTCGCCGAGTCCTCTCCATATACGACCCTTAACCCTTGTCCGCCCTGTACTGGGTCACTTTTGATTCCTCTTCGAGTCCTCGGAGCTTCATATACACTCCCGCTCGAAAGTATGTGGATTGTGACCAGAGTTGTGCAGAATTACAATTGAATTACTCCAGGAATTATAATTACATAGTAATTGAATTACATTGTAATTGAATTACATCGTAACTCAGTCATATTGTAATTTATTGAGTTGGCAAGAAAGTAATTTCGGTATTTTAAGGTGAAATAAAAGCCAATTTTTTTATTCAAGCAATGAACTCTAATCGACCAAATATTTTCCATTGTGTTCGATGATCTTTTGCCATTTTTCCGATAGCTTCATAATTCCGCGCTCATAAAACTTCTGGTCCTTATCGGCAAAAAACTGATCCGAGTGCGATTTCAGGTCATCTCACATAATAATTATTAAAATATATTCTCTAGTGCTGTGTTAACTGGACCGCATAAAATTCAACGAAACTTATCAGAGATTCGTATAAAACTTAAACGAGTTGTCCACATAGTTTCGAGCGGGAGTGTACGCCGTACTCGAGCCGCGTCTGACACATTTCTTCCTGGAGACTGTCACCGTGGCGCCGAAAAATATTTGAACACTGACTTTACGATTGTTGGATAACAGTTGTCCTCCACTGGTTCGCTGAATCTTCTCTATGTACTATCCTTAATCCTTGCCCGCTCTGTACCGAGTTACTTTTCACTCAACTTCGAATCCTCGAGTTTATATGCACCGTGTCCGTGTCGCCTCTGACACATTTTTCTGTGGCGCCGAATAGTATTTGAACATTGAATTTCTGATTGTTGGATAGCAGTCGTCCGCCATTTGTTCGGCGATTTCTCCTCTAGGACCCTTAACCCTTGCTCGCCCTGTACTAGGTCACTTTTGACTCCTCTTTGAATCCTCGAGTTCATATGCACCGTGTCCGGGTCGCCTCTGACACATTTCTTCGTAGAAACTGCCACCGCGGAGCCAGAAAGTATCTGTACACTAAATTTTTGATTTTTAAGAAACTGTCTACACTGAAGCTGCTTGATTCGACTGCGGGAAATATTAAAGCCAGTCAAGAGCACGCCATAATTTTCAATTGTTTTTAAGTATTTTAAGCATTTAAGCATTTAGAGATAGTTCTTTGAACGTCTTATAATTCATGAGATAGTTCATGAACGTATAAAAATCAAGATCCTTTTCTTGAAAAGTTCTTCTTGTACTGTGAATCTTTATACAGTTATAAATTCTTTATAAATTGTCATCGAGTTCATTACAGAAAATGGAATTGAGCGATAATTTTCTTCACTGTATCAAAGCATGTAACGGGTTCGGAATGAAATAGCAGTCTCTCATCAAACTTTCTTAAATCAATTACAAGCCCGAGTTTTACATAATCTTGTAAACTATTAATATACAAAGTCTACGTTGTACTAATTATAAAGTTCAAACCCCATTCTTCTGACGGTGCTATTTCGAGTTCGAGCAAATTTCATTAAGAATCCAATGGTTTCATTATTTAATCGACACGAGACGTATACCAACCAGTCTACACAATTTCTTTAAAAAATCATTCATCTTCGACTAAAAACAATTTCAAACGACTATTCAATTACAGACTCTGAATTCTAAATATCTGAATCTTTTTCATCGAGTGGGAGCATTCCGGGTCTGAATAATCCGCGGATGCGCGGATTAAGAGGACTTCATACTAATCTCGTTGCCAAAGGCCACGGCTCTTGATAAGAGTCTAATAAACAGTAATTCCTATCGACTTTTATGGAACGATAAAAGTCGTTTATGCCGGTCGTTCCCGGTGCTGGAAACTTAAATTGTTTCACTCGCGGCTTGGAGAACGTTCAAGATCCTATCAACGTCGTCGTTAATTTTTAGTTAACGGTTAAACAATGCTCTGCAAAGCAAACGTCCGGTAACAGTTTCTTTCTCAACGATCTTCCGTCAACACGGTGAAAGTGGAATTTACTTATCGTACTCTTTCGACGCAGGAACCGTTTATTAGCCGGATCGCGTCGCGACGCGAATTAATTGTTTTCCAATTTAATAACACGTTCGCTCGCACACGTTGGATCCCTCGGTCGTGCTCTTATTTCCCATTAGAGAGCGACGGCCGTTATCATTTCAGATGCGCGAGCCCGACTTCGCTTTCCAATAACGCTGTTTCCCGTTTCTTCCCCGAATGTACCGACCCCTCGCGATCGAATAAAATTCAATGTCTGCTCCCTGCGAACTCAACCGGAAACTATCCTCGACCGTTTCGTCGCAGCTGCTCCTTCTCCGGCGACTGTTCATCGACAAGGAAAATCCAGAAAATGGATACGCCATATTAATTGCAGGCGTACAGAACCGCAGACGCCACGCGTCGCGTCGCCACAGTGCGTCGGAATGCCCGTTTTGTGGACAAAAACTTCGTATCTTAAAAACTATAAGCGGTACAAAAAATGTTTCAAATAAAAGTTGTAGGGTGTAGATAGTAACGGGATCTAAATCACTTCGAATCGCTTCGATTCAATGTACAGTTACTCGAATTAATATTCGAACGCTCTAAAAAAGACGATAACTTTTTTAATATTGTACTATACGATTTGAACTTTTCTGGGAATCTACAGCAATTATTTCACTACAGGATGTGAAAAGAAATTTTTTCAAAAATTCCAATTGATCGGAATTGTAGAAAAATCACGAAAAGTTGCATTTTACAACTTTTTTTATGTGTGTCTATATTGAAAATTAAAAGAATACGTTTTGTAGATCAGTTATTAAAAAATAGCAATTGATCGGATTTATAGAAAAAATACTAAATGTTACATTTTATAAGTTTTTTATGTGTGTTTATATTAAAAATTTAAAAAGTACGTTTTGTAGGTCCGTGTCAATTATATGCACTGTGAAAGTTTCATCGAAATCGGTTGATGCGGGAAAAAACGACAGGCAAGATATAAGAATTCTTAGATATAGACCGAAAATCGTGAAAATCTGCAATTTTTACCATCTTTAAACGTTTGTAACTCATTGCAACGTTGACCGATTTTGACGAAATATTCAGAATATGTTTAATTTACACAGCTCTGCAAAACGTATTTTTTAAATTTTCAATATAGGCCCACATAAAAAAGTAGTCTTTTTTAGAGCGTCCGAATATTAATTCAAGTAACTGTATACGACAAAAAATTCGAATCATTCGCAACATACTTCGAATCTTGGAACTCTTGACACTCTTGGTTTCAAAATTTCTAATAATAATTTTGAAAACCGCCTGGCAGCCAAAATAACGAGCGCATACCTTAAACTAAATGATCCATCGTAAATGGTTTAATATTTCGCTTCGCAACACGTTGTAAAAGTCTTTCTTTTATTATACACGCGTACGTCAGGTTGTAACAAGAGAAAAAGTGTCGTGTCAGATTGTAATGAAAGGAAACATTTTTTTTTTCAGTCGATGCTCGGTTATTTATTTTTATGTCGATTGTTCGCGAATAAATGGTGTTTCATAAAAAATAAGTTCATGTAAACAGATACACATTTTTTTATTTTTGCTCTCTCGAACGACGCACTGTGCGCCGCGCGCAAAATTAAATATTCCTCGTGTGGATTTTAACGTGTCCACTGGATATTTAACCTCGCGAAGACTTTTCCTCTCTCGACGAAACGCTACACGGTGTTATTTTGCCAGTTTTAATTAGATACTCGTGCTGCTCCGACCTTTTTTAACGCGTACAAAGCGGGTTTCGCTGAAGAAAGTTAACCGTAATAAGTTGATCAGTTTGCCGAGAAGAATGTTCTGCGTTTTTAACTGCGCTTCGTTTACATTCGTGTTTTGTTATGATCTTTTTCTGTAGGAAAATGGATGCTTTCGAATATAAAATTTTTATGCAATTGTCGTTCAAATAAATTATATTATCAAACATAAAAATAAATTTCATTAAAATCGGCGCGTAGTATGTTTGTGAAAGAAATCAGGAACAGTTTAAACACGCCGTGTACGCGAAGGGGTTGACGAATTTTTTGTTTCACGAGGTTCTACAGTGATGTACCATTCGGAGGAAGGGTCAGGTCCGAGAATCCTTGGCCTTCAGGGGTGAGGCACAATTTCGCTTGATGGTTCCGGCAGTCAGATCTTCCAGGACGAGATTACTCGTCGACGTTCCTCGTTTTAATCGAACCCAGTGACGGATGATGAGAACCGCCGGGAGCGGAGTTTCCAACGTTAAAATAACCGTTGCTCCCGCTTGCGGAACGGAGGTAATCCTTCGTTTCAAGGTCGAGGGAAGAAGCTCCTTCTACTATCCCCCAGGAGGAGAGACGTTGTCTTCTCGTGCCAACGAAAACAGAGCCGTTCCGCCTCCGTGACTCGGGATCGCTCAGACGATTCGTCTCGGATATTTGCGCTACAGGGAGGTCTTTATTTTCCGACTTTCCATTTTGTCTTACCCACCTGAATGGCGAGAAAATGATCTACGCAAACTTCCAAGCGGTCGGACAAAACAGAACAGCCATAATTTTGTGAAATATAATAGCAGAACTTGTTTTGAAAAAAATTTTCACAGACGCAATTCTAGTAACCCTCGAAGATGACCTGAATGTAGATCGAAACGTCGGAATTACTTTAGCAATTTGCAAAATGGCTTTGTGAATTAAGTAACAGATGGTCGAACCCTTGCGCCGAAAGCATTAACTTTTTTAATAATAGCAGAACGATAAACTTGGACTCATTCTAAAGCTCGAACCCTCTATTTTCACAATCCATCGCTCATTCTGTTCCAGGATATTTTAGCATGACACAGCAGGTGAAAAACTTGAGAATTTGTTCTCGAAAATGGTACAAGATCAAACGTCTGTAAAAACATTTTTAAACAAATTTATCTGGAGTATTATTCTGTTCCAGGATATTTTTGCATGACACAGCAGGTGAAAAACTTGAAGATTTGTTCTCGAAAATGGTACAAGTTCAAACATCTGTAAAAACATTTTTAAACAAATTTATCTGGAGTAGATCTACATCGAATTTGTAGACTTATACTTCCCTTTTGCATGTAATGGGACTACAACCGATGAAGAACAAGTTTGAACTTCACGATGTTAAATTCCTTGTGTTATTGTAAATTTTATTGTATACTTTCCACTCGAAGAACAAAAACGAAACAAACAGATACGATGTGCACGCACTCGCGAAAAATTTGTTCGGTTTAACGGACATCCGCGAGTGTTAGAATTTGTGGGCGAAGGTCCGAGCTATCGTAGGATTCCCAGGTTTTTGCGGCGAGTTTGCGATAAGACAGATCGCCTAAGCGTTCCAGGGTCTGCGGAGGGTTTTTTTCCGGGTTCTCCGCAGCGAGGAGAGTGGCCTGTACCCGGGCCGAGATCGCCAAGTCGATCGCTGCCGCCGCGAAAAAACTGTAAAATATGAGCTCGAGTAGGCCACGGGAAAAAGTTCATCGGTCAACGTCGCCGGGAGCATGGTCGATCCTGAGGTTGACGCGTATTAGACAAAACTTTCAATAGAAATGCACGTCGCGCGCCCGTTCCCGATTAATTGCCGCAGTTAGTCGAGTCCCGACGAATGAAATAGTTCCGAGTTCGTGACAGGCCATAATTCTCGCGGGCCGAACTTTTTCGAAATTTCGGGATCCAGATTTAAATCTGCACCCGCCGGACGGGATTTGGAATGATCGTGCGAACGAATTCGCCCGGATAGAATTTAAGAAAACGGTGGAAATTGTTTCCATGAAAAATATCCACGTCTCCACGATTAAAATGTGACCAGGATTATTTTTGTACTATGTGTTTCATCGAGACTGGGAAGCTTGGTGTTCAAATAATTTTTAGATCCACCGTATATAGATAATATTTTTGGTCGTTTCAAAAAATCGTGTAAAAAAAAGAGTGTACAGGCCCTTATTCGAGATTTCCATGGAATTGTTGGAGCAACGAGTTCCGAAAATAGGGGCGAAACAGCCCGCCATTATTTCAATCGAGGAGATCCCGTAATAGCAGGAATCTAGAGTGGATTTGGTGGAAATGGATTGAACGCGAAGTGCAGCAGCACTCCAGGCCCGGTACCTTCGAAAATGAAGATCACCCGAGACATAATTAGCGCCGCCGTCAATTACCGGAAGCGGCGGGAACGCCGCATAGTGGGACAACGCGATGAATAGACTGCGGATCTTTATGCATATACGAAGAAATTGTTTGGTTGAAATATAAAACGGTAAAGGATTAGAGAAATTACGAATATCGTAATGTTGTTTTTAACGTAACAAAGTCGTTAAGGGATGAAATCAATTTTTACGTTATTCCTACTTCCCGCAATCAATGCAAAACATTTTTATTTTGCACGAAGATCCGCGGTCCAGCGATGAATTTTGTGTAAAAATCAAAGAACATTCAAATACTTTATTATTTTTATTGTATATTCTATATTGTATAGCTTAAAAATTCGATTTTTTGCAAAATCCTCAGATGGTAGACAAATTTTGCGACCAGATTTGAAATCAGCGTGACGGAATTTACGGGAAACGATGTATAGCGTGTCAAGAAAAAAATCTATCCGTACATGATAAACCAGAATTTTCTCGAAATTCTGCAAGTTTAACACAGATTTCAAGGTTAAAAAACGTTCGTACCATAATCTCTCTATTTTTCCCATATTAGTTAAGTTTTAATTGAAAAACAAAAATAATCGGTCTTTCTGATTTCTATCGAAAGTTCTTTGATTTTGACACAAAATTCATCAGTTTGTCCCACTGTGCACCGTTGCAAGACGTTCACCGATTTCCGACTAACTCGAATATCTTCTGGTAGGGTTTAACTCCTGCTTATGTTTCCGTGCTCGTCAAAATGAGATTACTTGGTCGACTCGGCGCGGCATGGTCCAGCGAGACTCGCCGGAATTAACGATTCTTTCTTCGCCTAATCCTTCTTTTTCGTCGCCGGTTTTCCGCACGGGCGCAAGTCTCGTGCAAATACACGGGAAACGAGTCAGCGATAGAGGAAAAGGGAGAAGTGGCCTTGCTCCGAGAAAATTGCGCGGACGGGAAAACGTGATGGAACGATGGAAAAACGAGGAGCCCCGGATAAAGAGCTAACAACTATTTCGCGGCGCATCAAAAAACGGCATTCGACCGTCCACCGACGCGAAATCGATTTCAATTTACTGGATTGACCTTCGCCCGCGAATTTTTCCCCGAAAACTGTTCCGTTCCGTGAATCGTGCTTCTGCCGGGTCGGTCGAGGCTGTTTTCAGTCGGCCCTTCGACCTGGAATTAGGTTTACGGACGGAAATTGGTAAATATTGTAGAAAAAGCTTTGCGAGATTTACTGGATCCAGAAGATAAATATTTGAGCAGGAAATTGAACACTAACTTTATATATCGAGTACATACAAAAGCAACTAGAAAACGTCACTGTACAAAATTAGTAATTGCGGATCTTCGTGCAAAATAAATATTGCAGACATTTCTTTCCTTCTTCGATAACCTCAAAAAAATTGGAAATGCTGCATTGATACTCTTCGAGCTTCTTTCTAGCCTTGTACCGATGTTTCTTAGATCGCGCAGATACACCATTCTGCCTCTACTATAAAAATCCGTTCTCCATCGGCACGAAAACATTCGCTCGGACTATTATTTATTCATCTAATGAAATCGGGTATGCGCCCTTTTCAGTTTATCCGAATCGTTTAAGCCTGTTTCGTGAGACGAACATTTTGTTAATCGATTTCACCAATTGTCCACGCGAGCCACCGTGCACCGTTTACAACAAAAGAGCGTCGGCAATCGGGCGAGATTTGTCAGGAGCATGGCTCGAGAGCGAAACGAGAAGGAATCGCGGGGAAAAAGCGGCGAGTCGACGAAGGGAATGAATGTGAAATATAAACGACGCCATAAAGATCAAGAATGATGCACGGCGGGTGGTATACCGGCGAGATAAAAGGGTGCGGGATCAACCGGAAGAGAGAGAAAGAGAGAAAGAGAGAGGAGAGGGGGGAACAGACGAGTTCTACAGAGAAAGTAGACAATTCACCGTTCCAGCCAAGATTTCCTTGGATCCGGCGTGAACAACGAAACACGACGAGAACGAGGAACGGTATAAACGCGCGAGCCGGGGGAATAGGATAATAATATGCAAAGCGAGGGGTAAGCTGCACACCAGGATGTACTGTGTTTCCCACGGCGGTGTGCGAGACGCGAGCATCGCGAGAGAGAACGCTGCAGAACATCACCGTGGAATCTCGTTCGTTCGCCGCGTGTTTTGGAAAACTGGCACGCTCTTTTCCGGCATCGACGAGCACCGGCTAAAAAGAGTAACGAGAATTGAACTGCCGCAAAAACGGAAGACTAATTTTCGTTTCCCGGGTACAAAAGGTTCCCGTGAACTTTGCGGTCTCTGCAAGCGGCACTTCTCCGTGGGCGTCCACGCCCCCGCGACATGTCTGAGTAAAACCTGTTTTCGAATGATCTTTACATTCCGGACACAGAGTCGGCGTTGCGTACTCCTATTAGTGGACTGCAAGAAACAGAATGAAATTACCATTCGGGGCTATTCTTAGAGACGGTTTATTAAAAGAATGTTTCGGAATTTTTCCTGCGCGGAATTACCGAATCTTTTACATTGGGTTTTTGCGCACACATTTGGTGGTATTTGAAGTACGTGCGTGATTTCTATAAAATGAAAATAATCAAAATTACAAGAGTTACATTTTTTACGCGGCAGGTTACATTAACGTGGATCGGGTAAAATTTAAATAATTCGCGTTTCGTTTAAAAAATATCCTGACGCAGTTAAAACAATTTTCTCTTTAATCCCGATTTCACGGCACCACATCGTCGAAAGCATGAATATTCATAAAAATTAGCGGTCTAGTTGTTCATTACCGCGCTTCTCCTCTTACATTTTAATACTCTCGTAATCTCAATTTTTAAAAATGATTTTTAATTCTTTAACCTTTTTAGTTTCAATCTTTTCTGCATTATTTTTCAGTACATAAAAAAAGAAGAAAGAACATCATTGAAAATTTATTTCCCCCAAACGATCGAAATAACACACTGTGCGACGGCAGCAAAAAAGCGAGCCTAAGGTTTCTAACGAGATTCTCCCTGAACGACATAAATTCGTAATGTCAGGACGCGCGAGATGTTAGAGATTAGCTGTAACTGACGGAAACAAACGACCTCCGGATCTGTTGGTGCGAGTGTGCATCGTCTGCACCCACGCACGCATCCCTTGCAATCTTACCGGTTTGAGAAAGCAGCTATTGATTTATCGCGCGATCGTTTAACCCTTAGCACTCGATTGGTGACTCTGAGGCAGAGCTGTGCAGAATTACAATTGAATTACTCCAGGAATTATAATTATAAAGTAATCGAATTACATTGTAATTCAGTCATATTGTAATTCAGTCATATTGTAATTTATAATTCAGGTCTTCATTCAATTAAATTACAATGTAATTCGTAATTGCAATTGGAATACAATTATAAAATACTTTGTAATTACATTAATTACATTAATTATGAATTACGAGGACGAGGAATACAAAAAATACGCCGCATAGACAGAAAACAAATATATGAAATAAAAACATAAAAAATATATCGCACTTCTTCAAAGTTCTGGGCTATAATTTGGAGAGCTATATTCTAATTATATTGTATTTCAATTACACATCTGATTGAAGTAATTAGTAATTGAACTAATTGATTGATTTGAATTATGTATTTCAGTTACGACGTAGTTGAATTACTATATAATTGACATACAATGTAATTCAATTACGTAATTCAATTACAATGTAATTAAATTAGCACAACTCTGCTCTGTACCATTAAATATGTCGGCATCTAATCAATCACTAAACATTTAGGTATTTTATAAGGTCTAATATCAATTTCATATCCGTGAAATTTCAAAAATCGTAGGGAATAGAAATATTATAGGTCGGTAGAGTGGGTTAATGTTGAACAATCTTCGTTCTAGTAGATTTATTTAAAGAAAAATTTTCAGAATAGATCGTGTGTAAAGATGAATTGTTGAGATCTTTTGATCTGTGATCGCAAGAAATAGGAACTAACTAGAATGTTATTTCTTCCCTTAATGACTTCGGTAGAGGAGAAATCATACATTGACATCTTGAATTTTTAAAACTTTTCAACAATTTTGAATTGCATCTTCTCAATTTTGCTATAAATGCATAAAGATCAGCGGTATAGTGATTAGTTAGCATCAGGAGTGTAAAATGGGTGAGTGTTTCAATAACGAGACTTCAGTGTCCGCTGATGGGCACGGGAAGCTTCTTTCGGAAGTAATACATCAGTTTCGCGGGTCACGTCCGTCGCTGTTGGAAATCGAGCTGGGTACGCGGCCCTTACATAATATCAGCGTTAAATAGCACACGATAGAGCCCTTGACTGGCTCTGTTATCTCAGCAAACTTTGGTTATCGATCTTAACCGCGTCCCGATGGGGCTGATCCGCTCCGAATGTACCGTAAATCCTAATAATGCCCTGCTAATGCACCACGTCGAACACCGAGATCCCTCGTTATTCCCAAATAGCGCAATACCTGTGCAACCCGTTTTCGCACAGCTGTTTCGTCTCCTGGCGAGCCATTTGCAAAAACGTATCCATTCTGCAACTCCGAATCACAGAAAATACAGAGCAGTTTGGTATGGGTGTATTTAACCTGTTGTAATTTCGTAATAAATCAATCCTACAGCAATAAACTTCGACTCATTTTACAGCTGAAAGATTCTACTTCTGCGCACCATTATCCATTTTTCTCGAAGATATGTTTATTTGACGTAGCAGATGAAAAACTGAAGATCGAAACCAGCGCGAAAACATTTTAAAAAATTTGTTAAACCCTTTGCACTCTTTTAAATGAAAAATGTAAACAAAACGGGTTCTTATATGTATCTGGTTCTTCCTTTATTTATTGTTTAGTTAAAAACAAATATAATTTACAACAAAGTTTGAGAAAGCTGTATCTAATATCATTAGTAAACAAAATTGATTAAAATAAGTACCAGTCAAGGGACTGTCCTTTGAAGTAAATTTCAAATAAAACACTTCAACCAGTTAGGGAGTTATTGACAACAAAATTGAAAAATAATTAGGAGTCCAAAGGGTTGATCTACGTCGTGCTTGGACTCATTTTAATCGCCAGAAAACCATATACCCATCGGTGTCACATGAAATACACGAAAAAAAGTATAAAGTAGTTTAATGTGCACGAGATACTGGTTCTATTTTTAAAATGGATTCTATAATACAGTGGCACTCTACTTGCGAAACCGGAATAATATTTTGATACTCCGTACCGCTATCTACAAGCCGTACACACGCGATTTCAAAGCAATGCTGCAGATCTTTTGTCAAGATGTTCAATAGATCTGTCATTTTTCTTTCCACTTCCCGCAGAGACGCAAGATCCCTTCAATATTTTCGCTTTTCGTAGAAGAAACTTATATGCTCTTTGTGATCTCCCTCTTTCTCTCTGTCTCTATCTCTCTTATGTAAAATTTCTTGGAGGTTAATCCTTCTAGCGGCAGAAATCATAAACCGTGCTCGCCGCTTCAGTTCATTTAATCCTGGAGGAGCGTTCATCGTTTGTTTTATCAGAGAAAGTTTGGTTCGTTTAAGTGAAACCGCTCGTTCAGCCCGGAGAAATCGAATCGAATAAATGGGATTGGCTACGGTTAAAACGTACGGGATTCTAAATTCTCGAGAACACTGTCGAAGCGGATAGTATCGACGAAGGTGAGGATGCTTCGACGTATCTTTGGCCCAACTTCACCCTGTTACTTTGAAGCATCGAAGCATTCGGTGCAACAAATATCGAATCGGTTGAAAATGTAAAATGTCGTTCTCCGACGTGAGTCTCTTTCGTTGAGAGAATGAGTTTGCATTTCGCGAACAGAGGTAGCTGAAATTATCATATTATTTTTGCCGTTCTCTTTCCAGCTTTGTATTCTCGAGCTGAATTTTTTCTATTAAATTTTACACTTTGTAATTTTAATACGCATCGAGAGCAGATTATTTTCTTTTACATCGCGTCTCTCCCGTTAACAAAGGTTTCATTATATGAGGAATTTCATTCAATCCCTGCACAAATGTAAAATACATAATTCATAAATACTGGGATTGTCGTCCTCGAACCTGAATTTCTGACAAAATTCATGTCCGTGCCGCTAAATATTCTCGTCGTTGCTTTTGTGCCATTTTGAAGTGAGATAATCAGTTTTAGGTACTCATTTTACGAATACGCTTAATTTAACATTACGTACAATATCGTAAAGTCGATTATTCTTCTAAAAATTGTGAAACAACATTAAAATACGGTAACAGGTTCATCAGAATTAAATTCACCGAGACAGTATCTTATTATATTTCTAACGCGTTGTAACTACACTAACGGGATTAACTCTGGATACTTTTTAATTTTTACTTAAATTTCACATTTATTCGAATTATTTAATATATAATCGTTTATATTTTATATTCTAATCATTGTTTTCTAATTTTAGGGCTTCGCTTATATAAAAAAAGTCAGTAAAAAGACCATTCACAGCCATACTTTTAATATACAATAAAAATTACAATTTCAACGCGTTTCGACGTATTCGAAGCCATTTCGGTTGTTATTCGCACTTTTAAAAACTTTACTAAGGTCCTCACTTTTGAAAATACAATGCCCGACTAAAACAATGATGAAATTGTTTGTAAAGACCGTCAAGGCCTTCCTGATTGGTTGTCACAATGAACCCACGCATCCTGTGATTAGCATTTCACATCATGCGACGTTTCGTGTTGTCAGGCGCAAACACAAAAATAACACAGTCTAAAATTTTCTACATTAAAATTTTAAAACATTTAAAAACCAAATCACGTGTAAAGATTAAGTATAAACATTATATATTACAATAAAAATATTACGGTATCAGTTTAACATAGCGGAATTCACATTTTCTGCACGAATATGAAATAAAGAATATTTTTATTCGAAGTGTCCAGAATTAATTCCACCCCGGTGTACTTTATTCTTCAAATTCATTTTCTCAGAGAGAAGGGAACTCCCTGTACATTGTGGGTTTACACTGTCTGTAAAGAGTAGGTATCGGCGACGTAAAATTCGTTTTCACTGAAAAAGATCATGTTGAGTCCACTTGAGAACTGTGTCAGGCGTGACCCTGATGTTACGAGGCAAGGGGTTAAACATCCCCCGAGGGACTCGTTTCAAAGAGCCGAGAGGGTCGTTTAAAACTGACAAACGTCGTCGTTCTTGTCCGTGTTGAGCAGAGTGTCCGGTCACCCGGACCCAGCAAAAAATATTCCGGTATCTGTAACAAGAGCCAATCAAGGACACTTTGATCCTTTATCGTGACAAGAGGCACCGCAGCCACCGAAAATTTCTTAAATTGCGGCGACGACCGCCATAGCAATCGCGCGCCGGCAGCTGATTACGTTCAGACAAGAGCTGTTCGTCATCGGTCCGACCACGACACACAGTCCACGCTGACCGCCAATTTCCGAGCCCGTTCATCGCTCGTTCCTACCCGATCCCAGAGGATCCAAGGTCCCCGGCGATCTCTGTTTCATTCTCTTTTCATTCGCGGCAGTGTATCCAATTCCACGTACGAACCGCGACGGCCCGTACACTGACATAACTCACGGTTTCTGTCAATATCGTGCCACTCTTTTCTCATTTCTGGTAATAACCTTCCGGAACCTCATATGGAATTCGTAAATTTCATATCGAACGCACTTTAGCCGTTCCTCCCACCTAACAATTTGATTACCACATTTTTCTTCGTTCCTTTAGAAAGCACTGTGCTGTCTCAGGACAATCTTAGTTCCATTTGAAAAACAAGAGAAACGATCTTGATTCTCTATAAGCCAACACAGCACGATATCTTCATTTTTCATTGTCGGTACACAATTTTTCT
The DNA here is from genome assembly GCA_028455805.1 of Lasioglossum figueresi. Lineage (NCBI taxonomy): Eukaryota > Metazoa > Arthropoda > Insecta > Hymenoptera > Halictidae > Lasioglossum > Lasioglossum figueresi. Next base: position 26,357,759 of record CM052200.1, on the reverse strand, counting down.
GATAAATACTAACGCTCGAGATATACATGTTGTACATACAATTATACATTGTTTGACGTTCGCTGGCTAACGAATTTTTTCACTATGTAAAATATGCATTAATTACCCTTGTATAAATGTTTATAGAACAGAGTTCATCATCGGATAGTTCGTAACAGGTTTCGCAATTTATTCATTGATGCAAATGCTGAATAAGTTACAAGTAGGGTCCGCATGATGCGTCTGATCATGGCCTGACTATGCTACTTGTAAGTACTAACGCATGAGAATTACATGTTGTATATACAATTACATGTCGTATATACAATTACATGTTGTATATGCAATTACATATTGTATATATAATTACATGTTGTATATGCAATTACATGTTGTATATGCATTTACATGTTGTATATGCAATTACATGTTGTATATACAATTACATGTTCCATATACAATTGCATGTTGTATATACAATTACATGTTGTATATACAATTACATGTTGTATATACAATTACTTGTTGTATATACAATTGCATGTTGTATATACAATTGCATGTTGTATATACAATTACATGTTGTATATACAATTACATGTTGTATATACAATTACATGTATATACAATTACATGTTGTATATACAATTACATGTCGTATAAACAATTACATGTTGTATATACAATTACATGTTGTATATACAATTACATGTTGTCTATACAATTACATGTTGTATATGCATTTACATGTTGTATATACAATAGCATGTTGTATATGCAATTACATGTTGTATATGCAATTACATGTTGTATATACAATTACATGTTGTATATACAATTACACATTCTTTGACGTTCGCTGGCTTACGAATTTGTTCACTATAAAGTATGCATTACTTACCCTTGTATAAATGTTTATACAATAGAACACAGCTTATCGGATAGTTCTTAACAGGTTCCGCAATTCATTCATTGATGCAAATGCTAAATTAAGACTAAGTTAGAATAGAGTCCGCGCGATGTGTCTCACCATGACCTGACTATTCTACTTGTAAGTACTAACGCACGAGAAATACATGATGTACATACAATTATACATTTTGTTGCCTTCACTGGCTTACGAATTTTTTCACTATAAAATATGCAGTAAGTTCTTGACAGGTCTCGCAATTTATTCATTGATGCAAATGTTAAATAAGTTAGAATTAGGGTCCGCATGATGTGTTTGATCATGACCTGATTATTCTACTTTTAAATACTAACGCACGAGAAATACATGTTGTACATACAATTATATACATTCTTTGGCGTTCGGTGGTTGTTCAACGAATACTGATTCGGTGTTTAGAAGCGAATTCGGTTTGCCAAATTGTTTCGCGTGGATCCGCGTAGAATCTGGGTTAACGGCGAACGAAATCTTGTAGTTTCGTAACGAGGTGGTGTCATGGCCGGCTTTAAAACGCGGGAAACGGATCGTGTGTGCTCGGACGTCCCTGTATTAATTCGGGTAATCTCGTAGCTGACACTTGTGGCTCCTGCCGGTTGTTCTTTAATTAATCCGCAACCGCGCCCGCCACTTTTAATGGGCTATTGTGGCTTTTAAAGTACTCCTCGGCCGGCGTAACCAGATCGAGCATCTTTGGATCATTGTTTGGCGGAGTAATTGAGAAATTAGACATAACTAAAGAACTTATACATACTTGAGAATAATACGTAATAATTCAGACCCAACTCAAACTTCAAAAACATTTTTGCGAGCATCTAAAAAAAACTTAAAGAGACCGTCTTTATGTACAGGAAAATATGTTTAGTTTTACGAAATTATTTACACATTAGCTGGTAAACTAACCCTTCTAACGTCACAAAAAAAAACTCAACTTGTCGGGCCCAATTTTGAAAAAAGTTATTCAATTTCGAAATGTGTACGAATACTTGGTATACCCACTGTATCTGCAAATGTGTCGACTAACGAAGAAGAAGAATATGTCATAATCCAGACACAACTCAAACTTCAAAAACATTTTTACGAACATCTAAAAAAACTTAATGAGACCGTCTTTATGTACAGGAAATAGTTGTTTAAAATTACGAAATTATTTACACATTAGCTAGTAAACTAACTCTCTTCTAACGTCTCAAAAAATAACTCAACGTGGCGGGTCCAATTTTGAAAAAAGTTATTCGATTTCGAAATGTGTACGAATAATTAGTATACCCACTGTATCTGCAAATGTGTCGACTAACGAAGAAGAAGAATATGTCATAATTCAGACCCAACTCAAACTTTAAAAATATTTTTGCGAATATGTAAAAAACTAAAAGAGACTGTCTATATGTGCAGAAAAAAATTGTTTAGAATTACCAAATTATTTACACATTAGCTAATAAACTAACCCTTCTAACGTCTCAAAAAAACTCAAGCTGTTGGGTCCAATTTTGAAAGAAGTTATTCGGTTTAGTAAACTAACTCTCTTCTAACGTCTCAAAAAAACTCAAGCTGTTGTGTCCAATTTTCAAAAAAGTTATTCGTTTTTCAAATGTGTACGAATACTTAGTATACCCACTGTATCTGCAAATGTGTCGACTAACGAAGAAGAAGAATAATATGTAATAATTCCGACCCAACTCAAACTTTAAAAATATTTTTGTGGATATCTAAAAAACTTAAAGAGACAGTCTTTATGTACAGTAAATTGTTGTAATTACCAAATTATTTACACATTATCTAATAAACTAACCCTTCTAACGTCTCAAAAAAACTCAAGCTGTTGGGTCCAATTTTGAAAGAAGTTATTCGGTTTTGAAAGGTGTACGAATACTTGTACACCCGCTGTATCTGCGAGTGTGTCAACTAACGAGGAAAAAGAATAATATGTAATAATTCCGACCCAACTCAAACTTTAAAAATATTTTTGCGGATATCTAAAAAACTTAAAGAGACAGTCTTTATGTACAGGAAATTGTTGTAATTACCAAATTATTTACACATTAGCTACTCTCTTCTAACGTCTCAAAAAAAACTCAAGCTGTTGGGTCCAATTTTGAAGAATGATATTCGGTTTTGGAAGTTGTACGAATACTTACTTAGCACGCCCACTGTATCTTCGAGCGTGTCGACTAACGAAGAAGCAATGTTGACTTCTACTCACCGTTCTCCTCGGTGAGTCTTGTAAGCCGTAAGCGATCAAATGTTTCGCGACGCTCGCAAAGTTAAACTAATTTAGAGCGAAACGATCCGAGTTAGATCGCGCAGCGCGAAATGGGTCACGGAAAACAGAGCGGAGGGGAGGAGGAGGATCGAGAGATTTCCAGGGTTTGCCGAGTGTCAGCGTAGTTTCGTCAAGAGAGAATGCAGGGTAGCTGCGTGAGTGGTTCGAGAGGAAAGTTTCCTTTCCAACCAGCAGCAGCAGCAGCGGTAGCCACGTCGAGTAATTCGAGGACCGTGGAAAGAACAAAGTCACGTCTCCGGTTATAAATATTTATCGTCCGAACGAAGTATTCTTTCGCGAAGACGCTAACGACGACACTAACGACGCGAAACTTCGGATAAACGTGAGACCTCTCTTCGGCGAGAATTTCGAAATTCCAATAACTCCCCTGCGGAGAGTCCGTCGTAAACGTTTCGAGCGTGTAGTCCACCTAAAAGGTTGCCCGCGCTGCTGATCCGAAAAGAAAAACGCTTTCCGTAGAATTATCCGAAAGAGCATAAATTCGAGACTTGTTTTATTTTTTCGCCGAGAAACGTTCGAGAGTAAATGGCTCTTTGAAATTTTGCTTGGTTGTGTGTCTCGAGATAAACGTTTACAGGTTGGAATAACGGTTCTCTTTGAACCAAGGGAATATTTTCTTTGGTTACGAAAAGAATAAACAACTTTTCATCGATCGTGAAAGATACCTTGAAGCGTTCTTCGCGTCACTTGCTCGTCCGTGCGGCGCGGCGAGGCGCTTAGAGATTAATCTTCTTCTTTTTTCCCACCCCTCGTAAATAAATAATTATCATTTCAAACGAAAGTCTGTCCGATAGCTGCGGGGGAGACATTAACGAGCGAAGTTTTCTAATTTGGAGAGCTTCTGCCGCGCAACTTTTGAAATTCGAGGAATTTTTAATGGGACGACGCCGAGCGCCACTTCAAAGCGACAGTCTGACTAATTCGATGCTTCTACTACTCGCGCCCCGACGGCTGACGAGCTCCGCGAGAGACCGAGTCTCGAGATGTGTTTTCATTCTTGAGGACCGCTGTCTGCGACGTTTTGTCATTTAATAATTGTCACTGGCCTCCGGGGATCATTTTTCGCGAAATCGTATTAACCGACTTGTCTCCCTCACCTCCGTACAGTATTCCGTAACACGCTGAGCTTCGTTCCATTCCCCGAACCTAACCTAACCGTTTCTGAAATACCTAAATAGATCTCTCGCGCTGTTGTTCCTTCTTGATTCAACCGAAGAAGATGGTGACTGTTAATTAAAACTTCATCGAATGAAAGTTTTCCTGTTCGAATAGGTGGAAAATTTCATTATTAACGTTCCAGAACGTACAAATATTTTATCAGTCACACCGGTAACAAACGAACAACTACAATCAACTGCAATACAAATACTTATAACAGTGGTCCAATATTTATACAAAATAATGTACCTGTTTGCTCGCGGATGGGATGTTTTATTTGTTTATTCAAGCCGGATAAATGAACAAGAGTCACGTAGCCATTTTTACGCGTTCGGGAAGTAAACGAGCGTAAACAGAACGTAAGTACGAGTTACCGTGTTCCGAGAGTCGCACGATCGATTATTTATTTCGCGATGCAGAGAATTTTCACAGTACATTATTCATTCCAGTAATTCGTTCGACTAATTTAACCGTCAATCAGATCGGCGATCAAATATTTACAGTTAACTGCGATTACGCGTCAGTGAAACGAAAAACTTCATCGTCAGTTGAAATTGATAATCGAATTGCGACTTGAATTGCGTCGTTAATCATTAATTTGCAGTTAGCATTGGCCAACTACGCTCGAAACATTGACGGAGCCATAAACGGGAGAATACGGGAGCATATGTCAGCCAGCGATTGACGACTCGATCAACAATCCTTGCAATGCAGGCACGATTAATTATACAGGGTCCTCTGCATAATTTGTTCGTAAATGTCTGGATTGTTTTTAAACAAAACGTTATTTACTTTGATAGCCTCGAAGACGGTGTTTGCGAAATTTTAAGGTGGTCGATGCGTCAATTTCCAACCGCATAAAATATAATTGTGGCAGAAGAATTAAAGGAAAATTGATTTCGACAAAAATTTGTTCGAATAAAACATTCTTTGATTCTGCGTATCACTTCGTTAGTAACTTTTGACCTTGAACGTATAACGTATAACGTATATAGTATAACGTATAACGTATAACGTACAACGTATACCGTATAACGTATAACGTATAACGTATAACGTATAACATTATAACGTATAACGTACAACGTATACCGTATACCGTATAACGTATAACGTATAACGTATAACGTATAACATTATAACGTATAACGTATAACGTATAACATTATAACGTTTAACGAATAACGTATAACGTATAACGTATAACGTATAACGTATAACATTATAACGTTTAACGAATAACGTATAACGTATAACATTATAACGTATAACGTATAACGTATAACGTAAAACGTATACGTTGATTTTTGAAATTGACTTTTACAAAAATATGTTCGAATAAAACATTCTTGGATTCTGCATATCATCTCGTTAGTAACTTTTGACCAGCTTGCTGTTCCGCCGTAAAATTTTCATCCATGCTGGAAAATCGAAATGCTCTTCGAAAATCGGAAAACAAAGGCATACAGTTGCGAATCCGTGGTTTCCATAGGTCGAGCGCAGGAATCCGCGGAAAAGTTACAGCGAGCCGAAAAACCCATTAGACTAAAAGGCGAACCACTGTTCGAGCCATTAACAACGAAACTGCCGAGGAATTTCCATTCCCATAAACAAACGCCGCGGAACGCAGCAACAGCGACAGTGACGGAATTCAGGAACAAGTGTGTGACGTTTTCGAAACCGAAAAAGAAAAAGGACACGCTGGACAGACGAAAAAGAAAAAAAGAAAAAGAGAAGAAATTAAAACAATCGACGGAGAACCAGTGTACTCGTCGACGCGTTTACGTACGCGACATTGCGAATTGTTAAATAATTTTTGATGGCCGAAAAACGATGCGTGTGTACGTCCACTCGTCCGCGCGTTGGAACAAACGAGGGATCAGATTAAACTGCAACTGCGTTCGTTTAGGAGATTGCAGTTTGATGTTCATTCCTCCGGTTGCGTTTTAACAATTGACGGATTTCGAGAGGGGAAGTTTTTGAAAACTGCGAAACGGGAACCTTCGGCCGTCCTCGAGAGTATTTCGCTTGTTGCAGAATTTATTTTGCGGAATTAAATCTTTTCATTGTTCCTGCGGTTTTTGAAAATTGTCTGGCCAAATGGATTGACCCTTTGGCGATCTGATTAAAGTGGATGCATCGCTTCGGGACGCTGGAAATTACTTTATTCTCGATATTCGTATTTAGTACTTTTATTCTGTCCTTGTCCGTTACCCTTGTCCTATATGTATTTGTTACTATTGTTGTACATTTGATTATTGCATTCGTAACAACTAGGAGTTAAGAATTATTTCTGCTCATTCTGTATTACGTAATCATTAAGCGAATGTTCCAATATGAATATTCAAGTATGAATATCTATTCCGGTCTGACGGAGACAATCGCATTCTACTTCGGACAATATCAATGATTTCTTTATCGACCTTCACGGTATACGCTGTATCTATTTACAGCTATTACAGAATTGTAAGGACAGTCGTATTGATATGTGAATAGTGGAATGTATAGTTTGTGCTAGTCCGACTAAAAGGTTCGTATTCTACTTCAGTACTTCCATATATGCTCACATATAAAAGTCGCAAAATACAACTTTTAGTATTTTCTCTGCAATTCGGACCAATAGCGATTTTTCAAAAAAGTTCAAATCACAAAGCCCAATATTTAAAAAGTTATCGTCTTTTTAACCCCTTGCCTTTCTTTTTAGATCGAATAAAATTTGATTCGTTGATAATCAATATTTAAGCATTCGGACAAATGTAACCGTACAAAATATATAAATTTTCTTTTCTCTTCTACGACATTTTTCGTGATAGAGACGTTACAATCGCTGTAACTGTACAGAAAATGGTACGGCAAGGGTTTAACAGTGTCCGAATATGAGTGGAAGTCCGTATATTCGCGAAAGTGTCGAACGCCTCGAGTCTCGAAGCGGAAGAAAAATTGTTCCAGGATATCGGAGCCTCGCGGAGACGTTGCATAGGCGTCGGGCTAGATTGCCGACGCTGCGACGGATTTAATAATGAGCACAAAGGCCGCGGTCGGGCTGCAGCATCGCCATATTGATTTCGCAGCGGTCCGGTCGGATTTTAAGCAGCCAGGCTGGATCCTAGCGGCCTACCAGCCAAACGCTGAATATTAATGCCCGAAATTGCGCGGGATATTGCATTAGCCGGCGTACACCGTGTTCCCGTTGACCGATTCCCGACGTCCCACGCCGACACAGTTTTCCGGGACGTGGGAGTATAAAGGCTAGAGGAGGCACTAACCGCGTCGAACTTCCGCGCGAGCGAATCTCCCACAGTTTCGCCTAGCGTTTTCACTGTTTTCCCGGCCTTGACCGAAGGGAATATGTTGCCCAAACAGCAGCCCACAGGACTGCGCCGTCCTTCGTATTAATTGCCGGCGCCGGTGAATTCGAATGATATTCCGAGTGAACGGGCACTCGCCCGGCTTTACAGCCTCTGTCCCGTATTTCTAGGTACTGGTTTTTCGGGCTTTTGTCGCCGAGATTGCGACGGATCCATCGGACCCTCGCTCGTTCACCATTTTATTTGAATTGTTTCGACTTCAGCCTTTATTGGCTCCACGCGAAACTCCGTCCTGTTCCCGCATTCGCGTTCCCCAAACTAACGTTTCGTTTATCATTTTACTAGGCTGTCTGTAATTCCGAGTTCGGTATTATTAGAATATATTTTTATTGTTTTTCTTGTCAAATAACGAAATGAAAGCCGATTGACATTTTTTTATTATTAGCATCGTTCTACTAGTATTAAATCGTTCGGAAAGTCTTTTCGTTGTCTCAAGGGAAAATGAAAGCCAATTCTTTACCATTTAGAATAAGTTTTATTAAGGATCCTATGCTCGTAGAATTTCTGTTTTCTATTGTTACGTCCTAAGGTGGACGTAGAGAGATAAGATAATGAATTTAAAGATTTTAATAAAGGATATAACGCAGTTTTGAACCTACCTGCATTCACCGGCTTCGGTTCGGGTAATTGAGGATTTCTTAGAACTAATTGGCCTTGTTGGTGGATTTTTGGAACCAAAAATCGAAGTCAGGCATTCAAAATGATTCGAGAGTATGATTTTAGATTAAAAAATTGAACAATATATGTATGTTTTAAGCATCAAATTTCAGATACATTATGTGTTAGAATCTTATTAAAAATTGTTAGTATTTACCGTTGCGTTGATTCGCTTTTTAATATAACTTGATCGCTTAACAATGGTTTTGATGATAATGTTGGACGATGATGAAGATGATGATGATGATGATGTTCACGATCACTTTAACCATTCACAAATGATCTTTTGTGGGTTTTTGCTTTTTCGCGACTGCGTGCGAAAATGAAACAATTTGGACCTGAGGTTGACTATTACAGAACTGACGTAAATCTTAGTTGAGGTTTGGTGATGACTGACTGTCCCGATGACGAGCTATCCCTTTATAGAAAAATCAATCCATTGTTCTTAGCTTAATCTTCACGAGGTGTGCACCTCTTCATTGATTTGTTCGTATTGGTTATCATTTCTGATTAAACCGGATGTACAGTATTCCTTCCAATACTTATCGTCCTATGGTTAGATCGAATTGCTCTATGCATCCTCCTAGGAGTTAATAATTAGTCTTTTGTTCATTGATCTTTGCCCTTTTCTTCTACGTATTGTTTATTCTTCATTTCAGGTGGTAGATCTTTTACATTCTTCGTCGATGAATAAATTTCAACAGGTGTTTCATTTAATTATTCGCTCGCATATTATATTTTGAATGATTTCGCTGTGAATTTGTTCGATGAAGCTCTTGTTTAAAGATAAGTTTAAGTTTTGAAATAAATCACATGAATTAGCAATCCCATATAGTCCACTGCGAAATATATCTTATAGATTTTCCTTAATTCTATCGCTCGCAATGTGGTATAATATACGATAATTCAATATTAAATAATAATTATGATATTTGATGTCATCATTAGCCCGTGCATCATTAGCAGAGTAAATACAAAAAAAAAGAAATTAAGAAAGAAATATAATATGCATGATTGAATTTATCAATTATTAATAACGGCTGAACCACCGGACGTGACACTATTCAGGTGGAGTGGGGTAAGTTCGTGAACGGGGCTAGTGCATATATTGGTTAATTTTATTATAATATCAGCGAAATTTCTCTAGCTTGTATTTATTAATGTATTATAAGTTAATATGATGAAAAGTACTTGTTCGTTTAAAAATGGATAACTATAAAACTAAACAATATAATTTAATAAAATAAAAAGCATTTTATAGCAGGCTTGTTAATAATTCTGCTCTTGCCCTGTTGCACATGAAACAAGGTTTGAAAGCATTTTTAACTATAAGTTACGTTCTTGCCCCATTTTCGGAGAAAAGTGCAGAGTTGCTGACATTTTGTACAATATCCTATCAAAATGAAAATTTTCAAGAAAAATTACAATCTTACGTGATATTAATTCACCAGTAATAACTGTGCAAAGCGTTTGACACCGACAGCGTTAAGTATTTACATACCAGACTGAAAATACATACAGTTACCTTCAATATAGGCCCACATAAAAAATTCTTCTACAATTCCGATCAATTGCTATTTTTGAACAAATTTCTTTTCACATCTTGTAGTAAACTAATTGCTCTAGCTTCCCAAAAAAACTGCAAATCGTATGGTACAATATTAAAAAAGTTATCATCTTTTTTAGAGCGTCCGAATATTAATTCGAGAAACTGGAAGTTTAAAATCCAACTGTACAAAAACCAGTCTACACTTACACCACTTCGCTTTAGCAAAAAATTGAGTTATATAACTTTTTACGACTTTATTTCAAACGAAATGTGCACCGCTAAAAGAAATATTGAGAAAAGCGAAAATCAAATGTTGAAAAAATTGATCGATAAAATATTTAGAAATATTTGCAACATCAAATTTTGACTGCACATCTAAAGAATTAAGAAGTCTTTGTTTTTTAGACTGCGACACGTTTTGGAATGAATATTTGGATTTTGAAGGGAACGTCGGGGATAGGTCAACGCGAGGTGCACTCGGGTAATAACGCAGGGGTGAAAAATGTCTCGGCAATTCCGTGGGACGACAGTGACGCGCCGGTAACATCAATAATCCCCTCGCATGCGGAATTAAGGGTGGCCATTGGCCGAGATTGTGCATGGGAACGTGAGCGCCGTGTTTCTGACGTTCCGTCGGAAAAATCGGGCGCTTTCGGAATTATCAGTTCACGCTCTAATAATCCGACTTATCAATAATCCTGCAGCAGTCCATTTTGCCGTTTGCTCTGTTGAAATCTAGTCCTCGTGGTCCAGTCAAGGCTAAAAGAATGTTACCTACAACGATGCCTGACTTGCGCAACTTCGATCATGCCATTCGGCGATCTTCGTTTCAAACTCGCAAGCAACATTGAAACGTCAAGGCTCTTCCATTGTGCGTTATGAAAAATGCTTATCGCGAGAAAGTTGCGGGGGGACGAGAAATAACGCGCCCTGGAAACAATAATTCTCGTTCCGCGTGGCGGGTTGATAGGGAGGCATTGTTTGACGGAAACTCGCCTTGGCAAACGTGGATGACAGTAGTTTTATTCAGCCTGGCTGGTGGGAAGAAATGTTCGATAGACTCGCTGGAAAAAGAACGATTCTGTTAAAAGGAGCGAGCTGCGATACGTTAGCAATTCTCGGGATAGAACGTATCGATATTATACAGGGTGAATTCGATAAAGCAGGACACCTAAATATCTCCGTTACTTTTCGTTGTACAAAAAAACTTCGTAGGACAAAGTTACACTGTTTGAAGGGCCACATATAACGGTGCAAGGGAAAAAAAATGTCAAGGTCATTTTTATGAGATTTCAAGGTTATCGATGTTTTTTTAAATGGAATGATATATTTTCGTTAACGTAATGTTGTACCTGACAAAATAACGAATTCATGCATGTAACACAATATGACCTTCAAATGACCTTCCACCCAGAAAAATGGTATAAATAAAATTCAACGTGTAAGATTCATTTGATGTATTTCTGTTACGCCAAATGTTCAAAAATATTCCCTTGGGCTGCTATACATTCAAATGTATCGCAATACACAACATAATAACAGATTCGGTGTTGACAGGAGGACAATTATGATATACCTTCACCTATACGTTCGTACAGAATCGTGTTTATCCACTACTAATTACTCGGAAGACCTTCTTGCTATCAGATTTCCACAGTTTCTAAGATTTGTCGATCAGTTTATCGATGAACGTTTCACAATGCGTTACTCGAAGGAAGATAAGATTGATATGATTTTCATTTATGGAGAAAGTCGACAGTGTTTAAGAGAAGCCGTGCAGTTGTACAAGGACCGATTTCCTAATCATAATTGTCCATCAGTTTCCGTGTACTCCAACTTGTTAAATAAATTCCGTGAAACTTTTATAACATTTATACCATTTTTCTGGGTGGAAGGTCATTTGAAGGTCATATTGTGTTACATACATGAATTCGTTATTTCGTCAGGTACAACATTACGTTAACGAAAATATATCATTCCATTTAAAAAAACATCGATAACCTTGAAATCTCATAAAAATGACCTTGACATTTTTTTTCCCTTGCACCGTTATATGTGGCCCTTTAAACAGTGTAACTTTGTCCTACGAAGTTTTTTTGTACAACGAAAAGTAACGGAGATTTTTAGGTGTCCTGCTTTATCGAATTCACCCTGTATATTCACTTACGAAAGGGTCTTCCACTAATTGTAAGTCATATATTTCTTGTTTCGAGATATTTAAAGGATTACATTTGAATAAGTTAACCCTTAGCACTCGAGTGGCGACTTTGAGACGCCACTAAAAATATTGCTGTACCATTATTCAAAATATTGTTTACATTACTAAATATGTCGGTATCTAATCAATTACTAAAGATTTACATTCCACATCTGCCAAATTTAAAAAATCATAGAGAATGGAAATATTCTAGGTCAGAAGAAACGTTTGATTTTCGAGTTGAAATAGCTCCGAGTGCGAAGGGTTAAAAAATATTCTTATATTATACATCATTGTAATCTGGAAAGAAAATGCTTGATACATCGATACGTGCAAGAAATTGTTGAACAGCAATGACTTTTCGAAGGTGATAAAATTGATATCAATGCAAGTTGAATGCACAGAGTGTGGTACGCATTGAATTTGAAACTAAGATTTCATGTGTAAAATATTTCCAGGTGATCCAATTTCACTAAATTTAATACGATTATTCAAAACATGTACCAGAGCATGACATGTATTTCTGGTCTCTTTGAAATAATGGAGTTGCGGATTTTATGCACTTATGACAAAAATAAGTTGGTGCAACTTGAAGCGGTAGATAAATTAAAAGAATGTGTGAACGTGGATGTATTATTTTCATTTTATTAGGGTCGCTAAAGAAAGGAAGAAACGTTAATGTGTATTTTGTTTCTTGCAATTGTTACAGACAATTTAAATTTTGCATAAATATCCTCTTCGAATCAGTGGATCCGATATGTGTCAGCGAAATCTCTCGAGGTCGGGAATTTTAGCGTGTACCTAGCGAAAGTGATGCACAAGGGATTTGAGAGGATTCGGTTAAAGGGTCGTCGGTGTATTTGTTCGCCGAGGCAGCGAAGGGTCCAGCGATCCACGTTGGCAGAACGGACGTCCAACGTAGGGATTGATGTCAAGGTTAATTGTTAGTCGCTAATCGGCTCGAATTCCATTACGTGTTAGGGTATTTAGGGATCCAATGGATACACAGCGGTGTCTGTTCGCGATACGCTACGAGGACTCCAGCCGGTTCCTGGCTTTTCCCGTCTACCCGGTCCGGATTTATGCGGCTCGAGTAATTATTCCGCTACTTGGCGAATTTTAATGTATGGAAATCCCGGTGTCTAATCTCGTTCGCCGCGCTCTACCCGGTAGGTATATGTACATCTAGCTAACGTTGTCTTAAAAATCTGATTACGCGCGCGTGAACTTCACGAACTGCGCCGCGAAACTCCGTTCTCAAGGGCTCATTCGATATCATCCTCTCTGTAATTAAAAGCCAATTACAACGCTCTCGACGCGACCCTACGCTGTAATTATATTTGGAGAATTATGTGCAAGGCGTCCCGTATCAGTAGCGTTCGATTCCGCGCGAACAATACGGCTGGAAGTCCGTGTTAATTGCATTACGATAATTTATGGGAATTTCGGAGTTTAGAGAGTAGTTTGTAGGCGAAGATTTTCGATGTGGATTTCAGTTTTTATTCGGCAACATTTAGTAAATTTTCATCAGCGTTTTTCGCTCGATACCAGAGGAATTGATGCAAGCAGAAATAGCTACGAGTACGCAATGACATTTGCTATTAAATAAAATTTAAGAGAGTCCGCGGTGTGGTACGAATAAAACCGCGAGAATGCTTAAAAATAATTAAGCACGCGGATGCACGTACTTCTAATGAAGCGAAACAGTTAACAGGCTAATTGCACTAACTACTCGAGACAACAGCGCCGCGCGAACCAGAACTCCTAGGCGTGAAAATTATCCTAAAGAGCCACGATAGAAGCTTCCGCGTTCGCGTGTGCTTTCAACATCATTGTTTCGAAACCGTAAACAAGCTAGAGTTAATTTTGGCTCTAGCTAAAACTGAATTTAGTAGAAATTCCAATGGACCAGAAATTTATTGACAAAACCTTTCGACTGCTCGAACTATTCCGAAATAAGAGGCGTCGCGCGAACTAGGACTTCGCGAAAATTACCCCGAAGAACCACGACGGTAGAAGCACAGTGATTTCATTGTCTCCGCGTTCGTGCGTGCTTTTAACAACATTGTTTCGAAACCGCAAACGAGCCGAACGGAGGAGTTAATTTTGGCACAGGTTAAAAAGCTGAGTTTAGTAGGGATTTAAATTGACTAGAAATTTATTGACAAGACCTTTCCCTTGCTCGAACTATTGCGAAATAAGAGGCGTCGCGCGAACAAGAACTTGGCGAAAATTATCCCGAAGAGTTACGGTGGAAGCATCGTGATTTCATTGTCTCCGCGTTCGTGCGTGCTTCCAACGACATTGTTTCGAAACCGTAAACGAGCCGAACGGAGGAGTTAATTTTGGCGCAGGCTTTACTATCGCCGGCGAATAAATGCATCCTCACGTGTGGAGAATCGAATGGCGCACAAAGGGTCCGTCGAAAAATAGGTCGCCGGAAGGGAGTCGGGGCGCGATGGTTATAATCCATCTCGAAATTCGCCCATATCGGGGATCTTTCTCACGGAAGCGGAGGGACAGGTGGATATATCAGTGGGCCGACGGGTCAAGCGCGAGGACGGGCTCGCACAAAGGAATGTAAATCGCGGCTGTCTCTCTCTTGGCCTCGTCCCCTCCCCGATTCACCAGGAAAATTTCGCATTTATATTCAAGCCGCGGAAACGAGCGGCGGCGGCGGCGTTTTCGAACATTCTGGAAATTGTCTTCGACCCGCAAGGTCAGGGAGAACAATTTTTCTCGCGCTCGGCGTGCTGTCTCTTCGTGGGCGTTCGTACAATGCTGTTCACAAGCATCCGAACATCTAACAGATGCGAGCGAATACCGTACAATAGCTGTGACAACGTTACAATTTTCTTGCGATAAGAATTTATACGTTCAACCTACACGTTACTGGTAATTTACACGGTTTCTTCTACGATTTGAAATTGTATTGTCGACTTGTCGAATTACATGGATGAATTCGAATATTTTTGAACGGTAGTGTTCCAATTTCTTTCGAGGAACAAACCAACGACGAGCGAATACGCGCGACAAAATAACGAGCAAACGGTCTCGCGAGATGCAACAGCCGTCCTCGAAGGATTCTCTTTGAAAAAAGATCCTTCTCGGGATCTCGACTCTCGAAATAAGTGAGTCGAGGAGAACTTCGATAAGTCTCGTTTTTTTCCCAAAGAAAATCATTACTCGTGCCAAAGAAATTTTCTGGAACCTCGGAGAGCCTGGAAGCTTTCTAGACTTGTTCCATTATTTCGCGCCCCCATTGTATTCTGGAAAACAGCATCCAAGGTGAAAAAATAATTTGAAAATGTACCAGTCTGTTGGTAATCGCAGAATGCAAGAAAGGATTAATATAACATTTCATTTACCGTCGTTCGGAAATAATTTTGGAGAGAAATGAAATTCCACCAATCAGAAGCACCATTTACTATTGAATAAAATGAAAATAGCTATGTTCCTGGGATACACATGTTGTTGGTAATATTAGTATTATTAAGCAATTTTGCTCCAATATGTACAGTATCGAACCTTATCCTAAATTTCCAGCTAAACTTCGAATATGAATTATATAATATACGAATCGAACAATGTCGCACACGTTCCCTCCAGCAAGCCCGCAGGAGCAGTGTATGACGCAACAGTCGCGTCACCGGTCCCGAATGCGTCGAGCACAAACAACGAAGAGAATTCGGAGTGCGTGAAAGGGCCGAGGAACCGAGCGATCGTCGGAAATGCCCGAAAATCCCAATCGTGGTACACGCGGAAAATTTCCGGCACGTCGATGAAATTTCATATTTTCCATTTTCGCGGTGACACTTTGATCTCGTTCAAAGGATATCGTGCGGCGAGTTGCGGAGTTCAAGGACAACGGGCGCATAGAAACAGAAGGGACAAAGAATCAAGAGAATGTTATCGAAACATTGCGCGAGACCGAGCATTCCCTTTGCTTTCTTCCTGTTTCCTTCCCCCATTTGTTTGTCCCTTGTCTCTGTCATTTCGAACACGCCCACTCCATTGTGTTCTTCAAACGATAGCACTCTTATGAACGAAATTCAATTTACCCTCCGTCGACTCTTCGATGAACTCTGCGAACTAACGGAATTCAGTAGCACGAGACTACCGTTTCGCCGACGAGTACTATCGTACAACGATATTACCTGTAATTATCCTTTCACTTTATGGGCGTGAAATTTCCTTTGTGGTAGAAGTAATCTTCCTTGTTTCGCTGGTTTCACAGCACTTTTATTCGCAGGTTCTTGCCGCCGGTAATTCATCGTTTTGTGCTTCGTGTTTGTCGCGTCTGGAAATAGTTTCTCTGGTTCCACTGAATTATTAACCGTGCTATTTTTTACCGGGAAAATGATTATCTTCTACTTGGTAATTCCCTTTACTCGATTACGAGGTCGATTCTCGTGCTTTCGTTAATGCGATTTAATGAAATTATTCCTTTTTACGCGTAGGAATAATTAATTGGACTTTCCTCGATTGCAACCGTCTGCTGCCACTATTTCTGCTCTTCTAGTCTTCTAATATTCTTTTAAAAAAATTCTTCTTTTCGTTATTATACAGAGTGAGGCACTAACTACTGCCACCTACAATAACTCCGAAAGTATGATAGTAGTATAAAAGTTTTCGAAATAAAAGTAGCATCGGACAACAGGGACTGTATTTTGGCGTTAATCTTTTGTTGCTAGGTGGAGTCGCTTCAGAGATGCGAAGATCGCCTTTGTTTTTTAAATAGAATGCAACGTTTTGTTACCTGTTTTCTAATATTGGCTATTGAGACGAATTCAACGAGGTGCGACATGAAGGTCTTTGAAGGTCAGCAAAGGTCATTTATGATTTAAAAAAGGCGAAAAAAACTTACATTTACAGAAGGTGTTCAAAGTGATTTCTATTGGTATCAATGCAATGCTGCAATCTTCTTATCACGTATTAAGTAGTATTTCCTATCACTTCGGCACTAATCGAATCACATGCTGTAATAATTTATTGTACAAATGTATTCAATTGTTCGGTGTTCAAATAGAACCACAAATAACGGGATTATCAAGGATTACGAAATTGACTATATCGAGGAAAGAGGATGTACACTTTATTTTCTTACGTCTCGATTCGCGTCTCGGACGCCTCGACCGCTACGCGCTCACACGTACACAGACCCATACACACGTCTCATCGGAGACACCTACAGCTAGAAAAAACGTAAACAAACGCTCCCGCTTAGTCTACCGACTTCGGGGAAGTACCAAAAACATAAGCACGCGCTCGTCGTTCGATTTCATAACACACGATTTAACAGTAAGGTGTGTAAGGTGAGACTGTTCAGGATATTTCGTTCAGCGAATCGACTAAACCTGGTACAGTGAAGTCCGCATTACTGTCCTTTGTTTATACTAGGTTCAATGTCCAGTGCCTTCTCACTCCACTGGCGGCCGACGCCGCGCCGTGCCGAATGCGGCGACGATTGATCTCGGCTCGGGTATATCGGTGTAAACACCACACATTGACTCGAATGAATCGAAATGTTCAACTTTCTTAATTTTCATTATTTTTTTAATGAAATTTCACTATCGTATTTCTGACATTTTTCTGATAAATATAAGACCAAACACGATATAATTCCAATTGTATTTAGTGGTTAAATCGACGATTCAAGTTTCGGTCGCAAGGAACGACAGCGTATTGGAAAGAAAGAGACTTCGGAGATTTCGGCGTCTCCTTTGAATTTCATTCTTCCTTCTCTATGTTCGGCTTCTCCTTTGAATTTCATTCTATCCTTCTCTATGTTCGGCTTCACCTTTGAATTTCAATCGATCCTTCTCTATGTTCGGAATCGCCTTTGAAGTAACAAAAATATGATCCAGGATCCAGATTACTGTCAACCAAAACTACGGCTGTTGGACAGTAATGTGGACATTACTGTAATGTCAAATAAACACTTCTGGACGATATCGCAGGACATCGCTAATAAAAATGGTAAGATTAGTATCATCGAATGAAGCGATTGTAAACGATGTATTTTTTCCAAAAACAAACCGATATGCTTCTCATTTACGGAGATTGCCAGCAGAATTCAGTGAGTGCTACGGATTTATACGCTGAAAGATATCCTCAACGTTCTCACTCTGCATGCCGTACAATTCAATACGTTTCTACAATAAATTGTTACGGTATGTGATTCGATAAGAGCCGGAGTGATAGGAAATACTACTCAATCCGCGATAAGAAGATTGCACCGTTGCATTGATACCAATAGCAATCACTTTGAACACCTTCTGTAAATGCGAATTTATTTCGCCTTTTTTGTCGTAAATGACCTTTGGTGACCATCAGAGACCTTCATGTTGCACCTCGTTGGATTCGTCTCAATAGCCACTATCAGAAAACAGGTAGCAAAATATAGCATTCTATTTTAAAAAACAAAGGTGATCTTCACATTTTTGAAACGACTCCACCTAGCAACAGAAGATTAACTCTACAATACGGCCCCTGTTGTCCGATGCAACTTTTATTTATTTCATAAAACTTTTCTACTACTATCATACTTTCGGAGTTATTGGAGGTGGCAATAGTCGGTGCTTCACCCTGTATACTCTTTACGGCAGATAATTTATTATCATCACTTTTCGCGGTCTCCCACAAATTTCCTGCTATTTCGTGCAATTTTATCTTACACGCGAGATATAATTTTACTAACCACGTGTCGAAGAGCGACAGCTCTAATCCTCGCAAACAGAAAATAACGCGGAAAATAAAATTATACGCGAAACGAGTATGAAAATAGTGTTCGTGTTTGCGGAGATGTACAAAATTCTGAACTGTTTTCCTGGGTAAAAATATTCTATGGACGTAGATAGGTGAAACAGTGCCCAGTTGCCCATGCCGTTTGGACGAGAACTTTTGCAAAATGGGGGAATTGCGTGTTATCGGAGGACATTACAAGATTGTTAAAAAATTTGGAATTGCCTGGCAGAGAATGGCGGCGAGTACGAGTGGATTACTCGGAGGTCCGGAGGCGGGAAGATAACGCGATCCGTGTCCCAGCGGAAAACACTAAATAGCTCGTTAAGGCTGCAACTATTCTCTCGGCTTGTGCGCCGTGGATCGCCGGGGCTGGTCCTCGAATTAACGTCGGGGCACGTTGCCCAGAATGTTCCTTGTCCGACACGGGAACAGAGGAACGGGGCTGTCGTTAGGCTTGACAGAGTTACGACGCTGCGGAATTGCGCTCGACCGCCGCTCGATCATGCGGTATGTACTCGCAGAATGTTGCGTAAAGGCTGAAGAGGGTAGAAACAGGACTGTTGAAGTGTGGAATGCGAAAGGTTCGCGCTTTACAGGGTGTTTAAAAATTATATGTCGCCACCACTATAGCGTAATTCTGCACCTCTGGACACAGCGAACCACAACAGTGCTTCAACGGACTTTAAAACAGTATAACTTTTTTATAATTGTGCCAAACGACCTGATGTTTTGTAAGCAATTAGCAGCATCGGTTTACCAAACAATCTGCAAAAAAGATTTTCCAAAAATTACAGTTTACAAGGTTGCATGCAAAAATAAAAAAAGCATTCTTTAAAACTGTTTTATTCGAAAATATATGTTTTGTAGATCTATGTTAGTTATACGCGTGCCGAAAATTACATAAAAATCGATTAACATACCCAACAGCTGCATGTGGTGAAAATCACAGTTTTTCGCGACTTTTGGACATTTTCTGCTTAAAATCCACAGATTCATACATCTTTCGATGCGTATCGTTTTTTTTTCTGCGTCAACCGATTTCGATGAAATTTTCAGCATGCGTATAACTAACATACATCTACAAAACGCATATTTTAAATTTTCATTACGGACTCTAATAAAATAGTTATAAATGGTGCCTCTTTTACTTTCTCATGTAATTCTTAGCAATTTTTTTGCTTGTCAGTTTTGGTACATCAATTCTTCTAATTGCTCAAAAAAAGTCGGGTCGTTTGGTCGGATCATAAAAAAGTTATACTGTTTTAAAGTGTGTTAAAATACTTACGTGGTTCAAATTCATTACAAAAATGGACCGCAAAATTCACCTTAACTGAATCCCAAGGTCGAAATTGTTTGATATTGCATCCTATAGTACTGATCGCGACGAACAAACGTCTCAAAGGAAGTATACATAGATCTCAATTCAACCGTTCTCGTGTGAAGCACAAAACAACACATCGCAACACGCAATAGCACAGTTTACCCTACAAATAGTATCGTCGTCGCGACATAACACGTCCAAGAGAACGAAGTGATTAATAACTATGAAGCACGAAACATCACACTTCTACACATCACACTTTCCGAAATCGTGACAACGAACGAGAAGAAATTACTCCGACCACGGTCAAAATAGTACTGCTGTTGTCACCTCGGTTTTTCGTGAATGATTAAGGGTGGATTTAGGCGAGGAAATGTTGCGTTTGTTAATTGGACCGGGGGGGTGTCGGAAGGACTTTAGGTGGAGAAGTGGGGAAACTGTCACAGAAATTCATTTTGGTATTATCTTCGATCGTCAACAACGAGATTTATAAGGGTACGAAGGCGGCGATGATTGATCTCGGCTCGGGTATATCGGTGTAAACACCACACATTGACTCGAATGAATCGAAATGTTCAACTTTCTTAATTTTAATTACTTTTTTAATGAAATTTCGCTATCGTATTTCTGACATTTTTCTGATAAATATAAGACCAAACACGATATAATTCCAATTGTATTTAGTGGTTAAATCGACGATTCAAGTTTCGGTTGCAAGGAAGGACAGCGTGTGGGAAAGAAAGAGACACTCATTCTGTCCTTCCCTATGTTCGACTTCTCCTTTGAATTTCATTCTGTCCTGCTCTATGTTCGGACTCTCCTTTGAAGTAACAAAAATACGACCAAACATACCAACCTTACTGTCCACCATAAATACGGCCGTTGGACAGTAAATACAATTTAAAATGATGTTTTCGGCGCAAGAATCGATCATATGTTACTCACTATGCAAATTTGCAAACAAAAACATTGTTTCAATGTTTCGGCCCCTTTTTAGACCATTATCAAGAAAAATATTGATATGTATTTGGTATTTGATATCTGTAAAAATAAAAACACTGTAAATTACGTGATACAAATTTAACACCAAAAGAAGTATGAAGCAACCATACTTGCTAAGTGGAAAGAAAACTTTTAACAGTCGGTATTATAAACATGTGCTGGCTCACTGTTTGACAGTAATATCGACTTTACTGTAGTACGCTCGTCGCTTCGATGGGTCCGTCGCACGTGTTGTCCATTTGTCGGGGTTGAAGATTCGCATGCGTTTTTTGCTCGCTATGACGACCTTTACAGGTATATCGCCTAATCCGCTGGAGGAACGGTGAGGTACGGTAACATTTTATAATACAGGATTAATATTCTTATAACAATTGATACAAGGTATTCTTTCATATTTTGCAACTTCAAATTTATGATCCGTATGGGCAGGGAGACAATGACGTCGTACGGGCCTAGCGACGAATGTCCCTTTAAATTTCGTTACACACACGATTTTGTTCTGTCTCATCGACACGGTCGGGTGGACTGTAGTAGTAGGCTTTTGTCTACACGTATAACTCCACACAATCAAATGATGCAAAAACTTTAACAGCTTATATCTCGATAACTATTTGTTTGCGACGTGTGGCTTCCTTCAAACTTTTTCTCTTCTGGATGAGTGGACGGTGTTGATGTAAAAAGAAAACAACTTTACCAACAATTTTCATTGTTACTAAACAATTTAGCGGCAAGTTTCTCTTACGAATGTCCACCGATCCAGAGGTGTAGTCTTAGAACGGATGACCGTTACTTTTTATACACCCTGTACGCGTGCGGATTCGTGGTACAGAAAGTAGAAAATTTGTTTGTTCAACAAGAAAATGAAAACGAGGTGCATATCTGTACGCTCGACACAAAAATAAATAAAACGAATCGACACGTTTGCATGCCGAGGAAAAAAAATGAAGGCAAGTGCGTTAGACGAGAAAATAAATACACAAATGCAAGGAAAATATGGAGATGCGCAAATGTGTGCCAGAGGGTAAATTAAAGCAAAAGTGGCGCACTTAAAGCGAGATGTGGAGAGGTGAAAAAATGAAAAAATCTGTGTAGTAACTAAAGCGGACGTATGAAAATAAAACATAATTCGAGGCACAAAGGATGAAAGAGAGGAGCACACGCAGGACAGCTTCCTGGTAAAAATCCTGGATCCAGGAGAAAATGCGAGCCGGCTCGTAGAGGGTTGAAAACAGAGTGAAAAAGGGGAAAGAAGACGAAGAGGAGAGAGAGAGAGAGATTGAGCAGAGTGCGGCTTGCGGGGGTGGCGTAGGCCGCTGCAGCTGCAGGTTGCACGCTGCATTCTGCAGAGCTGCGATAATCGAAGGCATTTCGGCAGAGGCAGCTGGTCTGGACACGGCGCGAGAGTTTCTCAGCCTGAAAGTCGGCCGAAAGTGTATATTACGGGAGTCGATAGAGATAACCCGGAAATCCACGTGCGCGTGTATCCTCGTAGAATATCCTTTGCGCCAGTGGGAGAGAAAGAGAGAGAGGGAGAGGGAGAGAGAGGCCAGCTCCCTCTGAACCCTGGATAATGAAAGGCGAGCCGCGAATCCAGGTCAACGATTTCTTTCGGCTGTTAATATACATACATGCAAGCTCTCGCATGGAGTCTTGTTCACGAAACGATACCAAATTGTTTGATCACAGAGCTATGAATGCTTTCGATTTGCTTGGTCTACTATTTGCACGGCCATTCGTCGGAACGAAACTATTGCGGTCGAACATAATTTTGAAACGTAATGGTTCAGTGCTTGTAGAACAATGATCTTGAAGTATATGTCTTGACAAGAACTGAATAATTTTGCGTACATTGTCCTAGCAAATCCTTCATTTTTATCATACTAGAAAGTAGTTAAAATTGAATCGTTTGGTTGTGCAAAGTTTGACTAGGCTTGTGTAATGGTTCAGTGCTTGTAGAACAATGATCTTGAAATATATGTCTTGACAAGAACTGAATAATTTTACGTACATTGTCCTAGC
>CM052200.1:26245610-26334432 GCA_028455805.1 Lasioglossum figueresi | reverse complement strand
TGAATCGTTTGGTTGTGCAAAGTTTGACTAGGTTTGTGTAATGGTTCAGTGCTTGTAGAACAATGATCTTGAAGTATATGTCTTGACAAGAACTGAATAATTTTGCGTACATTGTCCTAGCAAATCTTTCATTTTTATCATACTAGAAAGTAGTTAAAATTGAATCGTTTGGTTGTGCAAAGTTTGACCAAGTTCGAATGTTTGTGTAGTGGTTTCAGGCTTGAAAATAGACGACGAAGTATTTTGAACAGTTAGAAGTTTTATTTATATTATTTAGAGGTTTTTGGTAGATTTACATTTAAAGATGTTAGTGTCTTACAGCATGTGTTAGGTACATTGTTTGAAGGTTCGAGTTAGGTCTGATCGAGAGATGTGTTCTGGGAAGAATAAATTTGTTTGCACGAACACTAATAATTAACAGTATGTGTCTTACTAACTTTTTTCTGCTCGAACAGATCAATGTGCCAAGAACGTAGAGAAGTTAATTTAAGATGATTTCAGATGCATAAAATAATAGAAGAAGCTACCGCAAATGCGTTCTCATCGAAATTTGATAGACTGCATCGTCGCCTTTATCGTTCGCAGATCCGCATCGAAAAGAAGGTTGAATTTCGGTGGAACAGTGGATTATACGTGAGAGCAGGTCTAACACCCACCAGAAATTTCATTTATTCCCGTTCTCGATGCTAAGAAAAACCTTTTGAAATTACTTTTCCCCGCGGCGAGGGAAGGGAAGATTCACCACCCACGATTCTCCGTGTTAACCTTCACCTCTTCCGCCGGGGGAGAGGGGTAGGTCGAACCATGCTGTAAAATTAAAACCAAGCTGAAGAATCACGTGGCACACGACGGACAAAAAAAAACCCTCTAATACTCGACGAACGGCGAAGGGCCTCGATTCTCTGCGGATTTCGAAATCCACAACCTCGCCGAGGCTTTTTTCATCTAGGCTGTTGCATACGCGACAACCTCGATGGAAATCCAAGAAAATACAAAATCTGCTCTCGGCACACATTACTACTTGAAAACGTTTTACCGGTTATGCTAGTTCCGAGAAATATAAACCGAAGAACTAGGTCGTTCATTCGTAATGGTCGGGGGACAGATGTTGGAAAATTATTTGGTTATTTAATGAATTAATTCATTTGAAGCACCGCAGTTGAACTCTTCACGTTTTATTTCGTGTACAGATATGGGTCACATTTGAGTGTGTAGAAACTTCCGTATTCGGTTGTATTCTATTTCATGAAAAAGTCATCTTCGTTCTACGCTGAGGGAATGATAAAATATTTATGAGCCGCGGCGCCCTTTTAAAAATTTTCTCGGATAATCACCGGGCACTTTCCGGAAGAATTTACAACGTAATTCGAAATTTCCAGCTTTTTATCCGCTTGTAATTTTACATTCGATAATATTCATATTTAGTTCCAGTACTTTTAAAACGAACAGAACGATCGCGTCGCCATTAGAAAATAAATAATTAAGAAATACTCTCGGCTAATCCTGCAGCTATCCCCTCAAAGAATTTGCAGTATAATTCCGAATATCTATTGCGGAGGAACTGGTAAATAAATGATCGGACTCTGTGAGCAGCTTTCCTCGACACAAGTTTATTCAAAAGTGATCGGTGTAAAAGGGAGACTAGTCTCGTCGGCAACTCGTCAACCAGCTCCCGACTTCTCAAAAACTCGCAGGAAAGTAGATAAATAGAAGAGTAGAAGAAAACCGAATAAGAAGAGCAAAGTAAGGACGCGCGGAAAAAGCCAATCGCTGAAGGGTGTCATAAAAACCGAAGAAAGCGCAAAGGTTCGCCAGGGCCTGACCGTAGACCTGGAAGATCTGGCTTGGTCGCCAGATGTGTACCAGGATTGACCATTTCCGCGGAGCGGAGATACAAACGAAAGGAAATGAAATACAGAGAGAAAATGGAAAGCTTTCTAAAATCGACAGTGGCTTAACACTCGATTTACCGACAATTAAAATATGCAGTTACTCGAATTAATATTCGGACGCTCTAAAAAAGACGATAACTCTTTTAATATTGTAATATGCGATTTGAACTTTTTTCTGGAGCTAGAGCAATTAGTTTACTATAGGATGTGAAAAGAAATTTTTTCAAAAATTGCAATTTATCGGAATTGTAGAAAAAATACTAAAAGTTGCATTTTACAACATTTTTATGTGGGCCTGTATTGAAAGTTTAACCCTTAGCACTCGAGTGACGCCTCTGAGACGCCATTAATAATTGCTGTACTATTATTTAAAATATTGTTTACATTATTAGATCTGTCGGTATCTAATCAATTACTAAACATTTAAGTATTGTATGAGGTATTACATCAATTTCATATCCACCAAATTTAAAAAATCATACAGGATGGAAATATTCTAGATCGGAAGAAATGTTTAATTTTCCAGTGAAAATAGCTCCGAGTGCAAAGGGTTAAAAAATACGTTTCGGAGATCTGTGTCAATTAAACATATTCTGAAAATTTCGTCAAAATCGGTCGACGATGCAATGAGCTACATACGTTTAAAGATGGTAAAAATGTCTGATTTTCACGATTTTCGGCATCTAACTGCAATAAATCTAAGGATTCTTGCATCTTTCGATGCCTGTTGTTTTTTCCCGCATCAACCGATTTCGATGAAACTTTCACAGTGCATGTAGTTGACACGTACCTACAAAACGTACTGTTTATATTTTCAATATAGGCCCACATAAAAAAGTTATAAAATGTAACTTTTAGTATTTTTTCTACAATTTGGATCAATTACTATTTTTGAAAGAAAAATTTGTCACATCCTGTAGTAAACTAATCGCTCTAGCTTCACAAAAAGTTTAAATCGTGTAGTACAATATTAAAAAAGTTATCGTTTTTTTTATAGCGTTCGAATATTAATTCTAGTAACTGTACCTATTTCTACCGAAACCAGACAAAATGACTGGTCTTTAGAAAAAGTGCTTACTTATACATATATATGTATATATTTTTTGAATGAATACTCAATTATATAATTACATACAGTGTAATTTTAATATTATTATAGTATAATAAAGAGTACAGTTAACAATTAACATAGGTAGTAATTCTATGGTATAAATAATGACCGCGTGAAACGGCATCGATGTCTATGTTACGTTACTTCGGGGCTATGTTTAACTTTATGTTTCGTATTACATATCTAATTAACGGTTTCAGGTTCGGGAAATGGATTATAGGATACTTTTCCACTTTGAGAAGTCAAAGTGACTGGTATTGGTATAAGTAGCCATGATACCAAATTATTTTGATTCTGTATGAATGAAAGAAAAAGAAAATTCATTATACAGTAAAGTCGCATTTACTATCCGCGATCGTATACGCGATCACTGTCCAGTGCCTACCCCTTTCACTGTCATGCTGTCCTTCTCTACGTTCGGCTTTCTTTTGAACTTTCGACGCGATCGGCGCGGTAGACACAGTCATACAAAAATATTATCGATATGCGATCACTGTCCGTGCAGAACACAGGCTGTCGGACAGTAAACGCGAGTTTACTGTATTACTGCTTCAGTTATCGCTGTAAAAGTCACATCGTTGCGAAAAGAACTGTAACACGAAGTAGGAATTTCAAAATGAAATTGTAAAACCAGTCATTTTGCCACACTATATTTCCAAAATGATTAAAAACAGAGATAAAGTTTTAATGATAAAATCCACCTAGTAAGCACCTATTCGAGGGATCGGAATGAATAGAATGAAATGAAAATGTTACGGAATAATTCATGCAAATCAGCGACAGTGTCGGATGAAATATTGATACTGATCAGCTCAACTTTCCGATCCGGTCGCCCTTTAAATATTCCTGCTATAAATAGCTAATGGCTCGAATCAGAGCCACGGAATAATGGAGAATTAAAATTAAATATCGCCCTCGCATTGTGGTAAAATCCGAGTCGAATAAGTCCTGCGACGATGGGGTCTTACATTAATTACCACCGATCTATAATCGCTAGACTACGGATCTTTATGCAAAATAAAAATGTTCTGCATTGATTGCGGGAAGCAGGAATAAAATAAAAATTGATTTCATCCCTTAATGACTTTGTTACGTTAAAACCGGGTTACCCTGGGATCGTCGATAACTCGTTTCACCGACACTGTTCTCGTCGACACGATGCGACCGACATTAACTTTCGTCGACACCATGTTTTCATCGACATGGTCGAATCGTCGACAAATGTCTTCGTCGACATAATTTCACCGACACTATGTTTTCATCGACACATTGTTACATTACATCGAAATATTATGATTTTTGTTCATTTGTGTGTACACTTTGTGTGTAAATTCTGAATAATAGCAATAAAAACTTTGATCTAAATAACAATGCTTTGTAATTCTCTTTATTATTTATTATACAAGCAACTAAATGGATCGAGAGCATAACAATGATAATAACGATTAGTCAACATCAGCAAATACGAATTTGGTTGCTGTGGAAACGAATGAACTCGAACCTGTCGCTAAACACGGACTGTCGATGGAAACATATGTCGATGATTCGACCGTGGCGATGAAAACATATGTCGATGATTCGACCGTGGCGATGAAAACATGGTGTCGGTTGAATCATGTCGAAGAAGACATTTGTCGACGATTTGACCATGTCGATGAAAACGTAGTGTCGACGAAAGTTAATGTCGGTCGAATCGTGTCGACGAAAACAGTGTCGGTGAAATGAGTTGTCGACGAACCCAGGGTAACCCGTGTGTGATTTAGTAATCTCGTTTCAAAACGAAAAGTACGCGCCGCCGCCTTTCACGCGTGCCCGCAGGAACCAGGTCGTCGACGTATATCCCTGTTAAGCATTATCTATTCGGGAGACGTGCACCGAGTCGCATAGCGGTTCCCGGGAAATAGGAAGTTCGTATACTGGGTGTCCTATTAAATCGAGGCTCCTTTGATACCTCGTATCCCCGTCGGAATACTGTCCAAAGCAATTTGCTTGCGATTTGATGCCCGGCGAACGTCGATGCTGAATTATCCGGTTGGCAGGAAACGAATGCAGGAACACACATTTCATCTCGCCGGAAGATTATATTATCTGCAATGAACGTTGTAACTTTCGCAACCAAATTACTACAATAACAGCAATAAGTCTAATATTGTGGAGGAATGAAAAATGATTATTAGACTGCGGATCTTTGTGCATTTATAGCAAAATTGAGTACATAAAGTTGAAAATTGTTGGAAAAATTTTAATTATTGAAGGTGTCGATATGTGGTTTCTCTTCTATTAAAATCATTAAGGGAAGAAAGTGAATTTGAAAGGGGTATGTGCATAGAGGAAATATTGAGCGAGAGGGGATCAGATGAAACGGTAAGAAAAGAGTAAAGAGAGAGTTAGGAAAAAGTTAGCTCGAAGCAAAGTGTACGAGTGAATACGAGGATATGCGGAAAGATGCGAGAGTTAGTAGGAATTGTAAACCGAGTCCCTTTTTATGATACCGAAAGGCTAAAAATAAAGCATTTCTATTCATTAAAGGAAGAAAGAACATTCAATTTAGTTTCTATTTCTTGCAATCGATGCAGACCATTTTTATTTTGCATAAAGTTCCGCGGTGTAATGATTATTGTCATGGGAGAAGAGAACGCAACGTAAAGGTAACTTGTTCCCAAATCGTAATTGGTCGAAGCATAAATGAATGTATTGGCAAAGCTGCACGGAAAAATGTTATAGAACGATGGGAGCTGCGAGAAATTAATTTTTAACGATTTTTCTCCCTCAGTCACCCAGTAGATATTTCTTGGGCTGGTTCTCCCTAGGCGGCGGAGTGGCTTCGATTAACGTGCCTCTGCAGTGAGTGCACGGATGCGGTGTCGGTGATCCTACAATAAAATCTCGTCGCCCGGACGTATTTCATTTGCGATATTTGTTCGCTGTTGCCTGGAAACGTCGGCGAGCCGCTGGCTCGAGTGAACCAGAATGCAATCATTCGCCTCTTTCTATCTCAGACTTTCTATTAGCCGGCGGGATATGTTCCGTTGAAAACTGTACGCACGATCCCCGGTGAAAAATAGTCTAGCATTCATTGGACGGCGTCGCGAACTTCTATTTCTCCTTAACTTATTAATAAACAATTTAGTAAAGAAACTAAGACAGTCTGGGGACGTCGACACATTATTATCAATTTATTAAGATCGTTAAAGAGAGGAAAGGAATCTTAATATTACGATGTAAATTGTAAACGATCGTCGCACCGAACTCCTCGTATCTCTTAAACGAATAATTTTTCTACGTACAGGTTTTGCACTCCGAACCTGTAAGTTAACACTTTCTTGTGAGAAGAATATCAAAATATATGTTACCATTTTGTAAAAAAAGTTGACCTTCGTATGACCTTCGCGTCCACCTACAGAAAAAAAAGGTTGATACATTTTGAATGATCGTGTTCCTACACAATTGCAAGGGAAATGCAGCGGTAGCGATCGATTCTAAATAACAGTGAGCAATCTTTCACCGGTGTTGAACACAGTCGGACGAGCCTGGGAGCCGGATCTTTAATTTCCTGGCCGAACAAAAATCCCTCCTCCGATGTTCGGGCGGGAAACTGGCAGCTGCTTGAAACGATTGAATAGAATCGCGGGATCTAATCGAAGAAAGTCTCGAGGTAGAATCTATCGGCGCGAAAAAGTGGAATGGAAATTGAATGAGTCGAGGCACGGGGACCGGGTACTGTAATTGATCGATCGAATCCTCGATTAATCTGAACGGCCCGCTACCGATCGGTATCGCACCGCCGAAAGAATGAAAATTAAATCGGGCAACGTCGTTCTACGCTTTCGTGGTGGTTCGGCGAGATCTTTTCACGATTCGCCTGGTCCTGATGGGACATTTTATCCTAAGGAGGATGCTGCGTGTATTTTTCTACGCCCCTTTGTCGATGGGACACCCTCCGTTATTGCTGTGACATCGTTGGGACCTTCGATCGTTCCTTTATTTTAACGATGGAACTACAGTTTCTGCCAAAATGCCGGGTTCCTAATTTCCGAATTTATTTTCGTTGAGATTCCGTGGATACGTTCGTGAGAAATTATTTCATTCGTTTCTTTGAACACGTAAGTGGAATTATTCGAAGGCTGCGATTATTAGACGGATCGTACGAATTTATAATAAAAATGAGTTGGCGCAGAATAACAATATACTGTCTTCAACGTGTTATGATTATTCGAGAAAGAATAGAATATAGATCTGCAGTATAATTATTATTTTATATGACACAGATTTCCTTTTTCTCGAAGTTCTTATGTGACACGATTACAATTGTTATTATTGTGATAATGCACGTTGGCCTGCATCCTTTACACAGTAGCATTAATATCTGTCAGCTTAGTTTAACGCCTCGACAGTTTCTCGGATTTTTTTTCGCTATGTCACACTTCGTCTGTTCGTTTTAATCATAAAATCACAAAATTCGAAATTTATTCGCGCGTTCGCAGTACGCACGCACTCTCCGCAGAATTTCGTAAAATGCGAAATTGATGGAAGTTTGATCCACTTCCAGTTGCAACTTTAATTCGCTGAAAGCGTCGGCGAAGAGAATGAAGCTTCCAATTTTCAGTTTTACAAGATTTCTCGAAGATTTATGTCAGTTTTACGGTCAGCGCGGAAGCTTCCAGGACAAGAACTATCTCCTTACAATTTGTCTGTCACTATGCGGGGTTATTTAACGCGGCAACACGTTACGCAACAGGACGACACAGAGCGTTCGCATCGGCATGAATTTATACATCGAGGAAACTGCAAATATGAATTTTACATTCGCGAAGAACCTTGTGAACTGATTCCCGCCCCCGTCGAAATCGTTGCCCGTCGTAATAGAATTTTATTCTGAATGCCCGGTACGTTTTACACTCGGGCAAAATATTTTCGACGGTCGCAACGCTAATTGTGCGCGGTAATAAAATAAAGCGGCGGCAAATCTGCGCATCGCGCGACCAAAACACGTCTCCCGGGGCGGATAATGAGATTCCCCGTTGAATAAAACATTCATCGATCAGCCAAGATGGCGGCGTGGGATGAAAATCGTAGTTGCAGGATGTCGTATGCGATTTCTCGACAAATCATCTAGTCTACTCCCTTAATCGCATTGAACGCAGTGAAGAAAAAAAATGAATTTTTCACAATTTATTACTAGACTGCGGATTTTTGTGCGAAAGAAAAATTGATAGGAGCTTCGTCCCTGTCGATTCCTTTTCTTAATAACTTTAACCAGGTCGAAAATAACGGTATGTCAAAGGTTAAATGAACGATAAAAAAATTGGAAAAATTCCAGCAAGGTTTATACACATTCCTCCGAGTCCACAACTTGTTAGTTCGAAGTCTGTAGAATAACGAGGGGCAATAAATGATTCGGTGAATCGAGAGAACTGATGTTTCTTGGACGCTTGGTCATTTTCCGTCGAGGGGGTTTAAGGAGACCCGCCCTCGGTGGTTGTAGGGTTAATTCCCGGGTTTCCGATGGGGCTCCGGACAAATTGCCCCGGAACGAAGCGCTGGGAATCGAGCTGCGAGTGTCAGGGCCGCGTCCCGTTCAAGGACGCTGGTCTTCATGGGTGTTTTTGGGGCGCGCGTGCACCGTAGCGACACGTGCGCCGATTCTTCGCGCCGTTTCTCGAAAGAGTGCCACGGGAGGGGCTGGAATAAATGCTTAATGAACGGACGCCGCGCCGTGGTCTAATTTAACAGCGGTAAAAAGATTCCGCGGAAAAGCGCGATAAACCGCGAACTCGCTCTCGTATGCACATTCCCGCGCGTGCTCGTTAACGCTTTGAATTGCCGGTTAAATAATCGCCTGAAAGGGAACAATTATAATGGATCTGCGAAGCCTCTCTTCCACCTTCCAGATAGAGCTTTCGCTCCCGCGGAGCTTTAGAAACTGCACGCGTCTGTCGCGATCGAGAATACGGGGACGATTTCGAATGGAATTTGTCCTGCCGAGGTGAAAGAGCTTGGCAATTGAATCGGGCGCGGTAGAAATAATATGTTGGGAAATGTTCTCGTTAAAAAGTAACATCTTTTCCTGTTTTCTTAGATTGAGTATATACAGTAGGGGAGATCGGAGCTAGTTTACTAATGGGGTTAGTCGACTAATACATTCTAATTGTAATACTATTGAGTAGACGATGCTGCTTTTCGCGATATCGAAGCATAAGAATGACTAGCTCGCCATGTAATGTGTTTTCGTGACCGAAACTTGCGTGTTATACCAATAAGAACAAAAATATCTAAGTCATCTGCTGTAAGTAAATATTTTTGTTTCGACTATTTATCAGTTTTTGTCCATTATGCACTGCTTGATATTTTTTCATGATTAGTTTATGGAAATATGATACATCGACTACAATTTGAGGCCAGAGTTGGGCAAGAATTTAATGAACGATTGACGAATAAATTTTTACTTCAATCGTTAATCGCAATTTAGAAATAAACTCCTACTTCGGTCGTTAATTGCGGTTGACGATTACATTCTTTTCAATTGTAATCGTCAATCGGATAATTGATTAATGATTAACTGCTGACATTTCGAAATGAAATACGGAATCAAAACTGTATGCATACTGACAAAAATATAAACTGAGTTTAGATATATTGTCATTTGGTTTATAATACGATCTCTATGTGTCTACTTATTACAATTTGTGGATAGACCGCGTGGCGATTAACTTCAACAATAATCGATTAAATCAGTCTCCGATTTTTCGATGATTTCTTTTTTTAATCAACGATTGAAGATCAACTTCATCAATCGATTGAATGAATCGTCCATTTTTCACCGATTACCTCTTTTATTCGTACACATTAATCAATCAATCTTGGTTAAAATTTTAATCTTTATTTCATCCGGTGCATCGAGGTTATGCACATGTAGCCCTTACAATGATAAAAATGTCGTACGGGGCTACTTGACTAAGCATAGGATCTACGTCATTCAAGAAAGATTCCTTGTCCTCAGAATCAGAAGATGATTCGGAATGCTTGATCTGCAATGAATTTTATACTGATAGCGAATGTGGTGAAAACTGAGTGCAGTGCACAGGTTGCAGCAAATGGGCTCACGAAAAATGCATCAGATGTGTGTATTAACTGTCACTCGGACCATAATTTGTAAGCCTAATTTGGCTTAATTTTGCCTACAGATCATCATCTGATTCACTACAGTATACAGGGTGTCTCACCCGATTTTGACATCTTGATTTCCCCGCTATTGTTAGTCCTACCGAAAAATGTTTCAGATAAGAATTAAATGGTGCTGTATGGGGCATGGTTTGGTGTTATTAGTTTGTTAGTGCGTGAACGCGTTCAGGTCATATGAAGGTCAACTTTGTTTTTTTAAAAGGAATTATATACTTTTTAATACGTCAATCGATGAAGTTGGACATACTTTATAAAAAGGTATTAACCTATTTATGTTGAAAAACTAGTCGTGTAGGAGATATTTCGATTTAAATAATTTTACGTATGATTAATGTCGTTTAACTTTAAGATATAAAAACGAACGTCTTATTGTTAGTGCGACAGTAATGATATCTTAGAATTATTTAAATCGAAATAACTCCTAAACGATTAATTTTCAACATAAATAGGTTAATACTATTTTATAAAGAATGTCCAACTGCATCGATCGATGTATTATATTAAAAAGTCTATAATTCCATTTAAAAAAACGAAGTTGACCTTGACATTACCTGTTATTGACCTATTACACCAAATTATGCCACACTCGGCACCATTCAATACTTATCTGAAACATTTTTCGGTAGAACTAACAGCGTCGATGAAATCAAGATGTCAAAATGGGGTGAGACACCCTGTATATGTATGAACAAGTAAATATTTAAGTATTGTTAATACTATTATTTTTTTTTAAACACTTAAAAGTAACTGTTAAGAAAACTAGCCCCATCAGATGTGTCGACTAGCCCCGCAACAGGGATTTGTTAACCTATTGCTCTCGCTAATCTAAATTTGATTCCAACTACAACCAGGTTCAATCAAAGCGGTTTTCAAAATTAAATCTGTATAACCAAGTCAATGTGCAAACTTTTGGTGTAGAACAAGTCAGCAAAATACTAATGGTTCGTTGGTAAAAATGAAATATGTTGAAAGTTAGGCAACTAGCCCCGATCTCCCCTACTTATGAAAGTAAAGTAACGTAATGCAAAATCGTAAAAATTTTCTTCTTCATTATTTTATCTCCGAGTCTCCCAATTATTTATTGTTGGGTATACGGTATGAATAAGCGGCGAATTTTGTAGCTACAAATTGCACGTTCAGTCGTCGACAGTCTTATTTATTTTTAATTCGTTTCCACCTCCGCTCTTACGTTGCACGCGAACCGCGGTGCAAAAGGAATTCGTAAGTTTCGAAAAGCGACGGTGCAAAGCAATGGAATGGAAAATTTGCTGAGCAGTCTGCGCGTTCACCTTTCACTTCAACATTGTACCTAAAAGATAGCTCTTACTCTCACGACTTATCCAAGTTCCCACTGCAAAGTTTCGAACCCTTAGGCGACCTGTTCGTTACATCGCAGAGCACTTTCACGACTTTAATTCGCTTTTCCTAGTCCCCTGTGTTCCACTGTCAAGATTAGTATACACCGCAGTTTCGAGAATGCGTAGAGAAAGTATTTAACGAATTAAGGACAGATCGAAATCATTTCTTACATCGTTTTAACGTCTGCAAGCTTTGCAATTACTGTCTATAGGTAAGGAGTGTGGCCAACCTCAGTGGGTCTAATTACATTTATTTAAATTTCAAATTACAGTAAATTTAAATAAATTTAATTAAATTCCTTCTCTCAGCTCGCAGGGAATAAAAAAAGGTGACGGCCCAAGGAACAAGGGGCTACACAAAAGAAAAAGATAAAGATCGACTGGAATGCGGGAAATGCTGTCTCGAATAGTAAATTGGTCCTTTATTTTCTTTAATATCACGTCAAAAGAATTATACCGAGTATAATAAAAATGAGCCTGAACGATGAGAACGAACTCGATCGCATTAATAAGAACACAGAGAAATTCACGAACAAAGGAAGGACACACATTTCTCTCTTCTTATCTCGGAATAAATTTATAACAGAATTTTCACAAAATTTTTAGACTATAATATTTATTATTTCCGAATCCGCCAGATCGTATTACATCAAAGCCTCCTGAATAATTTCTAGACTGCGGATCCTTATGCATTTACGGTCTAACGAATAGTAAAGTGAAAGTAATAAAGTGAATAATAAAAAATGCTGGAGTATCAAATTCGACAGAATTTAGTACAAGTGTTACTACTAGACAGCAGGTGATCGTGCAAAATAAAAATGTTCAGCATTGATTGTCGGAAGGAGAAGTAAAACAAAAATTGATTTTACCCCCTGACATGGTTACATTAAAAACGATGTTACAATGTTCTTAAATTTTTCTAATCTTTTACCGTTTTATATTTCATCCAACCAATTTTTTCATAAATGCATAAAGATCCGCAGTCTAGTTATTACCAATGAAAATAGGATTTGATTTGGTACCACATTCTTCAAATTCGTCCTGAAACAGTGAAAATTGCATAAACTTCCGCTGTCTAATCATTCCAATTACTCGCGTTAACATAAAAGCCAAAGGAGGACGATCGAAAGGCGAGTATCAACGAACCCTGACTAATTGATCGAAGGGTTCCGAGGGATGTAAAATTGATTCTCCTATTTGATGCGACTGCGGTCATTAATACCCGACCAACGACGCTATTAAACCGCCGTCGAATACTATCCGGCGGCCGGGTCTCCGGAATATGTAAAACAATCAATTCCTCTCGTTCGGCGAGCTCGTCAAAGCGCGTTATGCAATTGGCTCGCCCAGGCCTTGACCTCCGGTCCACTCCGCGGAAGCTAAATATATTTTTCGCATAGCAAAATTACCGAATGCTATCCCCCTGTTCTTCCTTTTCCACCGAGGCACCGACGACGACGCTCTTTCATCAAGCGAACGGCGGGCAGATAGGGGCTGTAATGAAAAATTCATCGACAAATATTTACCAACCCACGTTTCCCCGGCCCGGAATACTTGGCCGCGTTCGATGCATTAGGCTACTGCAGAAGGTCCGGCTATTTCGTTCGCCTGAATCCTATATCGTTCCAGTTACCCCCACTCTGTCTTATTAATTTCATTTAAACGAGTCTTCCGACGTAACATGTCCGAAAAAACTGAAATTACATCAAACACTATATAATTACGATCATAATTAGACAGCGGATTTGATGCATTTATGACAAAAACGAGCAGGTGTAATTCAAAACAGTACAAAACATTGTGAAAATTTCAATGAGTAAAAATCAAAAATAGGGAATTTTGATTTTTGAATTTGAAAAGTTAAGGGGCCTGAACCTCGGCCCCTCTTTCTTCCTCAGTCGCTATCCTTCTCTACGTTCGACACATCACAAAGAATGTATAGTAATTCTTCTATAGTCGCAAACAAGTTGTACACGTTGAAGGCAAAAAGATATCCCCTTCACTGTAGTTATCTGATCTCGGTTCGGGTATATCGGTGCGAACCACTACTAATCCAATTACAAAACTTCTTTATCTTTCATTATTTTTTTCTGAGACTTTCACCAATATATTTGTGGCTTTTTTCTGATTAAAATGGCACTAAACAAGATGTTGCGATCGCCAAGGGTTCTTGTCGATGCTCAACTGTGGGGGTGGTCAATTTCGACCTAACGAAATGTTGACCTAGTCGAAATGAACAACACACCGATGTTCGGTAACAAACAAAAAGAATAGTTTAATGAGGCAACGATTTTATCAACTACTTTACAGTGGACTTCGAATATTAGATGAGGATATCGTGTTCGTACGGTTGTCGTCGATGCTCCGATGATTCTACCGGTTCCTCTCGATCGCTGCCTCGAAGTCCCCTCGGTTCACCCCCTCTCTTCAGGGAAAACTTGATGGGGGTGACAGAGTTTGGATTTTTGGCAAATAACGGGACTTCGAAACAGCGCCCGAGCCGACCTATGGTCCGCATCTGGTTGGGCTTATATTAATGGCCTCGCTGGCCGCGCTGGCCTCGACGGCCTGACCGTCATCCGGAGACGGTACGTGGAGCCGAGAGCGGGTTGTAAAATGGACTCGAGGGTCCCAAGTTGTAAATGAAATCCCTTACAAACAAAACTAAAATAAATTGGTTGAGGGTTCGAGGGGTCGGCGCGCGTGCACCCCAGATGCGCAAAAATACCGTTGAGGCCCACGACTCAACACAAGATATAATTTCAACTGCATTTAGTGGTTTAATTGGCGATGAAAGTTTCGGTCGCAAGGAAAGACAACGTATAGGAAAGAAAGAGACGCAGAGAGTCGCAGTCGCCGGTATAGTTCAAAGCCCCGCGCATTCTCACAATGTAATACCAATACAAAAACTTTTTTATTATCACTTATTTTTTTATGAAACTTTCACCAATATATTTGTGGCATTTTTCTGATTAAAATGGCACTAAACACGATATAATTTCAAGTGCATTTAGTGGTTTAATTGGCGATGAAAGTTTCGGTCGCTAGGAAAGACAACGTATAGGAAAGAAAGAGACGCAGAGAGTCGCAGTCGCCTGTATAGTTCAAAGCCCCGCGCATTCTCACAATGTAATACCAATACAAAAACTTTTTTATTATCACTTATTTTTTTATGAAACTTTCACTAATATATTTGTGGCATTTTTCTGATTAAAATGGCACTAAACACGATATAATTTCAAGTGCATTTAGTGGTTTAATTGGCGATGAAAGTTTCGGTCGCAAGGAAAGACAACGTATAGGAAAGAAAGAGACGCAGAGAGTCGCAGTTACCGGTATAGTTCAAAGGCCCGCGCATTCTCACAATGTAAAACCAATATAAAAACTTTTATATTATCACTTATTTTTTGATGAAACTTTCACCAATATATTTGTGGCATTTTTTTGATTAAAATGGCACTAAACACGATATAATTTCAACTGCATTTAGTGGTTTAATTGGCGATGAAAGTTTCGTGCGCAAGGAACAACAACGTATAGGAAAGAAATGTCCCTCTTTACATAGTTGTTTTTTTCTACGTTCGGCTCGGTCTTTGAAGCTCAAAAAAATAGTGTCTGTCAACGAACTGTGCAAACGAACCTCCTCGAGGCTCCTGCGACTATAGAGGATTTACTGTAGTACCTTTTCTATAACTGTCGCTCGGCAGTCCCTAAGCTACGACAGTTACGTAGAGAATAGTGAGAGGATAATTATTCGTTTGTCCATCGTATTGATTCTTTGCCATCGTGTTGATTGGCCATCAAGAGCCCGATTAAATGAATGAACTAATAAATGAATGAGTGAAATGATGAAATCTGGGATACAGCCTAAAAAAACAGCTGCCAGGGCGGAGGACTCAATTCCGCGGTGCGATTTTCGGGGATTGTGCCTCGCCCGGAGTCGTCGGGCATAATTCGGATGGAAGAAAATGCAATATTTCGCCGAGAGGATTCCAGGCAGCCGGGCCAGACGCCGTGGTTAACGGAGTTATCCGAGGAGTTAGATAGCGGGGCTAAACTACTTAGGTCTATTACAAGTTGGCCGGAGTTAGATGAGACACTGCGAAACGTTCCGTCTCATCTCAGTCTGTTTCTCTCCGCGTCTCCGTAGCAGAGAGGATCCCGGGACCAAGTTAAACATTCGGAAAAGTCTTTAGAAAATACTCGAACGGAACTTCATCAATTATTGCGAGACGAACTCGGAGCAATCTTGCGCCGCCTACGAGACATCTGCCATAATATTTTTAACCGGGAAACCTTCTCCCTTTATCCGCTGGCATTATCAGAGTTTCGTGTAGCTTTTTAAACTTGGTATTTCTTCGTAGTTTGCTCATTCGTTTAACAAAAAAGGGCTCGTTCGTAGCTGAGCACTGTGTATTTTTGGTTCGAGTTTATCTGCTGGATATGCAGTACATGTTCTTGAAAAGATTTATATAATATATGAGTTACGTTCTTGCAGTTTCATCTTTCAAGAATGTACGAGAATATTTATTTGTTAGAAACAAGTACAATCCCGTACACCGTAACAAGAACATGTATGAACAACCAAATGATTTCCTATATATCGTTCTGCAGGTTGTAAAATGAGGAAAATGTATAATATCATTATATATTATAAATATATCATATATTATAAAATGTATAATCTGTAAGTGCATGTTTAAAAATGCAGAAGCAAATTATTTTCTTGAGCATTTCGTGTATGGAACCGAGCGAACGAGACACTGGGAAATGTTCATACGTTTTCTCGCGACAAGCAGTGGCGATATTAATGACGGTAATATCGATGAAACAGGTTGTACATTCGTCGGAAAAATTGACCGTAAAGCAGCACGCGGCCAGGAGAAGTTTAACACCGCGTTTGATTTATTCGTCGCAATTATATCAACGCGGTAACTGCGTTTTCGGGTCGTTTGCGGTCCCGCTCGTGCCAAAAGTTCGCACGTTCGCGCCATTCGGTCGTCCGACTGCACGCGAAGCGACATAAACATTGTATATCACGCTCAGAACCCGACCACATGTATATTATTTTCTCCAGCGGAATTTCCCAGGCGCGGATCATGTGAATTAAAATGTAATATAACAAATGAGAACGCGATTCGGTTGATGTTTAATTCAAGAGTTTCAGTTGAATTCGAATAAACCGGCAAATTGCGAGCGGACGCTGTCTGGAAATGTTTACAAGTGCTGTATAGCAGCTGCCTCGATGAAAATCAGATGCGAATTATTTTAGCTGGCCTGCGAATGTCTCTCTTTCCAGTCGCTTTAATATCTCGATTTATTTATTTACAGAGGTTGAAAGTTCTCTTCTCGTTGTATGAAATGTTGCAATTGATTATTTATTAAACGTTATGGTTTATACAGTAAAAATCACATCTGATCTGCGGCTACAAATATTCACACAAAATTATACAAGAATTTATGAAGAATATTAAACTTTTTAATTGTAACTACAATTCAGCTTTTGTTAAATGTAATGTAACACAGTAATAGAACAATTTTGGATTTCATCTACTCAATTTTGGTGTAAACATAAACCCATTAAGATCCGCAGTCTATCGATTAGAATGTTAACCCTCTGTTGCATGAATTTTTATGACGAGTTGATAAAACTATATATAGCTGTTAGTCTACTTAAAAATGAGTGTGGTCTATTGAGAAAAATGTTATCTATTGCATTTTATAACTGTTCTATGTACGAGAACTTTATACATATGCGGTTTTATTCATAAGCGCAATGTTCCCACTTGGATCCAGCATGCTCGGAGTCTTCAGTATTGTCTGCTTAATTTACTATAGAACATTTGAAATTTAAGTCCCAAATTGGGAATGCAACAGAAGGTTAATTAGAATCACTGTAAAGAGACAAAGGATTCTTGGTGTGTTTCCAATTCGGACAAATTGATCGTTTTTGATGAATTTAACGATAGCCGTCAACAGGATGACGATGATGAAGACCGGATGCGGGCGCATTTTGATTCGCTAATCGCATCGAGCGCAAACATCCCGTGAATCACTAGACAGATGCGGGCAATCTCCGCAACCAGCAGGGACAACGCACCGTTCCCAAAGCTCTGGCAACGATAATTCAATGTTTTCCGTAATGTGGCTCGGGAACTACGGTTATCTCTACTTGCGGAAGATAGAGTGGAGCCAGGAAGATTTACGCAAGCTCCCTGATAGTTCCTCCGATCACCAGAAGCTTGCGAAGCAACTTCACTGTCTGAATCTTTGCGCATCGGCGCTGTATTGTCGGGAACTAGGATAATACAACGTAAAATTTATTACAATTTTTGGTCAGCTTTTTTCCACAGAAAATCTGCTGGATTCTATCGACAAATAAAAGTCGAATTTATTCACAAACCGAGCTTTCATGGTTTCCACTATATTCGTTGTTGCATGGACGTTTTTCTTTTTGTAAATACGCTATCTAGGAAAACGGAAACTGTACGATCTAAGTAAACCGAGTATGCCTTCCACTTCTATCGTGAAATTATTTTTATAATTTGAATAACTAATTAATGGTAACCTGTTCGGTATTTTTAGCATTAATTCGTGAATTCTGTAAGTTCTCTTGCCGTCTATAATATAATACGTACTATAATACTATGCTTGTCGTTACAAAAGTAAGATTCCTTTGTGAAAAACGCGCGCTAATTTCAGACTCGATAAATGCGAGTATTCGGTTCACAGCCTGACAAAGCTTTCATGTTATTGCCGTGGCTGATTTGCATCGCGGCAACGAATTCCCGGTTACGTTCTATAATTGAAAGGCTTCGTACGCGAAACTGTGAATGGAAATATATTTATATTTGAAAAACCGTGGAAAGCACTTCGGCATCCGGGCCGAAAGGCAGCCTCATTGACTTTCTAAAGAAGCTCTAGCCGAGAAACGGCGAGAGAGAGAGAAAGAGAGAGAGAGAGGGAGGAGTGCTCTGCGCGAAACTGTTGCCCGACTTTATGCTCCATCTTTAATTCGAAATTACGAACAAAGGCTAGTCAGGAAGAAATTCACTTAAACCGCTCCTTTGTGCTAACTATTCCGCGCCCAGATTTAAGTTACGAATCTGCGAAGCCTGCAACTGGGAACGGACCGCGACGATTCGAATAATGTCTCTCAGCTTTCTAGAGCCATCCGGTGTCCGCAATTAGGTGTATCATTAGGAATTCGGACACGCGTGCTTCGAACATGTTGCTCGATATGTTATCGAGTCGAAATGATATTGTTCAAGTCCAAGAGAAATATTTCTAGAAAATGATTGAAACGCAAGGTATTAGACAACACATTAAAAATATGAATTACCGTTGTTAACTAAAATTGTCCCGACATCTCCATCGCTGCGTTTCATTAATTTTGATTGTACATTATTATGTTGGGGCAGCAACCCCTCAGCCAGTTCGCTGAATTTAATAAATATTCATTATTACTCGTCCCGCTGGAATGAAATCGGAACAAGGGTCGATTCGAAATTGTTACATGTTGTTGCACGGTTGCGTTCTACGATGCCGATCGTAAATATATCAAACGAAACAATGTTTGAGAAAGTGAACTTCGAAATTCAAAGACCGGCTCTTCCCCGCTTCGATAACTACCAAATTGCCATTGCAATCATTTCGAAGCTTAATGGGCGTTCGCGAAGCACGCGAGCAACCGTGCAAATGGTCCAATTAGTTCGCGCCGCTAGAAATTATGTTGGCATCGAGTTTCCGTAGACGCGTACAATTAGAAGAGACTAATTACAATAAAATTTTCGACGAGTCTCTTTTTCGTAGATTGCGAGGAGAATCCTTTTATAGCACTCGAAAATAAAGTGCTAACGAGACTCGAACGCGAGGATACTTCCCACGCGCTGACACGATCGTTTATGCGAACGACGGCACGCGCGCGCGCGAGCGCAATTAAACAAAACACGCGACCTACATTATTCAGCGACGTCCGTCGACGAATTCCAATTAACCACGTACCAGCAGCCGACGGCCCGTGTGATCCTATTAAAATTTAAGGGTGACCAATGCAAATGTTTCGCGCGGAGACGTCTGCCACGACACCGGACACCGTGTCACCTAAATCACCGAATTCGACCGCAGCACTACGGTAATTAATTGGTGACTGTCGGCCGTGTTCTCGAGTTCCCAAGCTGACGACGTGGCGCGGAACTTATTGCCCCTATTAGAGGCATTATTGAGTCGTCTACAGGTTGTGTTTGTACTTAACCCTCTTGGAAATAATCGTGCCAAAGATATTACGGTACAATACTTCACCGAACTATATCACACATTTCAAATAATCCGCAAGCTGAAAGAAGTGTGATACTTGGAATTTTTTCGGAAAGAATTAACGGACTTCGCGTTGAAACGAGTTCCCTAATTTGAAGTACGTACAGGCTGAATCACGAATCGCGATCAGTAGAGATTGTTCCGTTATCAGCAGTCCGTTCGAAAATGTTTTATCAGGTATAGCATGGTTTCACAATAGCTTTCACGTGATTACAGCAAATTTTTCGTTAACACTGTTTTTTAATGATTCTTTAAGGTCACCTTCTATTTCTTGCAAATACACCTATAATTTTTGTACGCCCATTTGTTAGAGGATTTGATGACGAATTCGGAAACGTATCGTAACATTTAAAAAATTGCAAAGAGATTGGAAAGAATTGGTTTTAATAAAATTGTTATATAAGCACGTGAAAGTTCTTCTGAAACTATGTATATGTGATAAAAACATTTTCCATCGGACAGCTAATAACAGAAGAAACCTCTACTGATCACGATTCGTGATTCCCCCTGTACATCGAACAACTTCTAGGGTAAAGGTACCAGTTACCGGATAAATGAATTTCATATAATGTTGAAATAACAGGCACGCTTTAACGGTTTTCTCTAATTTCTTTCGTGTGCAAGACACAAACTTGCAATTCTCTATGGACACTTTGAAGGACATATCTAATATACAGGGCGTGCAATTTGTACGT
The DNA here is from genome assembly GCA_028455805.1 of Lasioglossum figueresi. NCBI lineage: Eukaryota > Metazoa > Arthropoda > Insecta > Hymenoptera > Halictidae > Lasioglossum > Lasioglossum figueresi. Next base: position 26,313,878 of record CM052200.1, on the reverse strand, counting down.
ATATCCTACTGCGTTAAATGAAATATACAAATACATCAAATGTCCTATCATTTTGTTCGGTACTGTATACGTACGCGACGATTGCAAGGGTCCGGGATTTCACTCCTGATTTCTTAGTAATGCAAAGACGGGGTTTCTTGTTAATCAAAATCGCTAGATGAAAGATCAATCTAGGAGGCTATTTGCCTCGAAAGTCCTACTTTTGCGTTTACGACGCGTGTTTGGAGCGTTGTCAAGTTCAGCGTTGCTGCTGGTTCAGGAGCAACCAAAACGCTCCGGTTCGCACAAAAACGTTGTGTTTTCACAATAGTACACGATAAGAAAGGTTCATGTAAGAAAAGTTCATAAGAAAGTTCATATTAGGAGTTCTTGTAAGAAAAGTCCATAAGGAAGTTCATATAAAGGGTTCTTGTAAGAAAAGTCCATAAGAAAGTTCATAAAAGGAGTTCTTGTAAGAAAAGTCCATAAGAAAGTTCATATAAAGGGTTCTTGTAAGAAAAGTCCATAAGAAAGTTCATATAAAAGGTTGTTGTTCATAAGTTCATAAGTTCATAGAAAAGTTCATAAGAAAGAGGTCACAGTTCAAATCAAGATTAATAATGTTTAACAAGGAAGTTTCGTAACGTTCCACGATTCAGTCTACCAAGGTTCAGTCTATCAAGTTCAGTCTATCAAGGTTCGTACGATTCTCTCGAAAACTCGGAATGAATTGAGAACTCTCTCTCCTGCAATTCCCTACCAAAGCTCGGAAAATATAATTTCTTTGGTAGGGATAGACAGGGAACCAATCACCAGTTCGGGGTGTAGTCCGAATTTGTAGAACGCCTACGAATGTCGTAATTTTCGCTGCACAAAGATCCCTTGTTTCACAATCTATTCCCGAAACTGGTGTCGCCTTTCCGCTGAGTGTGGGCCTGCGCTGCGTCACTTGTCATTGACTGGGGTACGGTTGGTTTTCCTTTCTGATGGGAAACAGGACACTTAACCTCCAACCGTACCCAAGTCCGTAGCTAATTCCGAGGGTTAAGGGTGCCAATAAATAACTCTAAAATGACGGTGTTCCACTCGATCGCAGCACAGGCCCAGCCAAGATGTCTAGGTAATCCTAGACAACGCGTAATTCTCATTATTCGGCAGCATGTTGCGGAGCCACGAGAAGCAATGGACAGGCGACGGTGCTGCCGCCTATCGTGGCTGTCGATATGCTGCCGAATAATAAGAATTACGCGTCGTAAACGTAAAAGTAGGACTTTTGAGGCAAATAGCCCCCTAGATTGATCTTTCATCTAGCGATTTTGACAACTAAGAAACCCCGTCTTTGCATTATTGAGAAATCAGGAGTGGAATCCCGGACCCTTGCATTTCTCGCGTACGCATACGTGGTCTAGCGGTGTGGGAGTGTATCGAGCGACTGTGTGCAGCCACGCGCGAGTGTCGTATATCTAGAAGACGCAGTCCTCGATTTTCAACTTCAGCGCGATAATCGCGATGAGAGTGTGCAAAATAAAATCGCGACTAATACGTACGCGTGATAAATCGTCCGAATGGCGTACTGAGAGCGTCACCAAGCTTCCTGTGCCATGACAGCGTGGATAGGGTGTTCGCTCGCCCGCATGGATGATCTTTCCGCAACGGCGAGGAAGAAAACATTGTTCCGTGGCGGTCCGCGTCGTCACGTACCATTCCCTGAAAGCATTCACTCGTGAAAGTTCTCTCTTTCTCTCTCACTGCTGAGCTATTTCTGAACCCGAAGGACGATGGGGTGGGAAACACCGGCCCGGGGAAATTCTTCCTCACGTATCCGGAAGTCGGAGGCTCTCCCCGAGTCCGTACTCGCTCCCGGGTTAATTTGATACAGAAACGGACGTTCCTCTTCCTACCGAGCCTTCCCCGAATACCGATGGAAAGACGGAGAGCGGTGACGTTGCTGATTGATCTACTGGAAAATATTTCCTCTCCGTATCCTGCCCTCCTGCTCCTTGTCCGACACGTATTTTGTCTTGAGATACGAGTTGCGGCCGATTTTTGCCGAGCCTGATATCATTTCTCTTCGACAACTGAAATTCCGCGACTGAATTCTGAAATTCAAACATTCTGCGCGATGCGTCCGTCGAACGCTGTATAATTTTCTTTTTACATGTAAATATAAATGAACATGTTTCTATGTAAGATTGTGCACGGCTCAAGCGAGAAGTCTCGGTACATCTGTCAACAGAAAATGACTTCTTTAAAATTAGAATTAAACGAGTTACAAAAAAGTTTTCTAACACTGTATTTTTGTATTTTTCTGTTCCAGGTAAGGCTACAAACAAGTACAAAGATCGTTGTTCAATGTTCTCGGATCCCGGCCCTCGGACCTTAGCCCACGAACCCTGTGAGTACGTGAAAAATGTGGAAAAAGTTCATAACCAAACAAGATTGTTAGTCGTGATCGGAGAAAATTTCAGAAGACATAAAATATGATGTGAACGCAATAGAACGAGGTCTAAGAAATTTTTTCGAACGTCCTCACTGTCATTGAAATTGCCCCGTAATGTCAGGTTAATTTTTTAATGGATATATCCCGGGTTCATTGGCTAATGAAAAAATCTTCTTACGTTATTCTCCCGTATTTATATTAGTTCCTCTACGTATATAAATGTTTATTACTGTTTTTCTTATGATTGTTCTATATATTGTGTTTTCGATACTAAAAAGGATTAAGTTCCCGAGACGGAACTCCATTAAACAAACATTTAACGGAAGAGAAGTTTCGGAAGGAGGAACCTAACGTTGAAAATACGAAAGAAAAAGGAAGATTCGTTCGTGAGAAAGTTCCCCTTCGACTTCTTATTTCCCGTGACGGGATCGATACTGTTTACCCCCGGCTCTACAGGCGATGATCGTGAATCAGCCGGCCACGTGGAAAAATAACCGTCTGACTAGCTCGTAAATGTTCGTCCGTGAACTGTATCGAATCGTGTTCCTGCGTTCGAATGTACAAGGTGTCTCGGTATTAGCGATACGTTCGACGAAGTGCTGCAACGATACACTGAAACGGACGCGATAAAACACAGTTCCCATTCCTAATCGGTATCGGTGCCATTAGTTTCAATTTAGCTAGACGTCCGATCATTATTTGCCGTTTCTACTGTATCTCGTAAGGAAACGTCCATTGCTCGTTCGTTTCATTTGTGAAATTTTTATTCCGATAAACATGGTGATCAAAGAATTCTAATATAAAATTAAATGCATATTAAATACATACAATTCTCGTATAAATTAAATAGAAGTATACTACCGCGTCTCGCAAGGAAACTTCCATTGCTCGTTCGTTTTGTTTGTGAAATTTTTATTCCGATAAACATGGTGACCAAAGAATTCTAATACAAAATTAAATGCATATTAAATATATACAATTCTCGCATAAATTAAATAGAAGTATACTACCGCGTCTCGCAAGGAAACTTCCATTGCTCGTTCGTTTTGTTTGTGAAATTTTTATTCCGATAAACATGGTGATCAAAGGATTCTTATACAAAATTAAATGTCTATAATATATTTACAACTCTCGTATAAATGAAATAAAAGTATAGTATAATCATTAGTAAATTTTAGTTTCAAGGAAAACAGGGAAAATAAAAACTGGCAATATCATCTGCTGAGTTTGTCCGACAAATACCTGCTATTTCTACTTCAATTCACAAGTACACTTCGTTGCAGATCTTTTCTTTCCTGCATCCATCTTTCTATTCGACTGAAACTGACAGCCACGGAACTCTTACGCAACGGAGTATGAATGAAATAATAATTTCAACCATTAATAAATTTAAACATACACTCGCGATATTATTAAATCGATACCAATGCTCTCTATTGTATTGGGTTGGCGAGGAAGTAATTTCGGTATTTTAAAGTGAAAGAAAACCGAATTTCTGTATTCAAGCGATAAACTGTAATCAATATAAAATTTTCTTATTTATTCTTTGTGGTAAAAGATCATCGAACGAACAGGAAAATATCTTATTCGTTAGAATCCATTGCTTGAATTAAAAAATTGTCTTTACTTCATCTTAAAATACCGAAAATACCTTCTTGTCAACCCAATGTTTCCCTTTGCTTGTCCGACAAGTATTGTCCATTTCTACTTCGACTCACAGACAAACTTCTTTGCTCATCGTTTACTTCTTCATTGTCCTATCGAGATGAACCTAACCACCAGAAAATCCTTGTACAATAAAGTACAAATAAGATATGAATAAAAAAGAATATTTCTTTTTTGAGATACAAAAGACAAATTCATGAAACGTTCGCATAAAAATAAATTCAGAGGTAGATCAAACTCACGTTCCCTTTGAAGATACGTTTCGGAGTGACTCGTAGCTACTGATAATGTTGAAGGCGCGCACGACACACCCTGTGTGTCAATACGAAATATATTTCTTGATTCGTCATGTGCACTCGTGGGACACGTCGCGTCCGTCCTCGTAAAACAGGTTGCTATAGTTACGCTGTTACGAGTGCTTTGAACCTATCCTGGGCGACGTCGAGCTCCTGCGGCAAGTTTTTGCCCTTGTAATTCCAATTCCACGGCGTTCTAGAGATGTTTCAGCCCGACAGACCCTCGGTTTGGAGGGTCTTGGATACTGTGGAAAGATTCCAGAAGGGGTGTCGGCGGGGGTTGGAAAGAGGGTTGGAAGAGGGTCGAAGAAGTCCGAGCCACGGCTCGGCTCGAATCAATGAGCCAGAAGGGCTGTTTTAAATAGCTTTCCGACGTCTGACTGCGAATTAACGTCGATCCGGCCGACGCTTGCTTTGACAGCGTAACTAATTAGAAAATGCTTTTTTTCCTCGCCCCCGATGGTCGATAATGGCGATGTAATTGCTGGATGGATATGGTGCTCCAGCGGGGAACGGAATTCGATTTAATCTCAACTGTTCGCGCGAGTAGATCGATGTTCAGTCGCTACCGAAAAAATATTTTCTTTATTCGAAATTCGTCATTATTCATGAATACGATAAAATAGGTCCACTTTTTATTAACCCCTTGCCGTAAAATTCATACGCTATTGTGCAAAAGAAAGAAACACCAAATATAATTATAAGATATAATGACAAACAATATCTTTATGTAGAAATTGTATTGTACAATGATTGATTTATTGCATTTAAGGTATTAGATAATCCGCAATAACACATATTCTCAGAACTATTCAATTAAACAGCGGAATCCTTTTTCAAAACTTACTGTGTTCTTATTTGATTTCTTACGCTTTTCTATCAAATATAGTATAATGATATAAAAAATTATATTACTATTATTAAAATTGTGATCAATAATATTAATAATATATGAAAAAATAGTATATATAATATATATTATATTTTAATAATATATATATTATATAGAATAATATATTTTCTATTAAATATATAAATTTCTATTAAATACGACAATATATAGTATTCTTTCTTTTGCACAGTAGTGCACATCATAAATCTGATAGTTAACGAGATATTATCAACATAATTTTGCAATTATGTATTTAGTATTTAGAATTTATAATATTTATTTAATATTTAATATTTACCATATTCAAGTTGAGAGATATCTGTTCGAGCACCTACATACTAGCTTCCAGATAGCTTCATATGGAAAATTATATCAATATAATATCTCGTTAACTATTACATTTAGGATATATGAAGGTCAATACGTTTTTACGCAAAATTTTCTTCTTTATCAGAGTTCGAACAAAAATATTGGGCATTCTACTTAAAAAACTGAAGATGATCTTCATACCTTGATAAAAAATCAATGTAAGAAAAATCAGATTGCAGCACTGTACGTCCCCCTAGGAACCGCGCAACATCTGTTTGAATATTTTTTTCGTACAGCAAATAACTTACGAGTTATTTGAGATCGTCATGTTATCATACTCACCCTGTACAAACAGTACCTTCTCATTGAATTTTTGATGTGGCCCTTATAGGGTTTTCTCTTTGACGGTCGGACGAAGGGCGAAGATGCGGTGCAATTTGATTTTTGCGCTCGTTCCCAACATTATCACGTTTTTTTTGCACGGCCAGAAAAGGCGCCAGTGTAAAAGGGACGCGAACTTCAGAGAATAATAATTGTTTTTGCGGCAGTTTCATTAGGAACGTCTCTCGGTCTGACCAAAGCGTTCCTCTTCCACTGCGAGTCGCAATTAAACAGCTGCTACCTTCTAGATTTAAACTCGGTTGTCGGAGGAATTCAATTTCTTCTTGGAACTCCCGCTGCCATTTACCTTCGTGTTTCAACAGCGAGCTATACGCGTATACAGTATACATACCTGTATATAAGTATACATAACTTGAATGAAAATAATAAAGTTACACGGTCATGTGATTTCGATCAGTTTTCTACGAACCTGCCAGAAAAGTGGTCTTTCAAATTCTGTCCTATAATTACATTAAAATTACGTTATCGATTATCTGTTTTAAACTCTATCACAATTTTGGGGGCACATATTCGTTCATTATTTTACAAAAATCTCAAAACTAAAACAATCTCTTGCATCGAATGTCATGTTTAGTCGTAAAATGTTCGAATGAGATTCTTCCACCTACGCTTTTACGTCTGATTAAAAATCAATGCGAGATTAATGTTGTTCGAGGTAATCAAGTTATCGTCTCGCGCGTTTAAATTTCCTAGAAGCGTGTAAACAACCCGTCCAACTATAAAACAACAGGGCGAATCAATTATTCGAGCGGAAGCAGCTCCTAGAAGTCGCGTTCTCCCGGAAACGGTTCCGTGGAACAAAAAGGGTTATTGAATTACCGACTTTCAAGTAACTACTTTAAGCAGGTAGCACGTGTTCCATTCGAAAGTACGACCCCTCGGGAATCGATTCGGTGGCCCTTGTCGAGCCACGGAGCACAAGATTTCATTAAATTGTTTCTACAGTCCACAGAGCAGCCCTTAGCCCCTCTCGAACGTTCGGTCCTCGTTCGATCGGCGTTCCACTCGAAAACTGACCGTTGTACTTCTGTCTTTGCGTTAGCAGAGCCGAGAGCAGGTTGTTCAAGCAGCGATAAGCACGCGTGTTCGAAGCGGATCCGAGCGGGCAACCGCAAAGCTCGCCCGGGCAATCTCGGGAATCGATGACTGCACGCGGATATTCGTCGCCGCGCGAATTCCGGCCGCGTTATGTGTGCGAAACGGGAGACCGCGAGCATTCTGGGCGGAGCTTTTCCGCCTATACCGTGTGTGCATGATCGCGAATAATTCCTTTCGGCTCGAAGAAGTTCCGCCTCTACCCACAATATTCCCACGGATCGATTAATTTGACGACGTTCTGTCAGAAAGTCCATTGCTCCAAATCATAAATCACAGAAAATATTTCTGAGGGTCTATGAACCTCGACGATAAATATCTTGATGGAATTTCGGGAACATTTCAACCCTTAACGTTAATCCTACCAAGCCCAAAACATACAAAAGTGAGAAGGTTGGATTTACTACAACTTTGTACGGTTTTCATTACAATACGTGCTTAAATAAAGAAGACAATTCAGTCGTATCCTCTGAAAGCGTTTTTATAATTTCAATAACTATGGTATAGGGAAAACCGATCAATTTGACCGTGGTAGATTTAGTGTTAAAAGGAGGTCATTCCTATCTGGACGATTTCGAACAGCTTATAAAATTCACGTATTTCGCTTCATATTATTTACAATAAAAATTTAGGATGTTCGAAGGTACTACATGAATTGTTTTATTAAAACCGTTTGTACAAATATGTACAGCCTCATGGTTAATTACGTTGGACCTAGTAGAATCGTACAGAACAGAGTAACGATGATAATGGTCTCGATAGAATCTTTATTGTATTTTTAAGGAAGTCATGATTATCAAAAATGAAGGTTGGATTTACTACAACTTTGTACGGTTTTCATTACAATACGTGCTTAAATAAAGAAGACAATTCAGTCGTATCCTCTGAAAGCGTTTTTATAATTTCAATAACTATGGTATAGGGAAAACCGATCAATTTTACCGTGGTAGGTTTAGTGTTAAAAGGAGGTCATTCCTATCTGGACGATTTCGAACACCTTATAAAATTCACGTATTTCGCTTCATATTATTTACAATATAAATTTAGGATGTTCGAAGGTACTACATGAATTGTTTTATTAAAACCGTTTGTACAAATATGTACAGCCTCATGGTTAATTACGTTGGACCTAGTAGAATCGTACAGAACAGAGTAACGATGATAATGGTCTCGATAGAATCTTTATTGTATTTTTAAGAAAGTCATGATTATCAAAAATGAAGGTTGTGGGTATGGCCAGTAGAAGTGGATGGTACTGGTCAGACTACTGCGTACATCGTCTTTCGTAAGGGAAGAAGAAAATTCAAAATTTCACGTCCAAGTTGGGCGGACAACAGCAAGTATTCCCAACTACACGAGCGACAGTGTTTTGATCGCAGTACGTCGGAGAGAAGTCGAGATAAACGTCAGATAAGTTCCCATTATTGCGTGACTATGCCTGTTTCCTGCGGCAGACGAGGCACGCTGGGAACAAAAAAATAGGAAAAATGGGGAAAGCAGAGGACGCTGGCAATCGATACCGAAGAGCCTGCATTTCTCCGAGACTGATTCCAATAACAAACTACTCGGTTGTCCCAATTTCACGAAGGATACCAGCCCGTGCGATCCTTAATAGAAGGTCGTTCTCGTCGGGCCGGACGAGTTTTTATTGAAAACGAGCCCCGACGTGGCGGCGAGCAACGACGACGGGGTCCCGTCGGGATTCAGTCGGTAGAATCCCATCAGATCTCGAGGTACTTGCTATTAGAGCGCGCTAGCAACTTGCCATCTCGTTTCGCCGACAATAGGAACCATGAATTGGAGCATGAATCCTAAGTGAACCGAATCCTCCCGTCAGTATCGATGCTCCCGCTGGTGCACGTCGTTGCGTGAGCTCTTCCAGAGGGTGTCTGTTGTGCTACCAGCGTGTCAGTTCTACTCTCCATTCCGCAAATTGTCAGGATACGATGGTTGTTCCACGAGTAGACAAATTACTTTTCCATATGCCTGGAAAATTCAAGAATTTTGTTAGCGGAAACAGAATTATAACGGTGCATAATTTATAGGAATCTGAATGCAAATATTTTGCATTTATAGGTTAGAAAAGCTGGTAGAGACTCAATAAATCGTGCAAGGTTAATAGAAAAGGTTAAACGCAATTATGATAGAAAATAAAATGTTTCATGTGCAACTGCAACAGTCTAACTAAAATAAATTGTTTTCGCAAGTACAGCAGAGACGCACTTGTCAGATGAATCTTCTTAAGCTCATTATTACTCGAGCAAAGCCACAATAACGGAATAAATTCGTCAGATAAAATAAAAACTTCGTGACAGACAATGCAAAATTCGAAACATTGTGCAAATGTACCTTCTGTCTAAGTCTGACTAAAATAAATTGTTTTCGCGAGTAGAGAAGGGAGCACTTGTCAGATGAATCTTCTTAAGCTCATTATTACTCGAGCAAAGCCACAATAACGGAATAAATTCGTCAGGGAAAATAAAAACTTCGTGACAGTCAATGAATAATTCGAAATATTGTGCAAATGTACCTTCTGTATAAGTCTGACTAAAATAAATTGTTTTCGCAAGTAGAGAAGGGGGCACTTGTCAGACGAATCTTCTCAAGCTTATTATTACTCGAGCGAAGCCACAATAACGGAATAAATTCGTCAGAGAAATTAAAAACTTTATGACAGTCAATGAAAAATTCGAAATATTGTGCAAAAGTACCTTCTGTCTATGTCTGATTAAAATAAATTGTTTTCGCGAGTAGAAAAGCGATGCACTGATGAGACGAATCTTCTCAAGCTTATTATTACTCGAGCGAAACCACAATAACGGTCTAAATTCGCCAGAGAAATTAAAAACTTTGTGACAGTCGCTAGAAAATTCGAAAGATTGTGCAAATGATACCTTCTGCCATTAGACCGTGATTTAGGAGTCGTCTCTAACGCTGAAAAATTGAAGGGGACCCTATTTTATTTCGTGTTCTCCTCCCGATGGTTTGATGAATATTTTACGGGCACTATCGGTGTTTGGCTACAGCCTGTGAATAGCAGAAGCCAGTTTAGCTGGCAACGGACCCTGTCTCCTTTCGTGAGCCGTTCTCGGCGAACCGACGTGGAAGAGTGTGGGGTTCCATCCGTTGAAATCGATGCAAGGACTATCGTGAAACGCCCGAAAAGCAACGCCGTGTCCAAAACGAGGTCAAGGCCTCGTGGGAACCTTTGGGACCCACAAGCACGATCTTCCCTCGAGAAAATGTTCACGCACACGTCGCCAGACACCAAAGTACATCGGCAGCTCCCTTTCTTGTCTTGGTCGCGACCCTTCGAACTTCTCCTGTCGCACCCGCATCTTTGTCGAGCGAAAGAAATTTTATTGGCGGTGGGGAAATTGAAATCGACAAAAACGAAAGCGCTTTGGACGAACCGCTTCTCCGACCGAACAGTTTTTGGCACTTCAGATCCTCGCTGGATAAATCAAATCTGTTGGTGCGCTGTCTGACTTATTTTACCGCTGTGTCGACAAGTCTGGCACGCTTACTCGTCATGCTCCTTTTCCGCGAAAAATATAATGTTTAATACACCGTCAATGGTCAATTATTAGGTTTTTCCGAAAGTAATTTCGTTTTTCGTGTACCGATAGCATTGCTCTTTCATTTGTTATTATTTAACCTTATTTTAAATCGCAAAATCGTGGTAAGTGTTTCGAGGATTCCTGTTTAAGGAGAGGATTTTTTCAACATTTTCTTATGCGGTGTAAATTTTATTTCGAACGAAGTCCTAAAAAGTCATATAACTCAATGTTTTGCTAATAGAAAACAGAAATTCTACGAGCATGGGATCATTAAGTTGCCTGAAGAATTGCAAAATATTATAGAACAAAATGTCATAAAACTTATTCTAAATGGTCAAAAATTGGCTTTCATTTCCCTTTGTGAAAACGAAATGACTTTCCGAGCGACCTAATATTTGATAAACAGTAGAGACAGTAACTCGCACAAATTTTCGTCAAAATTTGCAGTTTCTGCGAACAAAAGCGACGGTATTTTCATTTGGTGACGTATGTTCTGTTTTAATATTTCGTGCTGGTTGAGCGGCCGCGTCCTCAATGGCAAGAATACAATTACAAACTGCAATTAAAAGTCCGCAGAACGAAATCGGCAACGGTAGATGCGAGCGTTCCGTTTGTTGCACACGGCCAAGTTTTTCCGAAGATCCGAAATCAACCGTAACTCAATTATTTGGAAAAATTCGCGTCTCGCCGGGACATTTCTGCGAAACGGTCATCGGTGTTAGCCACGTGTCACCGTCATAATAAAACATGTCAAGGGCGCGGGATGGGAATAAAGCAGCTTGCCCACATATCATTCGTTCGAAGTGCTCCTCTACAGACTTTAAAGGAACAGTCCAAATCTCGTAAAGCTCGTTTCCAGGATTGCAAGGATGCGGGATTCGAGTTCCCATTTCTCGATAATACAAAAATGGCGTTTTCCAGTAGTCAGAAAAGCTAGATAAAAGATCGATCTAGAGCGTTATCCCCCTCAAAAGTCCTATTTTTTCGTTTTCAATCATTGTACAATACAATTTGTACGGAAAGATTGTTTGTCGTTATATCTTATAATTAGACTGCGGATCGAAAATGTCTTCATTGATTGCAGAATACAGGACCCAAATAAAAATTGTATTCTTCTTTTAATTATCCTATTAAGCTGAAACTACCTCATCGATGTCCTTAAATATTTTTTACATGTCGTGTGTGCTTTAAATTGTACGTACCCATTTTTTTTTCATAAATGCATAAAATCTGCAGTCTACTTATAATTATACTGGGTGCTTCTTTCTTTTTCACAGTATTGTATAACCAGATATGCTAAACAATCGTGTCATTCAAGCTGTATTCTGTAACACAATGTAAATTATGTCCAGCTGCATAGACCCCGCTTAGAGGTCTGGTCAAGCTTAAATAAAAAAAAAAGAAAGTAAAATGTACAAAAATTATATCTTCGAAATACGCAAATCTGCTAGATTCCATAAAGACGCGTCACCACTGCCACACGGGTAAAAATTCTCACGCTTAAAACAGACAGAACGAGACACCGTTTAATCCGTTATCAACGAGGACGTGCAGTGTAATTGCCCGTAAAAATCTTCCACCTCTGCAAACTGTATCTTTTTCGCCTTCATTCACCCATAACAAGCCATGTTATTTACTGGTATAAAAATCTGCGAATGAAAGGCCGATCGAATAAAAAGTGTGCAATTTGATGACGGTTCGCGAGTCGGCGTTAATTACAGTTTCAAAGTGGCGAGCTTCGCGCTGAACGAACCAGTCGTCGCCCACGTAGCACTGGATCGACTTTCCACCCCCGTGAGAACGATAAATTGTTGCTAAACGCGATCGTCCGTGAACAAAGGAGTTTACCGTGACAGCGGTGTCTCTCCACCGGAAGTGGTTCCGGACGGACCTTGACCGAGTCCGACGAATTATTCGCGAGCGAACGAGCGAGCGAGTCGAGCGTCGACACCGTCGCGAGAACTTTTTCGCGATTTAAACCCGTCGGACATCTTTATCGGACGCCCGTTCCGCTGGAACGGAGCAGGGAATCCTCTCCCGGAAATGTAAAATGCTGCTTTTGCCTGGACAGCTCCGTCTGTATCGTCCAGGGAGAGAGGCATTAAGACTCTTTCAAAGATATAAAATATAAAAAACCACTCAAAGAAGGTTTTGCCCTTAAACGAACCCCGATCAGTGATTGTTTCATACATTATTGTAGGAGTTATGGAAATCGTATTATGATTTTTTCGATTATTTCTGTGATGGTTGTTTAACCGCTTTTCGAATTAATAATTACCACGATTTTTTAATAGTCGGTATTTCATGGAACATGTGTCGATAAGTCTACAAGGTTTCATAACGATGGGTTGTTTAATCGATTCATAACTACTTCGTACGCTGAAATCAAGGTGTCTCATAGTGTAAGTAGAAAAGGAACGATTCGGTCAGACACTCTCATCGAAATAAGGAGATCGCTGATAATTTTTACAACACTGTTTCTTGAAAGATATTGAACGCATATACAGTGAGTGTAAAAAGTATTCCCCTACTCCCTTTAAAATAGAATAACTTTTTTATAATTGTACCAAACGATCTGATTTTTTATAATCAATTAGAAGCATTGGTTTACGAAATGATATGCAAAAAAGATTTTTCAAATAATTATAATTTATAAGATCACATGCAAAAATAAAAGAGGCATTTTTTAAAACTTTTTAATTTGTGCCCTTAATGAAAATGTAATGCTTCTAATTGTTTATAAAAAATGATAAGGTCGTTTGGTACAATTATTAAAAAAATCATTCTCTTTTAAAGGGCGTACGAATACTTCTTACACTCGCTGTATGTCAGAGTTGTGCTAATTCAATTACATTGTAATTGAATTACATTGTATTCAACTACGTAGTAACTGAATTACATAATTCAAACCTTTAAATTAATTCAATTACTAATTATTTTAATCAGATGTGTAATTAAAATACAGCTCTCCAAATTGAAGCCCAGAACTTTGACGAAGTGCGATGTATTTTTATGTTTTTCTTTCATATACTTGTTTGCTGTCTATGCGGCGTATTTTCTATTCCTCGTCCTCGTAATTCGTTGTTAATGTAATTTAATTACAAAGTATTTTATAATTGTACTCCCATTGCAATTACGTATTACATTGCGATTTAATTGAATGAAGACTTGAATTATAAATTACAATACGATTGAATTCCAATGTAATTCAATTACTTTGTAATTATAATTCCTGGAGTAATTCAATTCTAATTCTGCACAACTCTTGTGTATGTTTGCAATAGCTACATATAAAACTGTTCATGTTCGAAGGGCGAGAATGGCCCTCGAGTGAATGGTAAAACAATGTTTCTTCTGTTGTCCGTTTATTTTCCCACGTAGAGTGCCATCTCGCGCCATGATTTCGACGTGATCCGGTGCTTCGATGCGGTGCATGCTCGCCAAGTTTCGCTACAATCTCGTAGTCGGACGTCGTCGATTGTAAGTATCTCTATTGGAAATGAAATGCAATTTCTGGGGACAGTTTCTCGAGTCGACTGGGACGTCGACGTCTCTCTCGAAGGTGTTAGTTCGAGTTCTCACGGTTTCCATTTCGTTGGGCGATGGTTTCGGCTCCGGGACGGAAGTGTTTGTCGACGCCGTAACGCTGGCAAACGTGTTAAGGGGAAGTGTTCGAACTTATGCAAGGAACAGAGAGAGGGAGAGAGAGAGAGAGAGAGAGAGAGAGTACCGAATGCGATTAAAGTTTGAAGGGCCGATAAACGCGGCTCTCAACCGCGGAGGCAGGAAGCCCTGACCGAGTTCTGACCAAGTAGCAAGAGCCGCGTTGTAAACGGAGGGCTTGTAAAACGTCGCAGAACGGAAAACGCGAGATATCGTCCCTGGCCACGGTAATCGCGCGCACCAGCGACACGTGCCGTTCAATTTTTAATAACGGTTTTATCGGCGCTGCACAGAGAATCACGGGCTTCAGCCACCGCGAATGGTTAATGGCGAACGGAGAGACTCACCCTTAGGAAGTTACGTAGGCGGGAAACAAATGGCCGATCAGCGTTCTTGCGTCTGACACGTTATAATTCAGATATAATTGACTTGATCCATTTATTTTCCCGTAGCAGACGCGCCGACAACCGAGGAAACCTTTCAAAACACGTAAAATTGCGAAGCGATTCTGGCACGGTGAGAGATGACAGAATTGTAAATAAACTTTTTTAGTGGAACGATTCTTTGCAAAAGAAATGGAGATCGTACGTGCGTACGGCGAGAGCAGGTGTTCTCTGCATCTGATCATTATTCACTGATTCTACTTGCTACGAGACCCTGGTTTTTACTGTTTCGCTGTTTGCGGTGCACTTCCTGTGCGCTATATTTCCTTGATAGGTTTAACACGTTTCAACGATCTTGATAACGTCGAATCGAATGACTCTACTTGTATTTTACGCGTTATTAGAAGTAAAGTGCACTTACAGGTGTCCCGTATATTTCAGAAATAAGCAATTAATTTTTTCAAGGACTATTTTCACTGCTGCAATGATCGCCGATGTAGAAAAATACGCGGTTAATATAATTTCGTTGTAAGTAGATTAAGAATAAATAATTGTCGAAATGCGCTTCGTACGTGAGAAACAAAATGAATCTACACACCGAAAATAAATCATTTCAATTATCAATTCAATTGTTTCTTTGAAATAGCAAGAAAATGAGTTATGACATTCCCGTACAGAAAAATGAAATAAATGAAATTGTCACGTCGGAAGTAGGTTATTCGAATTGATTTGAAAGATACATTATTAAGACACCTGGAATCCAATAATAATTCGTGTCCACTCGAGTCTGATCATGAATTCTCGATCTACTTAAGCGCGGGTCCGTTGCAGTCCGGCGGATCGAAATTGCCTGTTGCCGCGACACATTTGTGTCGACAGTAAATTATTGATACAGGCACTCTCTCTCGCAGCCACTTTGCTTCATCGACGACCGCCGCGTTCCGACGTCGACCGCTTCGTCACCTGTCACCGGGAAATTTCACAAAAGTGCCGGCGATGGAGTCGTCGGCGTCGCGCCGCCCCGGTGACACGTGCACAAGAGTGACGTTTATGAACGAAGTCACGATTCGTCGTCGTTAGCGTGACGCGCGGATCCCCTGGCCGACGTTGTATTAATTTACATGATTGAAAAACCGGCCTAGGCTGTGGTTGACGATGACGTAGCGCACCTGTTACGAAACAACGATCGATATTTACACGAAAATGCCCGGTCCATCCAGAACAAGCGCTTTCGAAATTATTCTCTTGGCTCGCTTTTAAAAACGTGAATTCTCCAACAAAATTTCGAGCACCGGGAAATTTTTTATCGACGGCGACGTTCTGTTGTTGCTGCCTTTATCGAGTTTCGCTTCATACGTCGAATATTATACTTTCAGAGAAAATGATTTTACGTCAAAATTTCGAAAGAAAATCAAAGAGAGTTTTCTATATCAATGTTTTTTTTTTCAAATAAACGGTTTCGATCAAATTCTACGCTATATAGCTATTTTGTAACACTAAAACGCACCTCTTATAGAAAACAATTCTATAGCAAACGTGGTCTTATGACGTAACAGATTCAAATCCGAATCGAAAACGTTTGAGTGTTACAAAATAGCTATATAGTGTAGAATTTGATCGAAACCGTAGCGCCGATAAAATTCTTCTAAGTTTATTCTAACATTTCACGATCGATACGAAGAGATCATTTTTTTCAAATATTCTACACAACCTTTCAATATTGTCTAAATATCTTTTATATACTTTGGGTGTAGTAATAAAGTTTCTTTTTCAAGAAAATATTCATTTTAACGTCGTCAATCTTGATCTAATATTGCAAATTAAAAATTCTACAAATTTATGAAAAATATCGTGTATATATTCCTTGTGTCATAATAAAAACCTATTACAAATTTTTGCTGTTTAATGTCGCACAGATTTAGGTCAATTTATCTAAAAAAAATCACAGCTCCAAAGAACAAAGATTGATGCCTCGTTCTTGATCGATCGCGAGACGTCATCGGCGATCGATAGGCGCCATAACGAACGGGAGACGTCACGGAACATCCTTATTGTATTGTCGGCCGAATTCTCTCGCGATTACGTTCTCGAATTCGTGATGTATCGAGGAATATTCGTCATCCGACGTGTCAGGCCGCGGCGAGAACGCTCTTCCGCCGAATTGGATCCTATCCGGTCGCGTGTCGTTTGTCACTTTCCCGGAGCGAGTCATTTTTCTGACGGTTATTTATAAATCGCTGTCTCCTGCGAAAACGATCGCGTCACTGGTACGGAACCGGATATTTCCGAATTTAATGCGCGAGAACGGCAACATGACAACGTCTTAGACAATGATCTGCGAGCAGATATTTTAATACGGAAAATATCAAACGTAAGTTTCATCCTTTCTTATCAATTTTATATCGGTAATTATTCTAGGGATCAAGTCATTGGTTTCAATATCCTCAAAATGTGTACCGAAATGCCATAATTTTCGCAATAGCAATGCATAAAAATTCACGAATGTTGCTTAAGGGAGTAGGAAGGAATTTGGCCTTGACGAATTGATGAGTTGTGTGGTACACCACATACCGTTAGAATCATGTACGTACACGAGAATTGCAGGGGTCCAGTATTAACAAAATTGCGTCTCGCTTATGCATATTGGGGACCTCTCCATAGTCGCAATCGCTAGATAAAAGATGAATCTAGCGCGCTACTATCCCAGAAAGCCTAATTTTGCGTTTTTTAGGCGATATTCGCATTATTCGACAGAATTTAGCGGAGTCGCGAGAAGAAATGCTGGCGCGACACTGTTGCATTTTCATTTGTTCCAGCATTTCTTCTCACGGCTCCGCTAAATTCTGTCGAATAATGCGAATATCGCCTAAAAAACGCAAAATTAGGCTTTCTGGGATAGTAAGCGCGCTAGATTTATCTTTTGACTATGGAGAGGCCCCCAATATGCATAAGCGAGACGCAATTTTGTTAATACAGGACCCTCGCAAATCTCGTGTACGTACATGATTCTAGCGGTGTATGGTGTACCACACAACTCATCAATTCGTCAAGGCCAAATTCCTTCCTACTCCCTTAAGTGTGTGTCAATAAGTGTACAGAGTTTGGAAACGATGTATTATTTAGTTCATTCAGAAATAAATGGACAAACTATAGAAAGGCAGATGTCGAATAGCGTAAGTAGAAAAGGAACGTTTTTCCTGAAGCCAAACGAATGAATTGTTGAAATGTTTTTGTTTGATAGGCTTTCGCATCTACCGTAAGCTTCGTTATACACAGGTTGAGGGTGTAGTTTCAATTAAATTGGTTTCTATTAGGAATTTTTGTAAATCCTAGATTAAATGCTTTCGAGTATCGGATTACGTTTCTGAAGTAGAGACGTTTCCCATTCGCGGAATAATTTCGATAACGTTGAGTAATCCCCGTAACGATGCAGCTCGTTCGAGATGAATCTCGTGGGCGGTGAATTCGGCTTTTTAACGAGAGGAGAATATTGAACGTTATCGGTTACAGATGAGAGAAAAACGGTGGCACGGATCCTCGTCGAATAACGGCCTTAAAAGGGTCGTCACGAATAACGTTCTTCGTTCAGACTGTTTGCGACTGGTGTTATTGGTACTCCGAATCCGCGGTTTACAATTTCTTCAAGGTTCTCACCATCCCCGCGTCGGAGAGCTAATAAAAGTTTTCCGTTTCGGTAAAAATCTCGCTGCATGCCGACTGGATAAGGCAAAGCTACTTCGAGTCGTTGCTGGCCACGATCAAATTCCATTCTGGGAAGATCGAAGTAAAGTAGAATTGTAATTAAACTTCGAACTGTTACGGAAAATAAAAATTGTCTCTATTCTTTGCAAGATAAAAAGAGCTGCATAGACATTCCTCTCTCAAACTCTTATACCTCGTAAGAAAAGCGATCGAGTCCGTGTTATTTCTTAGACGCAGTTCTATCGAACGAAATAATGTAGGCGTTACGAGAACACAGTTTCCACCAGAGATGTAAATCTCCGGGAGTAGGTTAAGCGGGCCGGATGGATGAAAAATTGTAATTTCTCGGTTGTAATTAAAAGAGACGCCCGCTATTAATTACACCGAGCATTGCGACCGCGAGGCGATACACCTTATCGCGGCTGGCTGAATAACCAATTTTCTCCCAGCGAAATCTCGTAAAAGTAGGCGTGTCGTAAAGATGCCGGTTTACCCTCGCTCGTAAAAAATGGTAGCAAAATAAAAGCGGCCACGGAACGTCCGGACTTTCAAGCCCCCGCGATCGACGTTCGTTCGTTCCCCTGTCTGATTTTACACCCCTCGATTAACCACACCGAAACTGTCCATCAAACACTCGCAGTCTGATCTTTCCCCCGTTCTCGAGAGAACAACAGTCGAGAAAAGTGAAATTCTCGCGTGAAAATGTAAACCAGTTTACCGAAGAACGAGAAACAACCCTCTTGGCGCTGAACCATGGCCGATTTCAGATTTGTTATTTAACAGTTTGCGAAGTCAGAGTTGCACAAATATTATTTATTTAGATACAATTTTTACCCAACTCTGAGTGAAATGATACAGACGCTTCTCAATTCGAATCAAGACGCTTCTCCTCAAAAACAAATTTCTCGTTGCTGTATTATATGAAAAATTGTGCTAGGTTTAAATAAATTCGAGCTCGTTGTTTTTTTAGAGGGGTGACAACTTTTAACCCTAGGCAAAACTATTATGCGTGGAAATAACGAAGCGAATATAAATGAAAATACTTTAAAGAGTTATTCTCTGGTTTACTTATTTAGGGGTTTATTAGAAATTGCGAAGTTCTACAGCTTTGATGTATTTAATATTCACTGATCTTTATTAGAAATGATACTATAATCTTTTAAATTTCATGAGTATGAAATTGATATAACAACTGACACAAAATACTTGAATGTTTAGTAATTGATTAGATACCATCATATTAATAATGTAAACAATATTTCGAATAATGGTCAAGCAATTTTAGTGGCGCGTCGGAGTCGCCGCTCGAGTGTTAATGGTTAAAAACTCCTCGATTGGAAAGACGCAATAATATAAATGCTGGGTTTGGTGGGAAAATCGGATAATATTTGAAGAGTATCGCGCGATGTCACAGAGGGTTTAAAACCCATCAGACCTATTGGGTCCAACCAATAATTCGAATCGCTCGAAAAGCTCTGTAGGGTATAAAAGCCCTTAAAAATCGTAACACGTCCACACGGTCGCAAAAGTAGCCGCTCCACGGCGAGAAGCCGTGTCTGAAGCGGCGATGGCCGGCACAAAAGCGGCCAGGATTTTCAATAACAAAGCCACTTTTGTCTGGCGCGGTTGGTAGTCGAGCGAAAGCCTCTTTCGAGGTTCGTTCGCGCGCAGAGAACGTCCTCGCGGCTGAACAGAACGCGTGGGAGGCGTGACGAGAGCCGATTCTTCGGAAAAATCGAACGATAATCGATACTGCTGATCCAATCGACAGGTTAACATCGTCCGTATACAACTAACGATTTGATATTAACATTCGGTACCGGCCTCGGATCGAAATATCTCACCTGTAAGTGTGTGATTTTCAAACAATTATAACATCGTGAAAAAATATCGTTAAAGCCTCCACTTTCAGAACTGATACTTAAATTTATTCTGTACTATTCGTGGTTGATGTAGCAGGAGGTAGGGGAGCACGAATACTCGAAGCATCTGTAAAATTACTCTACAAAAGTATGATTTTCTTGTAGTTCTATCGAACTTTAGACAATAAAAGCTTCTCGATACTGAGTAGGAGATAGTCGTGCATCGATGTATGCAAAAATGTTTGCACATCTGGCTTGAATTCCTGAAACAAATCGAGTCGTATGCGACGAGGAACGGTGCTCGCACGGAAATCCGAACGACATCGCGCTCGTAAGTGATCCGTGAATGGGTCATTCAGAGCCCGATGCCTCTCGCATTCTAATTGAAGGGTGCTTCTGCGAATTACTGCTTAGCCCCGGTTTTTTCGTCAACCACCATCCCCCTTCTTCCATTGTGCGAGACGCGCACGCGTCCGTCTGAATTCTTCTCGTCGCGGTGAAATTCCAGCTCTGAATTAGTCTAGACCACTTAACGGTTGTAAATTGGAATCGGGTTTAATCGGCCGCGATGATAAGCCTCTCCGCGCCATCAACGAGTCCGTTAATTCGGTTTATTGTCGCGTTCGGCGCCGGCCGAGCGCGAACTTGATGCGAGTTTTGATAACGACACTGCTAAGCTGCTTCCGGCTAGTTAATCGAATCGATCGTCTTCGACTCCGCTACTCGATAACCCTTTATTTCCTTCGCTATTCAACTGTCTCGTTTAATCGTGTTATCGTGTTCTCGATATCTGTACGAATCGTGTCGCGTTTATTATCGATCGCGGCTCAATTATAATTGGCAATAATTTATTCATTGATACCGATACATCGGAATTAATATCTCACGCGTGCACGCTCGAGAAATTATTTGATTAACAGGTTGTCCATCTATGGGACGCGATCCGCGAGACACGAATACAAAATTTTTCGTTTCCCCGGTGATTATTTTTAATCTAATCGGTGGAAAGAGCTATCGAAATAATTTGTCGCACGAATGTGCGGTATTTTCACACTTGCTAGTCTCCCATGCAATGAAAACTAATTATTATTATTATTATTACTGTATCGATGTTTATCCGAGAGGTTTCGCTTTATTGCGAAACATTGTAATACCGCGTGCACAGTTCGATGAAGCAATTTTCTGCCGTTAACAGAGCCTGTGCGTACCAAAATACTGATTTCCAATTGTTCTGATAACTCTTCCGGCGACAATATTTTCCGCGTGCTGCAAACGAACCGTTTGTGAACTTTACCGACACACATCGATCCTTCGCTAATCCTCCCACGCGGAGAAAATAGCAACGACAAATTCCACAATGCTTTGCCGGGCGAAAAATGTTCTGTTTAAAAGCGGAAAAGAATTTATTGCCGTCCGAGAGCAATGGAAACTCGTGGAAAAACCGGGACGACGTCTTCATAAAAATTCGTTCCACCCACGCACCGTGTACGATAACGTTGCGAACAAGCTGCCGAGCAGTGTACATATGAAATTCACCTCTGTTTAAATAAACATTCCGAAAATACTTCACGGTCGTCGACAGTTATCCTGCCACCGACGACGCGCCGCGACGGCCTCTTGTTCCCGGATCGCGATCGAAGTATCGCTGAAAAATTTCTGCTGTTTCCTCTCGGGTCCCGCGTCTATGAGAATGTACATTTGTCGTCTCGTTTGATCGATCCGTAAATATTACGGAGCAGCTTCCGCGTGGCAATATCTCGGACATGATGCATGGGAACTTGTGTTACAGACTCGACAGTAAAATATGTTCCATCATCCACCCACCGATTGGTCCCGCTTCGTATCTACTCTCTCTTACATGTTACTTATGTAGCGATAGATTCCAGCTGCAGACTACGTTATCCAATTTTTTATGTTGTCAATGTTGTGCTTCAACACCGAGGTCTGATCTCTTTTGTTCCGCTCACGTCCGGTCATGCATTCTTATTCTACCGAGATACGACCATAAATGATTGATAATTCGTATTCCGTTGAAACTCCGATTGCGAATCCTTTTATTCTACCCAGGACAAGGTACGCATTTTTGCATATCTTTAATTTTACAATGATTCGGTCTCGCTTCGAAATCTTATTCCATTTAGGACTGTAAATTTCAATTCCACTTGATCATTAATTGGATGTGCTGTTCTATGTTTCACTTCGTAGACCTATTCTACTTAGGTGTAACGTCGAAATTGTATTGTATTTCGGTCTGACTTTGATGACTTGTTCCAGTTAAGTCAAACTACGAAGGCCTACTCCGTTTAGGTCTGACCTTGAAGTCTCATTCCACTTAGGTGTAGCTGCGAATTCTGTTTAGATCTGATTTTGATGACTTATTCACGCTGTGAAGCCCCATTCCATCTCGAGGTCCGACTTTATAGTTTCATTCCACTTAGGTGTAGCTGTGAAGTACTATTCTGCGTAGGTCTGACTTTGAAGTCTCATTCTACTTTGGCCTGGCTGGAAAGTTTAACTTCACTTGCCTATGTCCGACTTTAAAGTTTTATTCCACGTAGGATTTATGTTTATTTTAATCCTGTTCCACAATACTTGAATTTCATTATAGATTCACATTCTACTCGCGTCTGATTATGAATTCCCAATCCCACTTGGATCTGTTTACCAGTTCATGGTACAAACTGGTGTCTGGCTTTGAATTCTCCTACTTTTTGTATTTCATTCGCAGCTTCTATTTCACTTCCAGCCGAGCTTGAACTCTCCTTTCAGTGCACATCTCCATCAAAATTCCTGTTCTGCTTCAAGGAGAATTGAAACTTCTTGTTCTACTTAGCCAGAGCTGAACTTCCTTTTCTGTGTAGTCCCGAGTTCTTGTTCTACCACTTAATTAGATTCCTTATCGTGCTGCACATTTATTATTTTTCGAAACGTTCTCCTTTGTCCGACTACCACGGCTATTTCTGCGAGCAACGTTATAAAAAGCTGTGTTATATCACGGTTAGATATTAAAAATTCGATTGGTTCACATTTTCGCGAAAAGTCTTAAACAGTATAGAGCACAGAAATAGTGATGGGCATTTAATGCTCTGTTTTGCAAAATAAATTCGATATTTATTCGAAATCAGAAATTCTTGAAGTCTCGAAAATTTTAAAAGTCTTCATAATCTTAATGAATGTTATAATTTTTATAATATTGCTACGTTCATACTGTTATTCATCCGAATGCTGACACGACGTAATCATTGTTTCGTGAAAGATGTAACATTTCAAGAGTTTCAATCCTTGCAAACCTTCCAAAGTATTAAGGCTTTCAAGATTTTCAAGACAATGAAGACTTTCAAGACGTCCAAGAGTATCGAGAGTTCTAAGCTTCGAATTATCTTGTAAGTGATTCGAATTTTTTGTCGTAAACATAAATTTTGCTTCGGTCGCTCCTCGATAACCAATTCCGGCCCAAAGCATTACTCCTCCGCCACCTATGTGTCTGCGGCTTAATATTCATTCTTCTTTCCGCGGATCGAGAAAATAGTGTGCGAAACCATCCGGCCCATCTAGATCGAACCTTTTCTCACCACTAAAAATAACACGACGCCATTTTTTTCTCCAATGTATGTGCTCTTGTGCAAATTTCAGAAGCTCCGATTTACGCTGAACGGTTAAACGTGGTTTTCTTTTCAATTTCATTCGAACTAAGTGCGGACATTCTTTTTTTATCCTTTGCACATTACGTACATTTGTATGTACGCCAGCTGCTTTAGCGATTTGTCGTGCTGTTCCCGAAGAATTCGAAGCTTCTTTTAAAATTGCACGTTTTCCGCGATCGCTTATTGCTTTAGGTCGACTGGAACTATTTTTCGTGAAAGATGTAACATTTGAAGAGTTTCAATCCTTGCAAACCTTCCAAAGTATTAAGGCTTTCAAGATTTTCAAGACAATGAAGACTTTCAAGACGTCCAAGAGTGTCGAGAGTCCTAAGCTTCGAATTATCTTGTAAGTGATTCGAATTTTTTGTCGTAAACATTGAATCGAAGCGATTCGAAGTGATTCAGATCCCATCACTACTCAGAAGTATAGCCTCGAAAAATTCTCTTCCGAATGTGTCAACTCTTCTAAATCCTATCTTATGCGTCCCCGAGCCACAAACCGCGTTAAAGCGAAACCATACGATACAAAGGCCGCATTTGCAAACAGCAGCACACCCAACGAAATCCACGTACATAATACATCAGAGTTCCGCACCGCACGCGTCGGCAGGTATTTGTCCAGCACAAACAACGTCGCCTAAACAAACCATCCCTCCGCCTGTTCACCCAAAAATAATCCCACGGAAATCATACAACCGACGGAATCCGTCGAACGTTTAATTCTCTCCAGCAACCGGACCGTCCCCTGAACGTGTCGGGGATTACCGATCTGGCTGAACCAAATCCGTTGTGTGTAACAATTTTTAAAAAACTATATCATAATCATTTTATACACGGTAATATTTCTTTCATCGGATGAAAAGCTCGTGACTGAAAAATCACAAATCATCCCCAAAATTATAGTGGAGAGGCTTGCGTTGGGCGACGTTTTATGGAAAGGACATCGCTATCGTGCATTGGGCCAAGTACGTGACTTTTTGTAGTTAGGCTAGCGATGGGCATACAATACTCTGTCGCGCTAGTTTTCGTACAAATCAATCACCACAGAGTTTCGAATCAATTCGATATTTATTCGAAATCAGAAATTCTTGAAACTCTTGAAAATTTCAAAAGTCTTGATAATCTTAATAAATGTTATACTTTTTATAATATTGGTACAGTTCATACTGTTATTCATCCCAATCCTGACACGATGCAATCATTGTTTCGTGATAGATGTTACATTTCTAAAGTTTCAATTCTTACAAAACTTCCAACGTTTTAAGGCTTTCAAGATTTTCAAGACAATGAAGACTTTCAAGACGTCCAAGAGTTTGAAGAGCTCTAAGCATCGAATTATCTTGCAAGTGATTCGAATTTTTTGTCGTAAATATGGAATCGAAGCGATTCGAAGTGATCAGATCCCATCACTACCGAGGAGACTAGAGCAACGGCAAACATGAGCCGGAAGTAGCGATGGGCATTCAATACTCTATCTTGCAAAGTTTTCGAACAAATCAATCACCACAGAGTTTCGAATCAATTCGATATTTATTCGAAATCAGAAATTCTTGAAAGTCTTGAAGTCTTGAAAATATTAAAAGTCTTGATAATCTTAATAAATGTTATACTTTTTATAATATTGCTACGTTCATACTGTTATTCATCCTAATGCCGACACGATGTAATCATTGTTTCGTGATTGATGTAACATTTCGAGAGTTTCAATTCTGACAAACCTTCCAACGTTTTAAGGCTTTCAAGATTTTCGAGACAATGAAGACTTTCAAGACGTCCAAGAGTTTCAAGAGTTCTAAGCTTCGAATTATCTTGCAAGTGATTTGAATTTCTTGTCGTAAATATGGAATCGAAGCGATTCAAAGTGATTCAGATCCCATCACTACCGAGAAGATTAGAGCAACGGCAGACGCGAGCCGAAAGTAGCGATGGGCATTCAATACTCTGTCTTGCAAAGTTTTCGTACAAATCAATCACCACAGAGTTTCGAATCAATTCGATATTTATTCGAAATCAGAAATTCTTGGAAGTCTTGAAGTCTTGAAAATATTAAAAGTCTTGATAATCTTAATAAATGTTATACTTTTTATAATATTGCTACGTTCATACTGTTATTCATCCTAATGCCGACACGATGTAATCATTGTTTCGTGATTGATGTAACATTTCGAGAGTTTCAATTCTGACAAACCTTCCAACGTTTCAAGGCTTTCAAGATTTTCGAGACAATGAAGACTTTCAAGACGTCCAAGAGTTGCGAGAGTTCTAAGCTTCGAATAATCTTGCAGGTGATTCGAATTTTTTGTCGTAAATATGGAATCGAAGCGATTCGAAGTGATTCAGATCCCATCACTATGTTAGACTACAGCGTTGAGCCTGTCATCGCCGCTTAGTTTAATAGCATTGCCGTCCGTTCCTAGAGGTACCTTCGATGCAGTCTCTTGCCATAAAACGCCTAAAATTATCGTCTCTTGTGCTCAACGCGGCTAGGTGCTTGAAGCTACTGCGTGACTGGATTCCAGATGGCTGGAAAAACCCAAGGTTTGCCGAATCCTTGGGCCCGCGTCAAACACCTGGTTTTACTTCCGCCCACCCGCAAATCACTGAAGAAGTTAGGATGAAACCCCTTAGAGGTAGAGTGGGCCGAGGTGTTGAGTTTGCTAGCTCTCGGTCATCCAGTTAAACTGCACCGTAGACTGCACCTAGAACGCATCGTGACTACACCTAGGCTTAGTATCACTTTCGTTTCTAAACCTTGTATACAGTTTTAAAAATTCAGTGCTCAATATTAATAATAGAATTCCTTGGTTTTTGTTTCCTTCCGAGTTGGGAAGGTGGTCCTTCAAGAAATTTGGCTTCGGTCGGCACACCGAGTGCAGATACATTCGAACTCCGAAAGATCGCCGGATCTACCGCGAACAATTAACATATAGCTCGATTTCAAATTAAAGAGTAACATAAACATTTACTAGATTCTACTGTTCGAAGTGTTCGCACACTCAGAGCCAGACTGGATCTATCCCAGATCTAATCTAGACAACGAGCTGAACTGGTCCAGTCAACGGGTTACACGCACACACTATCGTCCAAGTAGATCGGCGATGACGCTGTGTCACGAAGCGGATTTCGGCGCGGGTAGTCTCGTCAGCGTCTCGTCTTCCTTTTTGCGAATCTCAAGGTCGTCGGGCCTCGAGGCCGGCGTGTCTACGGAGGTCTGCACCGACGCCCACGCTGAGGAACTGGCCACGCTGAGCACGGAGAGAGAGAGAGAGAGAGAGAGAGAGAGAGAGAGAACGAGAGAGCGAGAAAAAGGAAAAGAGGGATGGCAGCGAGAAAGAGGTGGCAGAGTAATGATCGATACTGCGAGCGATATACACCGGATCCCGATCATGTGCCGGTAACCCTCCTTCCTCGTGGCGGTCGGTTGTGTCACGGCGACACAGAACGGTGAAGGGCGAATTTTCGTGTCTCTCCTCGTGTTTCCTCCTTCCATCCGCACATCGGCAGCCTCTCCCGCGCTCTCCAGCCGCCCAGCCGACTGCGCGCCCCCTTGGAAAATGAAAAGGCCCCTCTCCACCGCTCGAGTTTTCCAGTAACGATCGGTTCCCTTGCCCGGGGTACGGAGTAGCGCGGCACAACGCGGTCGCCCCTCTGCCAGCCCTCTTCTCTCTCTCACTCTCACTCTCATTCTCACTCTCATTCTCTCTCACTCTCTCTCTCCCT
Organism: Lasioglossum figueresi; assembly: GCA_028455805.1. Taxonomy (NCBI): domain Eukaryota; kingdom Metazoa; phylum Arthropoda; class Insecta; order Hymenoptera; family Halictidae; genus Lasioglossum; species Lasioglossum figueresi. The sequence continues at coordinate 26,286,266 of CM052200.1, read as the reverse complement.
CTCTCTTGGTTGCCGCTCTCCTGTTCTACGCTCCTCTTCTCTCTACTCACCGAGCCACCCTCTCTTTCGTTCTCAGGCTCGGAACGGCCTCGCGCGTACACCCTCTCGCCACGCGATCAGATGCTGCGAATCGCGGAGTTTTCTCGCACCACCCTCCTACAGTCCGCGACAGAAAGATGGCACACCACGAAAATTCGATGTTTTCATCGTTTGGACATAATAAATCTAGTCTTTCTTGGTACTTATACATTTTTATTACAAAATAAATTACATTACGAACAATGAAATTAAAGAAAATGTCCGTTTGTTTACGGAAACAAGAAAGTAACAAAAATCGGTACGACAAAATGATGGCACATATACAAAAACAACCGTAATTTACGTACATACAATATATAACATTGTGTTTAATACTTTGCGTGGCCTCCATTGTTTTCCAGAATAGCCAACATACGTTTCGGAAGCGACTTAAATTGTTTTTTAATATATTTTGACCGTATTTTTGTCCATTTTTGTTCCATGCACGCTTTTAAATCTGCAAGGCTTTGGAATTGTCTTCCGCCTTCGTAAACATGTCTTCCTAGTTGTGCCCAACAATTTGCAATTATGTTGAGATCTGGCGATCTCGCTGGCCACTTTAAGACACTAATTTTGTTTTGCTCAAAGTGTGCGGTATGCACACTTGCATTATCCTGCAGAAATGTAAAATTTTCCCCGGAAATTGTCTGTCCGAATTTAGTTAATCGTTCGTCCATCGAATCTATATAAATTTTGCTGTTCATAGTTTTCTTAATAAATTTTGCTTCGGTCGCTCCTCGATAACCAATTCCGGCCCAAAGCATTACTCCTCCGCCACCTATGTGTCTGCGGCTTAATATTCATTCTTCTTTCCGCGGATCGAGAAAGCAGTGTGCGAAACCATCCTGCCCATCTAGATCGAACCTTTTCTCACCACTAAAAATAACACGACGCCATTTTTTTCTCCAATGTATGTGCTCTTGTGCAAATTTCAGAAGCTCCGATTTACGCTGAACGGTTAAACGTGGTTTTCTTTTCAATTTCATTCGAACTAAGTGCGGACATTCTTTTTTTATCCTTTGCACATTACGTACATTTGTATGTACGCCAGCTGCTTTAGCGATTTGTCGTGCTGTTCCCGAAGAATTCGAAGCTTCTTTTAAAATTGCACGTTTTCCGCGATCGCTTATTGCTTTCGGTCGACCGGAACTATATTTTTTACCGTATGTTTTAGGATTTTTTAATAAATTATACACCACTTTTCTGCTTCGATGTATAATACGTGAGATTTTTGAAACCGAGTAATTCTCTTTACGCAATGTCAAAATCGTTTTTATTTCAGCAGCGAATAAAGATTTTCCACTACCCATAGTGTAATTTCGATAGAAGATAATAAGAAACACAACAGTATTTAATGCACAGTAAAATAGTACAGGATACAAACAGTCTGACGGTCTAGTGTTAACTGCAGAGAAAGAATTTTAAGACCGTGCCATCATTTTGTCGCGTCGGTGACCCCGGTTGTTTACATTTAGACTAGAATCTCTAACCTCAGCTTAACTCCGTCGGTTTAAGTAACCTTAAAGCTCCACCGAAGTACATACACGGAGAGAAATGTATAAAATTTCATCACAGTTTTCAGAAATAGCAATATTTACGGGTGTGCCATCTTTTTGTCGCGGACTGTACCATCCCCTGCGACTTCCGAACCACCATATAAAACGTCACGTTTCGATGAAAAATTATAGACAACTCGGAAAATTAATTAGCTCCCCATCGTCCACTCCGTGCGACGCACAGTGGGGGTAAACCGATGAATTTTGTGTAAACATCGAACAACTTTCGATAGAAATGAGGTAGAGCGATGATTTTTTGTTAAATTAAAGCTGAAATATTGCAGAACATGGAAAACAAGTGCGTTGAGAAGTCCGTCTTCTGGACAACACTCGGATGCAGTGCGGCTGAGATTTTAAGCAGGGATACGGAGATTTGAGAGCATCCTGAATATAAAATTCGTGTAATCCTCTTTCGAGTGCTAAGGGTTGATCCTCTGGATTGTCGATTTTTATCTAATTTTGTCTATCTTTAAAGCTACCAGAAGGACAAAAACGTTTGAATTCTTTTCGTTTTTAATGACTGACACGTTAATCTCTTTTCAATTTAGAATTCAATTAGAATTCAATGTAGAAATGATGTACACGCTACGCGTTTCGAAATATTTCTTTATTCGACGCGTGGGAGAAAGAGAAACATCATTATCTCACATTGTGATCCTGATGGAGCTAGATTGCTAGAACCGCACACCTAGCGTTGTTCAACCTCGGCATTGAAATACGTTGCTCGAGGGTACGCTGCCTCGATCCGATCACTATACCGTGCACATATAAACGTCATGTGTTCTTACAATGAGTGGAAAAGTTAAATAATCAGTGGATTCTTTAGCCGTGTTCTGTTCAATGGAACTCGGTCTCTTTGAACTGCGAAGAGAACTTCGCAAAGAAATTTGATTCGACATTGATTACAACATTTTTCCGACAGTTTTGTTTCTACTCGGATCGCGGGAAAATTAAACCGTAAGAGAAATATCAAACGACTGGTTCGCTACGAAGCTTTGCTCTTGAATTTTATTTATTCGAATTAACATTGTATTTATCTTGCCGCGATGTTTGTTTTTATATTTAACTCTGGATCGTTTTAATGCAAAATTCAGCAAAATATCTCGCTCCACAACCGACTATATATGTTTTCTTTGTAATATCCGCGTGATTTTATAGGGCAACCGAGGATGTTTATTCAACGTACATGAATTTTCCTCGTTTTTAAACGTGGCAATTAAAATATAAAATCTTTCGTGTTCGACATATTGATCGACGTATTTCCACGTTATAATCTTTGAAAGCCTTCGATAGAGGGAATAAATTTTCATTGAACAGCGTCGGTATAATCGGAACGAATCGAAAATTCACGGTGGCAAAAGGTGCGAATGTATTAGCTGGGAAATATTTATTTCCACCGTTTCGTGACTTTTGTTGCACCCGGTGGAATTGAATTCCACCGCTGACCTGTATAAATTGCAGCCTCCATGATAGCGTGAGCAGTTCGCGAATGTAACATTTACTTTTTCAATAATCGCTAAATGTCGGGATCTATAAAGAGAAAGGTCATTCTTCGTTTGCTGTACATGCTCCATTATAACGTGTTGCAAGTGTTTATTAATCGGATTAGAGCTTAATCAGATATTCGACAAATAAAAAAATATTTGAAACGGTACAGAGAAACCAGTGGAGATAATAAATTGACTAAAAATAACACAATCAAAAATTAATCTCAGGCGAAAACGTGGTAAACACGCGTGGCGGGCAGGTTTTGCGGTTAAAAAATTTTGCTTCCAAAAAATATTCTTTTATTAAACGAGGTTGGAGATCAGCCATTGAATAATCCATCGATAATGTTTTTGTCACCGACGCCATTCCCACGAACTAGGAATTGCGTCTCGCAATTGAAAATATCCCCACGGAATTCTCAAATGACGATGATCGAAACATACGTATCCGTGAATACAGTTTTTGCATTTACGCGTGGGAGGATGACCGTACAGGCGTTTCGTCCTTTCATAAAAGTATGCTTTCGGATATATGATCAGTGTCGCTGTAAACTCGACTTGCATGTGAACGCGGATCGCTTTTTAAATCCTTGCAATTTTCTTTTTAGGTCGGGTGCTTTATACGAGGTGGGGACGTGTGCGAAATAAATAATCATCGACGTACGCGCCCTCCTGAAAATCGATTAGATCGTAAAAATTCGTAGAACATACAGCGAATTTTTAAGGATTCGTACGAGAAATATGAGAATTTTTCACTTGGAATTTTCTACTTGTATTTTCGATCACTGATTATTTAATATCAAAGCTGTAGAATTTCCCAATTTCTAAGAAATTCCGAAATAAGTAAACCAGAGAATAATTGTTTAATAGTTGAGCTGCACAATTTCTAATAAACGCGAGTTCTAAGTATTTCGGTCAGTGATTATTAATCAACGGATTTCATGCATTTATTATTATTATTTATTTATTTATTTATTTATTTTATACGGACCGATGTCCTTTTATACAAATGTATGCAGTTTATACAGTATAACTAATATACATAAAAACCTTAATCTTAAGTCTTAACCTAAAATTAACATACGTATGGACCGCGCGAAACTAAGCAAATACAGGTACTATTAACAAATAGTACTGCGCAATTTTGTTTTGAATGCCTGTAACGTGGCATTAAAAAAATCAATATTCTTATAAAATATGTTAGAGCTAGCAATAATGCGATTTAATGGATTTATTACTCCATATGAGGAAATGGATATCATTGTGTGAAATCCTGCTCTCGTTCCCAAAACACGTTCAGGTACATAGAAATTGATTTGTCTCAGGAGTGCGGGACAATCTATATTATTGTTTATTAAATTAAAGATAAAGCTCTGGTCAGAAACTGTTCTACGATCAGATAATGTTGCATTTTAAATTAATTTAAAACAGTAAAACCATTAGCAAAATTGAAAAATACTGTTACATTCTTTTCAGTCTATTAAAGATATTAAGAAAGAAAATGAACTTCCACTTCACTCGAGTTTGTTGCAATTCACATACAAAATTCTTATCCAGCATAAAGATCCGCTGTCCAGTGATTATTAAATATCGAAGCTGTAGAATTTCTCAATTTCCAACACATTAAATAAGTGAAACCAGAGAATAATTCTTTAACGGTTGGGCTGTGTGCATAATTTCTAATAAACCGAGTCCGGAGTAAAGGAGTCAGAAAATAATTTCTTCGTAGACTTGATCAAATTATTTTCGAAGTGAACGAGTATCTCGAGCCAATTCATTTTATTTTGGATAGTCTAACACATTTATAACAGTATCGTATAACGGCTCGTGTACGACGTGAAACAAAGTTCTTTCATTTATTACTGGCTCGTCCTTGGAGAAAATGAAGATGACCAACGGTGTGCAGCGTTATACGAAAATGCACAATGATATCTGTCTGCATTCGTTATGCAAGCTGGACGTTTCTCCATACTCGCGTAACGCGAACATCGAGTATCAAAGTGTGCATACCCTTAGTGAAAAAGCAGACTGTTCTGGGGGAATGTTTTAAACAATAATGATGAATAAACAGAAGGAACATTTTCAAACTATTTGCTATGGTTTTACGCACCCGTGGGCGTAAACGAGCATGCCGAGTACAATAAAAATGTTCGCTCGACGACGACTAGAAGAGACTTTTACTCCATGTTTTTATTTCTTGCGACCAGAACAAACAGGAAGAGTCACTTTCACTGCTTAGTCATTTCTTTTCAAGCAAGGCAAGCTAAAAACAGAATAACAAATTTCATTATCTTTGAATACGTTGTCGCGTGAAATTGTTATATAAATTTCACCAAGGGAAGATCTTAGTAAAAACGTTCTCGTAATTTTGACGAGTCATTACACACCATTTATTACTCGGTACTCCCGGTGATAATTAATATCGTTGTTCAAAAACCACTCCATTACGACGCTACTTCCGCATTCAAAATCCGCAGCCCATCAATAGTATTTCGTTTTGCAGAGAATAAATGAAAAAGCTCCCCTCGCAACGATAAATAACCCAAAAAACGAAACTCAATTTTCATAGTATATATCACTCGACATCGTGAACCGATGCTCGGCCCAATCATCCCTCGTCTCTTGGAAAATTCAGAAGTAGGAAATAAATGATCGCGAGGGGATGAAGAATCGAGATAGCCTTTTGCGAGCACTGACGGTTAAAATCAAGTGAAAAATATTTTAAATGATTCGGAATAATAAATGACTAACAGTGACGATATATGAAATAAAATATCTTCAATTTTTTTAAGAAACATATATTCGAAAGTTAATTATGAATCTTTATTTCCAGAACAATTGACAAAACCACTTTACGAACCTATTCGTAGCTTCCAATCCTCTGCCATCAATATTTTTCAACACAAACCGAAACATTTTCCAATCAATGTTTCGAAAGCTTTTAACGCCAAACAAAATGGTTTGTTTTCGAAGTTGTGCTCACGGTTTGATTGAATAACTACAAAATCGAGCACTTCTGATTTGTTCCTGAAACATGCCATCATTAACGATCAAATTTTTTCGATGGTTCTAGAAGAGTCATTTCCTGTAGTAGCCAAAAACTTTTTTCATTCGATTGTTCCCATGACGTTTGGATGATTTATCCTAGCTTGATCTATGATTAGTATGCAGTATAAGTGTGTCTTACAGAAGCTGAAAACTACAACCATGAAGTATTGTTAGAATTGAGTTGTGGAATGTAAGAGATCAACAATGACATCCTTGAAAAAATAGCACTCGGAACATGCAGGTTAAGTGTCCATTCGTTGTTATAGGTTTCGCACTCCAAATTCACCCTTTTGCAAATCAAAAATTCAACCTTTTACAAATAAAGTATCTTTAAGTAAGCTTTTGTAAGAAAAATCAAATCAAATGTAAATTATCGTTAAGAAATTGAAAATTTTATTTATTGCAGAGATGTACAGCAAATACTTATTTACAAGTATAACATGTATATTCATTGTAGCCATTTTCTGATTAATAAATTTTAGAAATGAAAGTACACGTGTATGTGTGTGTATTTATTGAAGCGTATTGAGTTTAGGTTTACCTCGCAGTAATGAACGTTCACGTGTGTCCAACGTCTAACGTCACACAGCACTTCGCTGTACCCTCTTGTCCATGGTGACTTCTTCTGAACTCAACGGAGATGCTTTCAATTGTAATTAATTTAAAAAATTCTTATTGAAATTGATACGCAAAAGGTTGAATTTGATTTGCAAACGGTCGAATTTGATTTGTAAAATGGTGAAATTGATTTGCAAAAAGGTGAAATTGATTTGCAAAAAGGTGAAATTGATTTGCAAAAAGATGAAATTGATTTGCAAAAAGGTGACATTGATTTGAAAAAAGGTGAAATTGATTTGCAAAAAGGTGAAATTGATTTGCAAAAAGGTGAAATTGATATGCAAAAAGGTGAAATTGATTTGCAAAAGGGTGAATTTGGAGTGCAAAACCTATGTATGTTTGTTTGCTAAATACAGTGAGTGTAAAAAGTATTCGTATGCCCTTTAAAACAGAATAACTTTTTTATAATTGTACCAAACGACCTGATTTTTTATAACCAATTAGAAGCATTGTTTTACGAAATGATATGCAAAACAGATTTTCCAAATAATTATAACTTACAAGGTTACATGCAAAAATAAAAAAGGCATTTTTCAACATTTTTTTATTTAAGCCCTTAATAAAAATTTAAAATATATGTTTTAAAAAGTGCCATTTTTATTTTTGCATGTAACCTTGTAAATTACAATTATTTGGAAAATCTTTTTTGCATATCATTTCGTAAACCAGAGTTGGGCATTAATAAATTAAAATTTGTACCAAGATTGATCGATTAATGTGCACGATTAAAAAAGGTAATCATTGAAAAATCGGAGACTGATTTAATGAATTGTTGAAGTTAATCGCCACACGGTCTATCCATAAATTATAATAAGGAGGGAGAGACATTTTTAACAACCACAGTTTGCGACACAAAAATCTGAAAAAATTTTGAAAAATGCGCCTTAGGATCCAAAATATGTCACATTTTTTCAGAATTTTAGAACGCCTTTGAGATCGGAAAATGCGCAGAAAAGCGCAAAATCTAATTTACCCTGTAACTACCCTCACGGGCAAGCTAGATGGCTGAAATTTTGCTCAGATGGGTTTTTCTTGGTCAGCTTTCGAATGGTTCAACAACCATTAAAAACCTCTAAGAGCAGTTTTGACCGTCTTATTCTGCTATGCCCTTTTGCTCAGATGAGTTTTTCTTGGTCAGCTTTCGAATGGTTCAACAACCATTGAAAAACCTCTAAGGGCAGTTTTGACCATCTTATTCGGCTATGCCCTTTTGTTGAGATCGCCAAAGATTTTTGTCGATGCTCAACTGGGGGGTGGTCAATTTCGATCTAACGAAATGTTGACCTAGTCGAAATGAAATAACACACCGTTGTTCGGTAACAAACAAAAAGAACAGTTTAATGAGGCAACGAATTTATCAACTACTTCACAATTGACGTTTGAATACTATATGAGGATATCGTGTTCGAACGGTTGTCGTCGATGCTCCGATGATTCAGCTGGTTCCTCTCGACCGCTGCCTCGAAGTCCCCTCGGTTCACCCCCTCTCTTCAGGGAAAACTAGATGGGGGTGACAGAGTTCGGATTATTGGCTACCGGGCCTTGGGGGAGAAACTCCTTAGGGACCACCCCTTGACTTGGAGGTGGAAGGCCCTTTTCCGAGTCCCAGCGGAAAATCCAATATTGGCAAATAACGGGACTTCGATAGAGCGCCCGAGCCGACCTATGGTCCGCATCTGGTTGGATTTATATTAATGGCCTCGCTGGCCGCGCTGGCCTGACCGTCATCCGGAGACGGTACGTGGAGCCGAGAGCGGGTTGTAAAACGGACTCGAGGGTCCCAAGTTGTAAACGAGTTTCCCTTAAAGAAAAACTAAAATACGGGATTTTGAAGGTTCGAGGGGTCGGCGCGCGTGCACCCCAGATGCGCAGAATTACCGTACCGTTACGTTTTGTTTCGCACGGTCGTTCTATGATTGCGCGGAAATTCCGTTGAGGCCCACGACTCAACACCTTTCATCACAGTTTTCAGAAATAGCAATATTTACGGGTGTGCCATCTTTTTGTCGCGGAGTGTATCTTCTAGCTTGTATCGTTTGCCCGGCCCTGCACGAATCCCCGGCACAAACGCAGCCCTCGGTCGCCCACGCGTCTCGCAGCGGCGATCTCGTGCTCGCTGCCCGAGCAGCATTCCCGGTTTGCGCACGCAACCAACCCCCGAGAATCGGCCGCCTCCGGCACCCCTCGGTCCCGACGTTCGACGATCTTCGGCCGGGCTCGACGGAGCCGCGGCAAAGAAAGACGGAGAACCGTTCGCCGTCAGTTCGGTGGACGCTCTTCGCCGGAGCGCACCTCTAACCAAGTGTGGATTTATCGGTTTCGGTCGTCGCGCGCGCAACTGGTGATCGATTCTCGTTTCCGCCACCGGTCGCCACCTCCGAACTGTCCAGGATCTGTCAAGGTCACCCGTTGACAACCCGACTCCCTCGCACCAGGTGCACGCATACGTCGACTGGGTGTCCGCGTGCTCGGTTCGCCGGAAATCGTCGCTCCCTTCGACTCCACACTCGATTCTTCGCGTTCAACATTTCAACTTCAACCTATAAACAATCGCCAGCTATTCCACTTAACGGGATCTAAGATTCACATTTCTCTTTTCTTTTTGAGTGAACCGAGGGGTGAGTTTTCCGGTTGCTTCTTCAACGACTGCAGAGGTTGATCGAGATTTGTTTGGAATCGTTAGATCTATAGTGCCCGGCTGTTTGAATTGCCGAGTGGAATGGTTCTACAGATGAATTACGGAATTATCTCTCAGTTTTCGGAAATTTACATTTTTAGATATTGAATTCTAATAGAAATAAGATCGATTGTATCCGGTATTTGTTACACTTCGGTTAAAATTGTTTGCAACCGTTATTAGAGTGGAACATAGGGGCTGTTCCGGGGATGAATTACGGAATTGCTTTAAATTCTTTGGAGATCGAAGTTCTTTTAAATTTTTATAATCACGGTTCATCACATTTATAAGCCATAAATGAAGTTCAGAATATAATAGTTAAGAGTATTACTCTTCACTCGCGAAACTGTTTCACTCGAAGGTAGAAATTTCGAAGGGGATAATAACGAGCTTTGTCTTTTTATTACGGAAAGCCGGTTTTGCAATAGAGAAAATATTAAAAATCATAATCCTCGAGTGGTGGAAATTTGAAAAAGTTAAATCTTCGTGTCGGAAAGAAAATGATCGATACCGATGATTATAGATTTCTCAAACTGATCAAATATTCCAGTCGGAATTATTTGTACGAATAAAGATTGTCGCAAAGTGACCAAGGCAGAAATAAATCAATCGAGCAAGCCAGCTGCGCTTCTAAGCGCAAAGTGCCGCCGGCGAGCGGATATCGAAAGGAATCATCCTCGGGGGATTCCTCGATTTTATTTCTCGTAACCGGGATCGACGTCGTGAATCAAGTGGTTTTTTTCACAGCTCGGAACGATCCCGGGAGAACGTCGAAGCGACGTTTTAACGGCTGCTAATTAAAAGTTTCCACCGTTCGCGGTTCGATTCGCGGACGCAACTGGTGTTAAAAACATAATAGCCTCGATTGTTCGGCCGAAGCGAGCAGCTCGTCGCGAAAATAACAGCCGGGCAATTCGCGACGGACACCCAGTCAGTTTCCAGAACGCTATTGTTGAAACGTATCGCGTTGATCGTATCAATGAACCGTCTATTCGAGCACCATTTCGATTCAAGTTCAACCCGTACCTCGAGTTGTCTTTCTGTCGCTGCGAGGAGGGTGAAAGTGAACAACTTCGTGAACTAAAATGAAAGCATACTTTTCACTCATTTCTATCAATTTACGAATAAAATAGAGTCTTTCGGTCGCTGCGAGGAGGGTGAAAGTGAACAACTTCGTGAACGAAAATGAAAGCATACTTTTCAATCGTTTCCATTGCTTCGCGAATAAAATAGATGACTACATCTGAATCCGTTGATTTGTTAAATTTATCATTAAGTATATAACTGTGAAATTCTTGTATTTTCGTTGACAGTGCAACGAAATTATTGTCCCGAGGATCGAGATAGTTCATTTTGCCTCCGAGCAACGCACTTCGCGGTTGTTAAACAATTCTCTGTGAGCATGCAACATTCGTACGATCAGTAATCGTTTCAAAGCCCAGCCCAGCACCAGACCCGCTTCTAACGGAGCCCTTGCGTAGCCCTTTGCGCCCGATGTGTCAGCTTAATTGTCTCCGAGTTATTAATAGTTCTACTCGAGGCGCAACTCCGCATAATTTTCTTGATAAATTATAGAATATATTGTGTCGTTTCCGCACCGGCGAGCGGAATAAATTCCCATTATGTGACAAAATATGTCACGCGAAGACAGAAGAGTGGAGCTTTCAAGAATTTAGTGCTGTCCTGTATTTGTCATCGCGTGTGAATCTCACAAATGAACGAATCCCGCTGAAATGAATATCAATGAACGATACGAACGAAACGTACCGCAAACTCGAAGCGTAGAAAGATTTTACCATTGTGCAATAAACTCTGTTCCCTCGATTTGCATAGCGTCTCTATAAATCAGACGATTGGGAGAAGTCCAAGTAAACAGTATCGTAAACTCCGATGATCGTAATAATTTATTCACGAAAACGAGGCGTCGCAAGCAGAATTTTTTTCTCGGATGTTCTACTTATCCGGAACCTAAAAATTTCATAAAAGATTGACAAACGGACGTAACAAATCAACAAAATATTTAAGATCCCCGATCCGCTCTTACCGTTCGAGAATAAAAACATTTCTATAAAAGAACATCGTCGACGATCCGATCAACGTAACGAATTCGAAAAATATTTCTGCGTGAACTTCTCTAAGTTGGATATCGTCTAAAAGCACATGACCGCGGTTGTCCGATGAGTGGAGCAAATTAAAAATTTCGTGAGACAATCCAGCAAGTCCTGATTCGGGCGCAAAACGGCCACCGGTATCAAAGAGGCGTCCCTAACTCATTTCCGCCATGGTTCCAACAGCCGGGCGCCATTCATCCGCCATGAATCGCACAGAAATCATCGAAATCATCCGGCAGTGAGTCGAGATCACGCCCGGATCACGGCGCGGCGGGGGGGTTCTCGAGTCGTGTCTGAATCGATCCGCTCGCTTAGATTGATCGCGTGCGCAAAAAACCGAATCCTGATCCAGGGAAGCTCCGCAGAAGGGTTCCCCGGGGTCCCGTCCGCCATCTTGGATCACGGTGTCCAGCCCGGGGCGGCACGGACGACGAAGCTTCGCGCCAGACACGAAATCCCAGAAGGAAGAAATGAGCGGCGTCGGTTTTCTCGCGGCCGTGAAAACGTTCGCGCCGGGCGGTCGTCGACGTCGACGCTGCGAGAAGCAGCAGAAAGTGCTCGAGCTTCCGACCGGGTACGCGATGCAACCGGATGTCGTGCCATGCTGGGACGCTGCCCCACCGATCACGCCGCCGGCGGCGTTTCTGCCCCCTGGATACAAGAAGGGGTTCCCAGGTGAGACGAGGTTTCACATTTATGCTCGTTCTTTCGGCAGAACTCATACCCTATTCAACAGCTTCAAGAGAGACCTAAGCCGGAAGCAACGCTCGTCTACCTCGGACGCGACGAGGTCTTCACTCTGTATGGGCCTAGAGTTGATCTAGACTCAAGGTGAATTTAATTTGGCCTTAGCTAGGTCTTACACTTCACCCAGGATTTAAACCAGGCTCAGGCACAGAGTTAAGATCTAAACCTGGATGTGAGTCAGCAAAATCATTCCACCTGAATATGACTCGATTTAGGATTTGTCCAAACCTTGTCCAGGTTAACCTTACAGAAGGTTCTAGCTCTGTGCAATCTAACATTGATTCTTGATTGCACATACCCTGTTCAACAGCTTCGAGACAGAACTAAGCCGGAAGTAACACTCGTCTACCTCGGACGCGACGAGGTCTTCACTCTGTGTGGGCCTAGATTTGATCTAGACTCAAGGTAAATTTAGTTTGGCCTTAGCTAGGTCTTATACTTCACCCAGGATTTAACTAGCCTTAAACTGGGCTCAGCCACAGAGTTAAAGACACAGATTTAAGATCTAGACCTGGATGCGAGTCAGCAAAATCATTCCACCTGAATATGACTCGATTTAGGATTTGTTCAAACCTTTTCCAGGTTAGCCTTACAGAAGGTTCTAGTTCTGTGTAATTTAAAATTGATTCTTGATTGCACATACCCTATTCAACAACTTCAAGAGAGAACTAAGCCGGAAGTAACACTCGTCTACCTGAGACACAACAAGTTCGTAACTCTGTATGGGCCTAGAGTTGATCTAGATTCAAAGTAAATTTAATTTGGCCTTAGTTAGGTCTTAGACTTCACCCAGGATTTAACTAGCCTTAAACTGGGTTCAGCCACAGAGTTAAAGACACAGTGTTAAGATCTAGACCTGGATGCGAGTCAGCAAAATCATTCCACCTGAATATGACTCGATGTAGGATTTGTCCAAACCTTGTCCAGGTTAACCTTACAGAAGGTTCTAGTTCTGTGTAATTTAAAATTGATTCTTGATTGCACATACCCTATTCAACAGCTTCAAGAGAGAACTAAGCCGGAAGTAACACTCGTCTACCTAATACACAAGAAGGTCTTAACTCTGTATGAGCCTAAAATTGACCTAGACTCAAAGTGAATTTAATTTGGCCTTAGACAGGTCTTACACTTCACCCAGGATTTAACTAGACTTTGCCTGGCCACAGACTCCAGACTTGGATGTGAGTCGGCAAAGTCATTTCACCTGTATATGACTTGATTTAGGATTCGTCCATGGCTTGGCCAAGTCTAGTCTTAAAGAAGGTTCTGCTTGTGTGTAATCTGAAATTGATTTTTGATTAAGCTACCTTTAACTTTTTCCCGGAAACTCGTACTCTATTGAACAGCTGTGGCTTCAGGAGGGAAATATTAAGTTTGTTCGTCTTGGACGTCGAATTGAAAAATCAAAAAGCCTTTTTGTTAAACAATTTTTTCATTTACGAACGAAAAATGAACTTTTCCGTATATTTCTGTAAACCTTCGCGGACTATTGTACGTCTCGCGCGTCGATCGTATTTCACTTTTATCGAGTGATAGGCCTCGGCAGTTCACGTCAAATAAAACGCGGTCTATTGCGTTTACAACACATTTTGTTTGTTCGCACGTCACGTTACCGGTCTACTGTATCTCCGGGTTGGTTGTTCGCGGCAATCCATCGGTTAACAAAAAAAAATGTAATAGTCATTTTTCGTTCTCCAGAGGTCCAAGGATCGACGAAAGGAAATAAAACGGATCGTTGCCGGTGTACACCGCACAAATATCGATATTCCTTGGCGTTTTTCATTACTTAGCGAACGCCGGTGGTGTATTTATCTAGCACGGTGGATTTCTTTCTAGTCGACGACGTACCGTTTTTATAAAATAAATGGAACTGATTAAAAAATGTTCGTGTCATGAATTCAGTGCAACCTAGGTCTTCTCGAAAGCTAATATTCGATTAAAATAAACTGAACAGGACACATTAATCAAGAAAATTTATTTAATAATAGTAAAGTTCAAGTCTTTTGGAGCAATTTATCCTTCAGTTTTGAGGGCATACGCAAAGTTTCTTGCATTGAATCATTCCCCATAAGGGTAGTTTTATAAAGACAGTATCTCATTCTAGCAAATACCATATTAATTAATGTATAATTAACATTGATAGCGTCCAGTTTTATGCAACTCCGACCCACTGTGCGAAATGTCGAATACGTTGTCTTAAATTACATTTAATGTGAATAAATACATGGAATTTGTCGGAACATTAAGTCAGCGTTATTTCGGAGATTTTCCCCGGCGAAATGATTTCGAATGCTCGTCCGTTAATGGCGCGGTAATTGGTAAAATTCGGAAAGCGTTCTCCAGCCATGAATTCCGCGGCTAATGAAGCCGGTCGTTGATTCCGTCGGTCTCGTTTTCACGCGCGAAAGTGAAATTAGGCAAAAATGGTGCGTGGTTTCAATTTTTTTTTGTTTGATCGTGGCGATGACACGCCTGGAAATCCGAGAGAGTCGACCGCTCGTGTTTGCGAACGCGATAAAATTGGGTGGACGTTTTGTTAAGAACTATCCCCGGACGCGGAATTAATTCGAGAACGCTTCGCGTAGATAAAACGGCAGATATTATCGGAAACTGCGGATGAATGGTCAGTTTAAATAAATGTCCCGAAACGCGGGAAAAAAAGAAATAAATCAAACGATCCGTTTGTTCGGGAACGACACAAAAAGAAATATACCGGTGAAACGAAATTTATAATATTATCCCACCCACATAAGCTGCAATTTTGCTTCACTCTGGCAATCATTCGTTTAATTTCTTCACAGCGGAGAACATTTGCACATTCGATGCAATCATAACGAAAAATAAACATTTTAAGAGGAATTCACGGGGATTATATTTTCATGCGCTAACGAATTGCTTATACATTTTTATTGGGGGAACAACGTTATTTTCGGCGAACAATCAGCCTATAAAATGTTAACTGTGAAATGTTTTGCGAAAGAAGGCTCCTGTTTGTTTATAGTCGATTCAGCTGTTTTTTTCGAAAAACAAATATGATGCATTCGAAAACTTTCCGAGTTGTATTAATGCTCGTACAGACTTCGTTAAACACGACGTTGAATTGATTATTCACGTCGAAAAATTATTTATCACTGGACCAAGGATAGGTATCTATGCATTTAAAATATATGCAAATTTATGATACAGCAGACTGGATTAATATTAAAAAAAGTAATAAAGCATTTTTGGTCTAGTCTCCTCGCAACGAATGTTTTAATCAACGAAAGGGATTTGTCCTTGAATACAATTTGGAAAAAACAATCTACGAAATTGGAAAATTACGTTACGATCGACAGTGTACGATTTTCTACTGGCGGATGGAAATAATCTGGCAAACCCCTTGAACTTGAATCGCGGATCGACTGTTTCCACAGGGTCAACAGCATGTTCATCGTCGTGTCGCGTCGAAAACCGTTTCCAGTCGATCGTTCACTGGTCCAGAAAATTTCCAATCGCATTTCCATCCTAGCAAGGGGGTGGCGCGGACGGAAATCTGATCTCAAACATCGTCCAACACTCTCGAGCGTACCGCTCCCACACCAAAGAAAACTTCTGGAAAGGTCTGACCTTTTCCGCGATTTCAACTTCAACTCTCACCTGAGAACTTTCCCATAATTTTTAAGAAACTACGGTTTTATTGGCGAAATGTTTCTCGCAATCTCTTTGTTTCATCCCTGCGGACCTCTGCCGACCTTGAGTCACCTTCTTTTCTCGAAAATGACGCTACATATATATTTCTAGGGTGAATTTTCTACTTACAGTTTTCCTGCGATTTCCCTACTATGATGTTTCGAGTTGAGTATATGCTTGTTTTATACGATATTCGCGTGTCTACTTTAACAGATTTTCCGCGCTTACGCAGCGGGTAAACATTTGCGGACCATGAGTAAACATTTGTACTCTTCATCGCGAGAGTTATTGTACACTTTCTGGGACACCGGCGATATTTTACTAAAATATTAACGTTGCTGAAATCTTTGCCCGATACGTTGATTGTGAAAATTTATGCAGATCAGCTATACTTCCTTTCCAAAATCAATGCGTTCTATGAATACGAATTTAATGAAACCTTGTATTTTATACATTTCGACGAATCTTCTATAATAGATCGCTTGATTTCTGTTTATTCGAAGATCGAAATGAGAAATTGAATTTCATCTATTCAATTTTGCTGTAAACGCATAAAGATCCGCAGTCTATTGATCACACACACACACACACACACTAGAATCACTCTTTTGACAAATGAACTAGGCGACTTGAATTTTTGTTGTGAAGCTAGAAGTTTATTGCATGTCATCTACCGAATTAATCGTTCTAGCTTTACAGAAAAATTGAAATCGCCAGAATATGCCAGAATATACTAAACTATGTGTGAAAAAGTGATTCCGACTTAAAAAGTGTGCTTGTCTGATCAATCGTAGGGGAGACCGAGGCTAGTTGACTAACTTTTAACATATTTAATTTTTACCATGACTTTAAATTTTAACATTGAACCATTAGTATTTTGCTGACTTGTACACCAAAAGTTTGCACATTGACTTGGGTATACAGATTTAATTTTGAAAACCGCTTTGATAAATAGCTGACATTTTCGTTATGGCACGGCGTGTTTACACAAAGATGTAAATATGAACTTCAATTATTCGTCAAATAATCTATACGCTATAAGGATATATAATAAATAAAACTTAAGTTTATAACAATCATGTTAATTCGACTAAACTTCATTTTTACCTATTTCCACTAACTGTCCACTTAATTTTGTCCCCGACTGTATGTGTTCGAGCAACGAAATATTCAAAGTAGTCACTTTCAACGAATAATTCCATAATTATCTCGGTTCTCGGCAGCGCATCGTATCGAAGAAAATATCCACAGCATTCCAAACGATTCTCAGTACGCCCATTACGCGAAATAGTTGGCACACGCTTCGAACAAGCGATTCTCGGGAGTAAAAACGCAATCGTCATGTGTCCCCGAGCGTCTTTTGTTCTCGCAGAAGAATTGAGAGAGAGAGAGAGAGAGAATCACGGGACGATAGAGAGGGGTTCTTGGTCTGTTGTCATCGGTTCTTTTCTGGTTTCGGGAACGAAACCGAGAGTCGATTTGGCCGTCGCGACTCGACGATCGGGTCGAGGTCGAGTTCTTCGGGTAGCGCGCCGGGTCCGCGAGCTTATTAATGCCGGCGCGGCGTGACAACTGGGTCGAATTGTTCATTGATGAATCACGAGGCGCCGTGCACGAATTTTCGGGGCTCCCGTGGCCCAGTTCTGTCCTCGTGTTCTCTTTCTGCTCTCTTTCGGCCGATCATCGTCTCCGCCGACGCGACGCGACGCGACGCTGAAACACGAGCTATATCGTCCGTAAGTATTCGGACACCTGGCACATTCCGGTAAACAGAGTATTAACACGTTCGCTGTCGTTTCTGTATGTGGGTGACACCATTCTTCGTCCATCTTCAACACCTTGAACCAAACAAAACATTAAAATAAGTCATGATTTGTTAACCCTTTGCACTCCAAGCTATTTTAACCGGTAAATTAAGTATAAACATCGTCGACATTACATTCTACAAGCTCTAATAATAATAAATAGACTGGGAATTTTACGCATTTATGACAAAAATGAATAGGTGCAATTTAAGATAATAAAAATATTAAAGGAATTTAAAAATACTGTTATTCTGTATTATTTTCAACATTCTAAACATATTCAGAAAGAAAATCAATTTCTATTTCGCTCCAGTTTGTTGCAAATCAGGTAGAAAATGTTTATTTTCATAAAGATTCGCTGTCTATAAATAAATATTATAATAACATTCGCCCATTTTCTTCTTTTAGATCCTGGAAATAGTATTTCTTTAAAATCTGAGATTTTACAAACGAAACATAATTTGTTAAAGAATAAATTCGTTAAGAATTGGGCAAGCTCGTCAAGAATCAAGCAAGTTCGTTCAAAGTCGGTTTAGGCGATGTTATGCATTTCATACAAGTATTATAATAGCTGCCACGTTCTCTCCCTTATATATTTGATGAACTTACAAGCGACACGAACGCGTGAATACGTCCGATGATAATTGTCTGGTTCGACTGGAATCCCAGTGCTGGCGGCCGTTTAATTTTCGCGGTCCGATTTCGCAGCGGAGTCGTTACCGATTCGCTTATTTACCGCGTTTCAATTTTGTTCCCGCTAATGGCCCGGCTCCGGCTCGTTTGATCACCGACTCCGTGAGTCCTCACAATGTTCGGTTCACCGGGCCCGGGTTCGATCGATGCCTCGATTCGCTTCTGTTCCCCGAGTTTACACTAAATGATATTTAATCGGGTGCCGTGGCCCCGACGAAGAACCTCGAGTAATTACAAAGCTGCGGAAAAATCGTTGCTGGCAACGTTCCAGACCGGTAGAGAATCAGCACTCCGATACCCTCCTGGAAATTTGCAACTTATCCGCGGCAGCTTCGATACGTTCGCTGCCGGGCCAGCGACCATAAAAACTGGGGATCGAAGCGATTTATTTACACCGGAAGATCGAATTGTTAGTGCCAATGCACCGAAAAATTCATTTTCGAAATTCTACGATGATTCACGGTGGTAATTGTAACAATCCGTAACAATATTTTATTCCATTTTTGTGAATATTTTACTTTATTTTATTATAAACGGACCGAAGTCCTCTTACATAAATGTTTAACCAATAGAAGAAAGGGACATGCGCAAACTCTCATGGTACAAAAGGTATGATAATCGTACGTAATTGTCTTTTAAAAGTGTGTAAAGACCCACTGAAAAAATCAATACGATTATAGAGAGTGCTAGAGTCTGCAATAATGCGATTTATTGGATTAATTAATCCATATGTAGATAAGAATTGAAGTGTTTGAAATCCTGCTTTAGATCTCAATACGGGTTCAGGTACGTAGAATTTGATTTGCATAAGAACAGAGGGACGATCAATACGATTATTAATTGAATTAAAAACAAAGCTATTGTCGGATACTCTTCTTCGAGCAGACAATGTTTCCAGGTTGACTGTGTTTCATATTGTGTAGTAATCATGATCAAAGATCGACATTGGATTATTTAGCTTATATGAACAAAACCTGAGAAATATGTAACAATCTGAAAAAAACGTGATTTAAAAATCTATCCTTTAAATAAAGGAATTTTTGAAAGATATAATTCTGGAACAGTCATACGAATGACAATTGAACTATGAATCCAAAGAGAACCTAAAAATGTCACATGTAATACTGCTGCATTTTTATTGACCCTTGTATGCGCATTTGCAATCTGCAAACGTCATAACTTCATACTCACATTATGGTAAAATAGTTTATCAAAGAGATGAATCAAGATTCAGGGACGAATCTATTTTTCATTTAATAAACACGGTGCTCCTTGATGATCGAACCACGACCAGAGTTTCGAGAGCTCTGAATTGATCAAAAGAATTGAAATCCGACTGAATCAGAATTCATGTACGCTCGTAATCAGATCGCGAATAATGGTCGCGAACCTCTCGAGAGCACTGATTAAGTGTAATTTGTGGTCCATTAGCGTAGGATCGAGTTAAAGCATCGAGAGATCGAAATAACGCGTCTCCACCGCAAATGAATCGACTTCCTCTCTCTCTCTTTTTTTTTTCTTTTTGTCGTGTGTTTTTTAGTTCGAGTGGAATTGTTTTTGCCAATCGTTCCGCGACAGTTCGATGTTTAATAAGAATTTTAATTGCCGAACCGAAGCATTTATCGTGCGATCGATTATTATTCACGAGATAATACAGTTTGGAAGAGATAGAAGGGAATGAGAGGAACGGGAAATCTAGGATTGCGGAACGGGAAGCGTTTCCGGTGCAAATGGAGGAAAATCGTTCTCCCAATTTTTACGGTGCTGAATCACGCTGTAATTATTTTCGGTTAAACGCGGAACACGGATTAAATGTAGACGTCTACTTCGGCAATTTAGAGCGCAATATAGTCGTAGTTTCTACAGGCACTTTCGTGCATTCAGTATTTAATAATTATTTCATCGATTCTTCACGCTTACATTTTTTAGCGAAACGCTTTTGCAATTGTAACTAATTATGAAATTTATTTCCCGTTGCCGTGTACTCTTTCAACACGTTCTTGCACCACGTCTTTGATTTTTAAATTCACGATTTATCCATAACTCGTACTCCCTCTGTCCCATAATAATAGTAGCGGTTGATGAATTTAATTTGTCCCATAATAATAGTAGCGGTTGATGAATTTAATTTGTCCCATAATAATAGTAGCAAAAGAAAATAAATATAGAACGCAACATTTATTATCAAAAAACTAGATTTCATTAAATAATAAATTAAAAATATTACTCCTAATTTTTATTTTGAGCGTTCGGACAGTTTTTAAACTTGTAATTTAAACTTGTAGGTAAGATCCTTTGGCTGCGAAGCTTTGCTTTCCCTATATGCGTGAGCTTAAAATTATGGGAGCCATCGTTCTTCATTGCTTCCAGCATAACTTGTTTTTTTTTCATCTTACTTTTACAATGGATTGATATTCAACTGAAATAAAACAAAAGATTTCGATCAGCGGATGAAATTAGAAAAATAGTTATAATTTGTAATAATTCGGTTAACTTAGAAATCGAAAGATGTGTCGAAACAAATGACAGATGTCATGAAACATTGATTTTGATTGAAGGCTTTGCAATTTTTCGGTACAACGTAACTTACAGCTGCATTCGCCAATAATTCGTATTTTCGTCCTCACTATTCGTGAATTTGTTCTAAATATTTACACTTAAAACAAAATAACTCCAAAAATACCCGTAAGTATGTGTGCAGGATCGTAATAGAAAAAGTGTAATAGTTCCTCTGAAAAAAATTCGTAAATATTGGTGAGAACATGGCAGCGAAATCCAGAATGCCAGCTTAAGCGAATTTGAATTTCGCGTGCTTCGTGAAAAATTGTAAAGCGAAGAAGCTCATCTTGAAAAACGTTGGGGAAAAAACCGTGCACAGGATACGCGACAATGGCTGTCGTCGGTGTCGTTGCACTCGGAATGAAAATGCTCGTCGCCAATTACGGTTCGGGCACATGCACGCGGAAACACGAAACTCATACTGTCGCTTTTTCAATGGGCATTAACGAGAACGCGACGAGACGCGTTATTACGCGTCTCCGTTTGTATATAATCACGAAACGTAGCCCTCCATTCACGTAACCAGAGAACAGGAACACTGGCTGCACAGACTCGCGGTTGAAACGAAAGCTACACCCGCAAAAAACTGTTCGATCAAAATTGTCAACGTTGTTCCGAAAAAAAACTACTTGCACGAGAGTGAAAAGCATTTCTGCCTCTTTAATGTTTTCGTCGAATACGTCGCGATCTTTTATATTATCTTTTCTAATACATTCTCATCTCTTTATCGAAGATATCACGGACATAATGTTTTTAATTCTTCCAACAATGGGAGTTATCGAATATCTTTAGTCAGAGTCGCGTAATGAAGGATTTTAACAAAGTCTAACAAATATGAATGTTACGCGTTTCGTTTTAGATGAAATAAAATTTGATTCGATTGTAATCAATATTCAAGCATTCAAATAAATGTAGCCATACAAAAAATATACATTTTCTTTTCCCTTCTACATCATTTTTGTGCATAAAAACGTTTTAATCGCTGTGACTGTAAAGAAAATGATACGGCAAGGGATTAATATTCCTGTGCATTATTGTCGTCGTTTTTTGATTCCTGTCCATTTATCAAAGCCAGAATATTTTTTATTTTCTAAGCGAAGAGTCTCTTTTCTACAAATGCAAGCCGCAGTCTACTAAGAAACTTAATTAATTTAAACAAAAATGAGTTTCTCCTGCAGTGAGCAATGAATATATTATTTATGAACATGTCGAGATCGATCCAAAGATCGAGAGCGATGTCGCTGGGGCGAGTTAGCGAGTTTCGAGAGGCGCAGCGTTCGGCGTTCAAACAATCCGCAAAATCTCGACTGCGAAACAATATGCGACAAGAATTTTCCGCAGCGATTTGCAGCGGCAAAGGGAAAAAACGTTTCCTCTGGCGGTGGACGGTGCTTTATGACGCACGTTAACGAAGCCCGCAGGGAGAGCGCCGAGAGCGTCGTGACGCCATGCCGACCACGCGTGGGCGTCATTCCTTCTGCCCTGTTCGCATATAATAATCTTGACCACGGTGGTGATTTGCCATTTTACAATATTACTTCCACGGATTTCATCGTGTCTTGTCGGTCGAGCGGCAAATTCGCTCGCATTTTTGTTCTGCATTATGCCGGCAGGTAGAAGGGAACTTTGTTTTTTTATTTTTCCATCGTTTAAAGTCCCATCAACCCTCTGTTTACTGTTTTTATCCGACTGGTTCGTTCCATACTGAAAGTAATTATTCCTCGATAATCCGCATTTTTTTTTAAAGTGGAGTGGTCAGTATTCAGACCGACTCCCGGCTATTGAGATACACCGCATATCCGTGTTTGGTTATTGTTTATCATTATTTCCACCGATTCTTCTATTCCCTGTTTCCATTCATTCATCCACTCCCACGCGTGGACGCCATTCCTTTTGCCCTGTTCGCTTATAATAATCTTGACCACGGTGGTGATTTGCCATTTTACAATATTACTTCCACGGATTTCATCGTGCCTTGTCGGTCGAGCGGTAAATTCGTTCGCAATTTTGTTTTGCATTATGCCGGTCGGTAGAAGGGAACTTTGTTTTTTTATTTCTCCATCGTTTAAAGTCCCATCAACCCTCTGTTTACTGTTTTTATCCGACTGGTTCGTTCGATACTGAAATTAATTATACCTCGATAATCCGCATTTTTTTTTTAAAGTGGGGTGGTCAGTATTCAGACCGACTCCCGGCTATTGTGATACACCGCATATCCGTGTTTGGTTATTGTTTATCATTATTTCCACCGATTCTTCTATTCCTTGTTTCCATTCATTCATCCACTCCTCGAGTCCAAATATCCATTCGCCCTTCCATTTAACTTCACGGGCCCATCTCATTTTTTTCTGAGCTGTTTATACAATATATAATAATTATACAAACATGCATATTATATCTAACATGCCTGTCTAATTATATTGTTCATAAAAATGGTCTTCAAAGCACCCTGGAGACAACTAAAAATACCGTTGTTTAAATATTCTCCGACAATGTTATCAATAATACCGTAACAATATGCTGTAAAAATACGTGACGGGATCGATCGCGGAAAATGATGGCTCGGTGGCAAAAGAAGAAGAGTGGAGTCACGTTATCGCGACAGAACAAGCATTGGAGAAACAAGATCGTAGTGATATCGACGGATTAATATTAAAGTATTGGCTGGTAATTAGCTTTTAGAGGACCGTGGTTCGCCTCGCAGGGAATCGACGGCGGTGCCAATACTGCGATACGGGAATCGTTTCATGAAATTGAAATTGTGGATAATTATCGGGAGCCGGGCGACAAGCGAGCCCGGGATCATTCGCGGCGACGTTGACGGCTAATTAGTGTCGCGTTTTCGTCGGACCCGGCGCTGATTTCGCGATCGTAACAGGGCCGAATAATTCGCTCGGAATTCGAGATTCCCCGCGATTTTCCTTCGGCCAATTATTCGTCCCAGAAATAGATTTCGGGACGCGAACGACGGCCGATAATATTTATATTAAATGCTCGCCCTCTGGCGCTCTCGGAATTCCCCGATGAACGGAATGCTGCCGATTAAACATTCCTTTCAATTTTTAAGGAATTATATATGTTGCCGTTTTCCTTGAGTTTTTTGAGAATGATGCACGTATTCATTTATCGCCACTCTGTGTTCGAATAGTTTCGTGGCTCACTGTAGTTCAATATAGTTGTCTCACTGTACTCACCGTAGTCTGTGAGTATGGCACTCACTGTAGTCTTCAATAGTACTCCTTACCTTGTTTTTGTTCCTTCCAAGTTGGAAGGTGCTCCTTCGACAAACCTTTGTATTAGTCGGCACACTCGGTGCAAAAACAAAGTGCGAAAGATCATCGGATCTACAGCGAGGAAAACCATTTTTATCGGGGGAATTGATTCGAATCGATGGAAAACAGCTATCCTCTCTCATCGTAGAAAGGGAAGGTAGAGTGGGGAGACAATCATCATATTGGGGAGTTTAATCGACTGTCGCTTTGCTGTATTTTGAAACTATTTACTTAGAGAAATATTTACTTCCAATTAAAATGTCTACTCTTGAATCACCGTTCGATTTATTCGCGTAACGTTTCGTTTGTTTGAAGTTCGTGTTGTTGTAATTGAAATTTTCAAGCGATGTGTATGGAAGTATAATATCTCCACGTTGTTTCAGTGTTAATAGAGTACGGTTCTAATGAAATAGGAAGGAATAATGATAAAAGTTCCCGTCCGCAGGCTGTGCGACGAAGATGACGCATGGAAACAGGTTGCACAGGCTCTGTTCAAATAGAACCACAAATAACGGGATTATCAAGGCTTACGAAATTGACTATATCGAGGAAAGAGGATGTTCACACTTCATTTTCTTACGTGCTGTGTAGTGAGCTAACGGCTAACAACCAATTGATTCGCGTTTCGGTCGCCTCGACCGCTACGCGCTCACACGTACACAGACCCATTCACACGTGTCTTCGGAGACACCTGCAGCTAGAAAAAACGTAAACAAACGCTCCCGCTTAGTCTTCCGACTTCGGGGAAATACCAAAAACATAAACACGCGCTCGTCGTTCGACTTCGTAACACACGATTTAACAAGCTCTATAAGAAAATCAGGAATCGCGCTATCCCCGTTGTTTTTTCGTCGGACGTAAATCACGGTTTGATTTATTCGCGTAACATTTCGTTTGTTTGAAGTTCGTGTTGTTGTACTTGAAATTTTCAAGCGATGTGTATGAAAGTATAATATCTCCACGTTGTTTCAGTGTTAATAGAGTACGGTTCTGATGAAATAGGAAGGAATAATGATAAAAGTTCCCGTCCGCAGGCTGTGCGACGAAGATGACGAATGGAAACAGGTTGCACAGGCTCTGTTCAAATAGAACCACAAATAACGGGATTATCAAGGATTACGAAATTGACTATATCGAGGAAAGAGGATGTTCACACTTTATTTTCTTACGTGCTGTCTAGTGAGCCAACGGCTAACAACCAACTAATTCGCGTTTCGGACGCCTCGACACAGACCCATTCACACGTGTCTTCGGAGACACCTGCAGCTAGAAAAAACGTAAACAAACGCTCCCGCTTAGTCTTCCGACTTCGGGGGAATACCAAAAACATAAACACGCGCTCGTCGTTCGACTTCGTAACACACGATTTAACAAGCTCGATATGAAAATCAGGAATCGCGCGATCCCCGTTGTTTTTCCGTCGGACTTAACCCTTTCGGTACTACCGCCGCCTATTGGCGGAATCCACCAAACATTCTCTGGGTCCTACCGCCGCCAATTGGCGGCATCCAAGTACCAGTGCGAACAATGTAATGTGGGCTTGTGCGTTTCCCCTTGTTTCGAAAACTATCACACCAAGTTACACTATTAGTTTTGTCGTTGATTATATTACACTATTAGTTATTTATTTTAATTTTGTGATATTGGAACATATTATTTATATCAATGCCATTTATTTTAATTAATGTACTTTGAAGAAATAGATATGATTTTAGAACGTTAAGCGCCATTCCTGTTTTGTCTGTCTTTCCGTCTGATCCGCGAGATAAGATTCCGTCGAAATCGGTTTTCGGCCGAGGATTGGTTTAGGTTACGACAAAGCGGTATAAACATTTTAGAAATGTTTTTTAAACACGTTAAATTCTGCGTCAGTCACCGATGAATGTCGCGGTCCGAATGAAAAGTTTAGTGTCAATCACGCTCGAGATTTCTATGAATTCCGCAAAACATGTTTTCGCGGCTTACGCTGTCGTACAGTGCAACCACTCTCGCGGAAAACTTCCTCGTCCCACGCATGTATAACCGCGGCCAGGTCCTCCGTACCGAAAGGGTTAAATCACCGTTTGATTTATTCGCGTAACGTTTCGTTTGTTTGAAGTTCGTGTTGTTGTACTTGATATTTTCAAGCGATGTGTATGGAAGTATAATATCTCTACGTTGTTTCAGTGTTAATAGAGTACGGTTCTAATGAAATAGGAAGGAATAATTATAAAAGTTCCCGTCCGTAGGCTGTGCGACGAAGATGTCGAATGGAAACAGGTTGCACAGGCTCGATAAGAAAATCAGAAATCGCGCTATCCCCGTTGTTTTTCCGTCGGACCGCTGTCGCAAATCGCATTAAACGTTTTTCCGGTTTCAGCTGCAGCTGCACCGTGCCTCGGCTCTCGCAGCTGTGTCCAACGGGCCGATAAAAAGCACCGCTATGCCGCCATATTAAACCGAATATCGCGCACACCGACGGATTCCATCGTGTTCCGGACTCGAAAACTCGCGGGCATTCCGCGCGAACGATAATTCGATTCGATACCATGGACGCGGTCATTTCACGGCTCTGACGAACCGGAAAATCTAGTATTTTTCAGGAAAATATGCGTTTGGCGCGCCGGAAAAGCTTTCGACATTTTTGCGAAAATGTTTCAGAGAACGTGCTCCAACTATGGACCATTTAATTACGTATTTTTATATTTGTTTTCTACGTCGTTAACCGTGGATAACGAAGCTTATCAATATAATCGAACGCTTTTTTATTTTGCAGCGAAAATACTTCGGCTCTGCAGAACGTAATGCAAGTGAAATGTATTCTAGATATATTTAGTATTGAATTTATTTATCGACGCATTTCGTGGATCGTCCGTTTGTTAATTTTATTTTGAGTATTTTCTTTGTTACCATAAATTCGTTAAGGATTCCTTTATCTTCTGTGCTCTTAACTTTCGTTATAACAAAAATTCATTGTTGCAACAGTCACAGCTGTCCATCATCGAGATTTTAGATTACACGACTTTTCTGTGAAAAAATTGTTTCATTACTGTCTTTATGAAAAAGAATTTCGATTAAAAAAAAATACTATCCAATATTATCGAGTTCATAAAGCAGAAAATGAACGAATTGTTATCCGAGAAGTATGCTAGTTGTAAATGGAAAGCCTGATCCCGGCGTACCATCGATAGCCGCGCCGAGCAAACAACAAAATGGCGACACGCAAGAATGGCAGGAGGTAATACGAAATCTTGTACTCGCGTCTTACCCATTATAGTTTCCCGCTCGCTTTCCTTCAGGCGAACTTCTCGAGCTATTTAATTGCAAACAATTGATCGACTGGCAAACAAGAAGGTTAATTGAATGGCAATCGGCCGGGGGTGAACGAGTGGGTTGCAAATCAAATACAGGTTGGTCGGCAAGGGGACGCACGGGTGCTCGGGAAATCGTGCAGGGAGTTTCCCAGGGTCGAGCGATCATTTATAAAATAAGGGCAAACCGCAGCGCTGTTGTCGGGTTTCGTTTGCCAACGTGTTTCCAATTACGAATCGCCGAACAGGTTATTGTATAATATTTTCCGCAACCTCGGTTTGCGTTCCCCTTCCACCGAAAATTGGGCCGTTTAATTGAAAACTCGAATTTCTGGAGAGAACAAGACAGAGGGCTAGGGAGAGAATGAGAGAGTCCGTATGTTTCCAGCGATAAGCAAGCACAGAGCAACTATTGATTAACAATAATCGTACCATACCCGCGACGGAACGTGTGCACGATTATTCGTGAGTTATTAATAATTAGGTTGTAGATGCTTGTGCAAATACTCTTACGGGCCGAATCGTAGAAACTTGAAACGATCCGGAATCTGTTTAAGCTGTTTGGAAAAGCCGGGCTTTATCGGCCCACCCACACGATACACAGCGGGAGTTGATTAAACTTTTCATTCCGTTGGATTTTAGATAATTATATTGTACGGTGGATGCATGAAATCCGCGGTCTATTAATAATTCAATTGTGAATTTTGAACGGCATGGCGGCGCCCCGATTGTTTCTTCATAATGTTGGGGATAATGGAATAGGAGATCGTTCGAGTTGTGGTATTGATTATTCGATTGCTAGGATGATGGAGTATAATAATCGTTACATTACGTGTACATGCTTGTTTTCGAGGGCCGCGTGTTTAGCGAAACATTGAAAATTCATGGTATATTTAACATTCGAATTACCGAACAGTGAATTATAGATTTATCTGTGCTGTTCTATAATAACGGCAAGATCGTATTTATTCAGATATTGTTGATTTTGTAAAGAAGAAATTTTTATCCCTCTACCACTTTTTGTGTCGATTAACTTAAAAATACTACTTAAAAATGATACTTAAAAATGAGTGTGGTCATGAAATAAATAATAAAATTTTATTAGAAAATGTTATTTATTGCATTTTATGCCTGTTACTGTATGGGAACAAGCGCAATGTTCCCAACATGCTCAGAGTCTTCAGTATTGCCTGCTTAATGTACTGTACAGCAATTAAAATTTAAGTCCCCAATTGGGAACGGAATGCAATAGAGGCTTAAAATACTACTTCGAAAATTTGAGAACACATAATTGAGACTGTTTTGGTGAAAGTTTAAGTTCGAAAATTAAGTATTTGAAGTAAATAATAAAGTGTTCGATGTCTCTCGAGCGAATAAATTGATACAACGGTAACGGTAAACAGTAGTTGAAATTAAAGAGGAAATTGTTGGCCGAGTTTATTATTCATTGTAATTAACGATCACCCAATTATATATTACCTTCATATACATCCGTTCGTAAATGCAATTATTATTATTAATAACCGCAAGGCATACGCAACCCTCTGGAAATAAATGAAACAAGTCTGCTGGTGTTGTAATAAACTTTTTCCAGAAAGTTGGACTCGGGAGGACGGTTTAAATATTAAAGAAATATGACAGACGTGGGAAAAGACGTGAGACGCGATAGAGAGAACTTTCTATTTTAATTTATTTATTACGCTCTGCCCCAGTTCGAACTTACGGAGAGAGGTTAACGTACTCATTCTCAACCGTGCTCCGATTACCGGTTGCATCGGTTCCGTTATTAAAAATTATAAACAAACATTTACGCTCTATTTTCATTTTTAATTCAACGCGTTATCAACGCGTTCATACATTTTTGATTATGCTGGTAAGCGAACTGCGAAATTTTTTTATATTTTCAAAGTAATTCTGGAAGATAGAAATTAAATAAATTTCCGTTGAAACTGACTTCTGTGAGTCAGAGACACGGTGTATAATGAAATTTTGTCATTTATATGGATTAAACATATTTACGAGGATACAGTGCAACATTCAACTGTACCACGCTATTCAAGAGGGTTCGCAAAACAATTCTATGTGAAAAAAACAATTACATAATAGTTGCCATTAATTCACAAGACATTATGAAAATTGAGAAAAGTGTATTAGCCATTGATGGCGTTGTTTAAATATAATTACCAGTTGATGATACAAGAAATTATTTTTTTTTATTTTGGAGAGTTCAAAGAACAATCCCAACGAAAAAATAATTACATTATTCATGTCATTAATGCCAAGATGCCGCGCTATTCAAGAGAGTTCGTAAAACAATTCTATGTTAAAAAAACAATTATATAATAGTTACCATTAATTCGCAAGACATTTTCAAAATTGAGAAAAGTGTGTTAGCCATTGATGGCGTTGTTTAAACATAATTACCTGTTGACGATACAACAAGAAATTGTTATTTTATTTTGGAGAGTTCAAAGAACAATCCCAACGAAAAAATAATTGCATTATTTTTGTCATTAATGCAGAAAGACGCGTTCAACGTGAAAAATTGATTGCACGAGTCAGATAAAAATAAAATTCATAGACGCGCGTTGTTCGTTCGGAATTCCAAGAGATGGTTATTGAAAAAGGACCGAGAAGAGACTGAATTTGTTGAACAGTGATAATCCGAGCCTGCCGGTGTCGGACTCGAGGGATAGAGGGTGAGATTACGAGAGCGGGTAGATCGCGAAAACCCCACGGGCCATTAATCAGACGTTAAACCGGCGGGAAGACAGAGGCCGAAAAGCTCGAACCTCGGTTTGATCGTGGCCGGCGCTGTTTTTTACGAGCGGGCTGCGCAGATTTCCGAGGACAGAACTCTCCTCGCCACTGTTGACCCAGTTCTATGGACCTCGGTTTTATCTGAAGATCGACTTTCCCCCCGGTCAGCCGAACCGATCGGTTTCCGCTGCTGCAGGAAATGAGCAGGGCGCTTCAAATAGGGTGGTGTACCGATATTTTTACGTCGGTCGTGATTCCACCAGCTTTGCTCACCTGATGGAAAAAGTAAATGTGGATCCCGTTGGACCGCGTGGAATATCGAAAATATTGCAGCATTTCGAAAAATCGATTTTTTCGTGGACCATCGTTTTCTGGAAGAATTGCTACAGAAAATTGCTTTGACTTAGTTCCGGTATATTAGCTCGGAAAGTAATTTCGTTTTTCGTGTAGAAACAGCATTGCTTCCATTTGTTACTAGCATACTGCGGATCTTTATTCATTTATAGCAAAATTGAGTAGACGAAATTGAAAATTGTTGGAAAATTTTAAAAATTGAAAATGCCAATATACGATTTCTCCTCTATTAAAATCGTTAAGGCAAGAAGTAACATTCAATTTGGTTTCTATTTCCTGCAATCGATGCAGACAATTGTTATTTTGCATAAAGATCCACAGTCTAGTTATTACTATACTGTGGATCTTTATGCATTTATGACTTCTAAAAATGTTAATAAAGTGCTCGAATATAAAATTTCATAGAATACAATACAATTTTTACTTATTTTGGATCTATAGGGACTACTACCACTAAAAATATGATTTTATTTCTTCCCACTTTCTTGAAATTTGCCTGGAAAAATTAAAAATGACAAAAACTTTAAATAAAGTCGTTAAAATTTCAAACAACGTTCCACTTTGTATAATACATTGTTACGCAGAATTTCATCATTTATCCGAATTTGAGTAGAAATACTACCCATCAAATTGAAAATGTCGAGGCCAGGCAATTGGGGAACGTTTTATGACACGGACGCGGATTTACCTTTGGGCCGTCGAACCGGTCGGCATTTGGTACGCAGATGTCCGGGTTATTCCGCAGCACGTTTTTGAGGGTTTTTACGGGTGTTTTCGACGTGTCATAAACCGTAGCCTCGACGAGTAATTACCGGGAGGAGGCAACGGTCTACGACCAACGTCAGGCCTTCGACCTGGAGTCCCTCGGCGCGGTTGCAACATTGCAACATTGCAACATTGCCACCCTCTGCCAAAAAAGGGCTTTCCTAACTCCCACCCTTCACGCGAAGAAGGGCGCGAGGGAAGGGGAATTGGGCCTCATGCGGGTTAGCGAGCGCTTTCCGAGCTAGAACAATTTTGGACTTCACCGAGGCTCCGCCAAAATACATTTTTGTACGACTGAAGACCAACCGGGTCAGTCAAGTCACGGGACTTGTAACCTTTCGTTCCTTCCGTATAGTTCACGTGTAAATAAAGGTGTTTGTATATGAAGGTTTTCGGTCTTTCGTCAATCATTCAATTTTTTCCCACATACCTTGTGGGTGGTCCTTCGAGCTATCACTCGGCGCACATCACGTGCTATACGCAGCGAAAGCAATCGCGAAACGGTCACGATTTGCTCCGCACAGAAAATATAAAAATAATTAGTAAAACTAACGACGATAGCCTTGTCGATCATTCCATTTGACGGTCTTCTCTGGTGTCCGCTGATACATCAATTGATTATAACATTAAATTCACTAAATCGTTATTCCCAACAGCGTCCGACCTCTCAGGCTCGACATTAGTTAAAGCTGTTCGAGAGATCGGTGAGGGCACACGGGATGAAAAATGTATCTGTCTCCGGGAACTTTTACACGCGACTCTCTGTCGTCAACGAAGGAGTAAGAATATGAAACAGTCGTTTTATTAACGGGGGAAAAATTCTCGTTTCTCGTCGTGAGCTCCGACGTCTCGTTCAACAATGAAGTCGATTCGGGTCAATTTAAATGTTCCCCGGCTCGTGCCGGTCAATTTAAATATTTCCATTACCCTACAACTTCTCAATGAACGGCTCTTTGAGCTTCCGGGAAGGGCGGGCCGTTTGAGACGAGAGAAACCGAAGTTAAAGAGAGAAAAAAGTGAGAGGAGGGAGGGAGAGAGAGAGGGAGAGAGAGAGAGAGAGTCGACTTCCAATAAAAGAACACGTACACCGTCCCTTAATTGAAGCGCGCGGAGCATCTCGCAGGATCTCGAGACGACTCGCGAAAGGACGCCGGCCTGGCTCCTCCGGATAAAAATTCATAAATGCGGGATCGACTGCTCCCGGAGAGGAGCAGTTTACCCACGAAAATAGAATCCTTCCGCGGCTGGCTCCTTTTCACGGACTTCCGGGCCTCGATACGCGGAATTGGAGCGCCGGAAGAAACGCGAAATGAACTTGGAATTTTTATGAAAGGGCCCGCGAGCCATGTCGACGGAAAATGAATATCATCGGGAGCTCTCTGGAATCTTAAAGCATCGCCGCGCTCGAGTTACTTAAATTTAAGCGACCTGGAATCGTCGGTTAGCGGAGTATTCTCGTTTCCGAAGCCGTTCCCCCCGCCGCCACCGAATTTTACGAACTTTTTTCTGGCAGATTATCGAACCCTTTGCATTGACATTTTTTACTGGTGACCGAAGTACACTTATGATTTTTTTTCAAGTAAAAATTATCAAAATTACATGATTTGTATATTTCTTTTATACAGGGTGTCCTATGTGCAGAAAGTCGAGTATTGAAAGTATCTATACGCTAATATTATATAGATTTCTTCGAATATACAGGGTGTTTCGTCTAAAACAGGACACCTAAATATCTCATCTATCTCTGAAAATACAAAAAATGTTTCTCACGTAATCTAAATGGTTTCAAAAGACGAATCAGATGGAAGTATCGTTTTTTATAAATTGTAATTTTTTAATCGTTTTTTCAAGGTCACTCGTGTTTTTTTACGTATGCACACACATTTTTTGTTGTTGTATGTTGTAGCAAACATTGTTGCGCATTCATCCATGTTTAATAGCACGTCCTTGAAATGACCGTGAACTCTAAAATTTGCTAATTAATGCAGAACTTACTTAAATAACAGTAACCGAAACGACAATACGGAAAGCTACAACTACCCGCGTTAACTACTCTAAAGTCCTCGTGAGACACAAAGATAATATAACGCGTTGATGACGACTCAGGAGCGATGCATGCTCGGCGAGTGTCACAAGCTTTCTGACTCCATGGTAAAAAGGCCCTTTTGGTGGCTGGTTGTTGGCGTCCCAAAAACCGTTAAAACATGGAGAGGAAATCTCCGTTCCTCAAAAGCATCGAGAAAGTTTCCTCCCCTGAAACAATGTATTGGGAATCGGCAACGCCAAGGACATAGCGACGGTTGGGAGCAGGGTTCTGGCAATCGTCACTTTTTATGGCCAGTCCTTCGGCCCAATCGCCTCAAGTGTACACATGGAAAAGATGGAATTTCCGCGTCCAGAAAATCCCTCTTCCCCACGCACCATGTCCACCACATGTGTATCGGATTGGCAAGAAAGTAATTTCGGTATTTTAAAGTGAAATAAAACCGAATTTCTTTACTCAAGCGATGAACTTTAATCAATAAAATATTTTCTCATTTATTCTTTTTGGCAAAACATCATTGAACGAAAGGGAAAATATCTTATTCATTAAAGTTCGTTGCTTGAATAAAAAAATTGAGCTCTGTTTCACTTTAAAATATCAAAATTACTTTCTTGCTGAAACCGTTCGAAACCGAAAATGTTCGAAACCGTTGACGATACTCAAAAATGTTTCGGACTGAAGTTAAACGGTATCAAGGGGCACATTTTGTTTTGTTTTTTTTTTAATGGAAACGTATATTTTTTAATGCCCCAGCCGATGCTACTCGTGAATCCCTACATAAAAGTACTGAATTACTTGCGGCAGCGATTTTCAATCTGGGAAACGCCAAGATTTTTTAATAATTTATTAATCCTCATATCATAATATCAACAAACAAATAAAACTTAACAGTTTTTGAAACGTGTCTACAATATCGTATCTATTAAAATAATAAAAGGTAGGAAAGAGCGGAACAAAATTTCTTTTCGGGGAGTTGTAGTCGCATAAAGGTTGGAAACCGCTGACCTACGACGAAAAATCATTAATTTAGAAGATGTTCTTCAACTGCAACAGAAACTGCTTCGCTTGTTTGCAGTCCCCTTTTCCCGAAGGGAGAACTGTTCCACTCGGAAACGATAAAAATAATGTTTGGTTAAACTGTGCAAGCACAAGCGTCACAAATCCTGCAGGAATATCTACACGGTAACAACAAATAGAATTTCTATTTGTCGTCATTGGAATTGATACAACCGATTGTGCCTCGGAAATAGAATTTCTTTCGCCTTTTGGCTAGTTCTGCGTTCATAAATAATGACTTCAACGGCATGACGTGAGATTACATTAAGCTTTCAGCAGAGTAATCGAGCTAGCACTGATACGTTGTTGCAGGTACGTATTTGCGGCGAGCGTGGTCACGGTAATGTTGTCGGCGGTTACGTTGTCGTTCGATGGAAATTCCATTTTGCACGGCCAGTTTATGGAATCGTCGACAAATGATAAATCCAGGACCGTCCCTCGATCTGGTTTGATCCCGGTCGAGCTCTCGTTTCATTTGCAATGTTTACATTGTGATCGCCGTTCTCTATATTTTTCCTCCTCCGTGTTTAATTCGCAAATAAGGAGAGATCGATTAAACATATAAAATAATATTGACAGCGATCATTAATTCCGCCGCGAATATCGTAAAATCCTATCACGTAGTTTAATAAAACTCATATATTTATTTCGAATTGGATGGAGCTCGTGCGCTCGCTCGTTGTTTATGGAACATGCGGATGATCGCGAATTAAACATTGTTCGATGAATGGATGATCAGTGATCGAATTATCAAAGCTTCAATCGGAAAAACGTTTATGTTGTCGACAGAATAATGTTGCTTGCAATATTCCTAATTGTGTATAAAATTATCAAAATCATGTATAATGAAATTATTCTTGGTCTAAAGATGTTAAAATATTCGAGCACTTTGAAACAACATTTCTAAACATTAGTACGAGATTGAACAAACTGAACAATTCGTCGAGTAATAAATCTGTGTCGCAATTAGCGATCGGAGAGTATCTAGATTAATACGAAATGAAATTGAGGTTGACTTTGAAACACTTTCACAGCCTTTCGAAGACGTGGAAATGCTGTCTCTTTAGAATCTTGTTTAGAATTGCTGTCGCGTTGCTCTGAATCGATTCCGCGTCATCAAATCAGCTCCTTGTCGTAGCTACTTCTTACTAAGAGGATTGGAAGCAGGTCACCGGACGTCAAGTCCGTTTATCAAGTCATTCGGAATGTTGTTGCAGCCACTTTACCAATCCTAACACGAAATTCGATTGCAGTTCGTGCAAAAAGTCGTGGCGATTGTGAGGAACTTCAAACCTCGTACAATACTGAAGTATTTAGTAATTGGTTAAATCCCAACATATTTAATCCTCGGACAACGGACCATTTTTATCGCTATATAAGATCCTATTCGATCTCACGGGAAATTTGTCCAGAAATGAACACGACTCGTTGCCCTGTCAAAAGAGTTTTCAAATTTTATTATTGTAAGCTATTTACATTATTCACATTATTTACATTCACCTGTCAAAAGCGAAACGGCATTCAAGTTCTCTCCAACACTTTTCCCCTTTCAATTCTATTAACGAAAACACTTTGTTTTCTTTACCATTTTATTCCTTCCGCACGTGCGGCTATCTTCTCTCTTGATCGATCTCCCCTATATCGATCTCACAAGCCACGACGTCATGTTGTCATGTTCACATTAAAGAAATATATTTTCTTTATAGCTATATAATTGGCAATGCTTAGGACCGTTCACAGCTCTAATTAATAATTTTTTAAAATTTACTTTCCATGATATCTCGTCTCGTCTATCTCGATATCTAGACACATTAGTCTTTCCGATATAAATGACAATTTGCATGTTACCGGTCAAAAATGACTCCGGCACAGCACTCGGAGGGTTAATAATGTAAACAATATTTTTTGAATAATGGTATAGCAATTTCTAATGGTGACTCTGAGTCGCCACTCGAGTGCCAAGGGTTCGCATAATTGTTTCGTACGAATTGTGCAGAAGTGAACGCAGTCATCGATGTAGATTACAAGTAGAAGTAGGCGGCGATAGACAGACACGTTGAACCAGTGCTTGCTACAAGTAGAAGTAACGGTAATGGACAGACACAGGAGAAATAGATGGCAATTGATAAACACGTTGGACCGTATTTATTAGCGCATATTTAGCAGCACAGTTGACGGCAGACCGCCGCGCCGTATTAATAAGACTTCATTATCGGTATCGATCGTAGACAGACACATTAATACTGTTTCGCGTGGACAGAACACGTGCGAGACAAACATAGACACGTTAATTCATCTTTGATACAAGCGGAATCAGTCTGGCATGCTCAGACGTACCAATCTCAATTATAAGTGAAAGAGAAGAGTACGGGTCAGGCGTTGATACAAGTACGAATAATGAATGACAGACCAATCGGTTAGCTAACATTTGCCATAAACAAAGAGAAACTGTTTGACATTTGATACTTTTTAACCTGTCAATTGTTTATATCGTAATGACGAATATACTCGTCGCGTAGGTGAGAAACGTGAATTTGCTATTTAACACGTTAACTGCCATGGTATTTTTCAGGATTCCAAAAAGAAATTCGTAAAAAGCCAATTTAATTTAATCATATTATATTATTAAACTTTATACGATTATATTTTCTGTTCATTTATTAATTTTCTGTTCATGTAAGCCAACCTTGATTTTTTGTTCTCTTCTCTGAGGCTATCTATTCGTATTTACACTGATATACTACGAATTTCATCGTAGCTGCACAAATATGGCAAGTAAACAAACTACGAGACAACTCGTCGTTGGCGTCCTAGGCAACGAATTATCTCGCAGTTGGCAGTCAACGTGTTAACAAACATTAAGCACACAAGTGCACATTTCTTAAAATGAAGCGAAACAGTAAACAATATCAATTTTCCATCTGATTTCGAAGTGGAGCAAGCCAATATAGGTCAGACACGTTTACGACGGACATAAATAGTGAGTAATAAATAACATACGAGATAACTAGTACTTTTAAAAAGAAGTAGAAACAACGCGCAACGGTTAGACAGGCGAACTAGTGTTGCAAGTAGAGCAAGACACAACTGGCTAAGCACACCAGCGTTCATTAGGACGTTGGACGACAGATAGACGGATTAATTAATGTTTATTGTACAGGATAGGTCCGATATCGTGCGAAAGATCGCTTTATTTTCATTCCTGCACGAAATTACTCGACGTCCTTAATTCAGGGGACCGATCTGTCTCCCCGGTGCCATGAAATTTCGCGAAGGGAATTCCTCCCTTCCCGCTCGATCCCAATTAATTAATTAATGTCCCTCGTTCCGTGTCTGACGCGGAAAATTACGGGCGGAGGGATTCCACCGTAGAGAACAATCCAAAAGAGGATCACATCGAATTAATTCACTTACTACAATTTATTTAACGAGTTTCGTAATGTATACCCGCTGAAAGATATAACTATCGTTTAAAGCTAAAGTTAGTGGAAAATGACAGTTAATGATCTTCTCGCCCGAAGGACCATCGTAAAGTCTACGAATAGATTTTCAGAGGCGAAGTGTTGCTGAAACGAATTTCACGCGTTTCTATCGCGCACGGTGTAATGAAGCAATTATTATATTATATTAAATATTAGCGGCGCCACTTGTTTTTTTTTCAGACGGAGAAAGTTGCGAGAGAGGTAGAGAGACGCTCGAACGTACGAAATTCATTTCTCCTTATTAGCACGTTCAAATCCCGACGGATCCGCCCCGAAATAAGGGAGAGCTGCGAAACAGCGTTGAACTTAGTTAGCACTGTGTTCCCTGGGAAACCCCGTGTTGTTTTATTAAATGATCTTCTTCTTTGTCCGCCTGGCGAACTAATTTTGCGCCTGTCGTTTTCAACAGACGTGCAAGTGCTGCGCTGGAGCTGTGCTCCGACGACGGTCCCACTTCTCTTGCAGTTTTGTTTCCTGCTCCGATTCGCTCTGCTTCCCGACAAATCGACTTAATTACCAACAATCTTGCCTCTCTTGCAAGGTTTTCTTTGTTACCTTTGAATACACTTGTTGTATCGAATTAAAAATTGAAAATAAAGATAATTGCAACATCGCAGATGCAAGAGGTTCTGTTTTAAAAATTGAAAATGAAGAGGACAACAATTTTTGTAGTGTTTCGAAAGTGTCACAACCGCACCTACCCGAATTCGTAATCAAAAATTTCGTATGAAATTTTAGTAGCGATCTTCGTACAGGTTCTCAAGGTCGCTTCAATATTAAACAAATATAATCATCGTATACTCCGCTGTATACCTTGCAACTTTCGTTTGAAACATTTCTTTATACCACTTAGAGTTTTTAAGATATGGAATTTTCTCCACAAAACGGGCATTCCAACGCACCGTGCGACGGGACGAAAATTCTACGTTATCTCGCCGATTCGTTATCGATCGGAAATTCCGACGCAGCGTGTAGCCGGCCGGGTAGCTCTCTCGGTTCTCACCCTTTCGCGAAAAGGAAGAGAGCGATCGATGCCAGGAGGAAAACGTGCCGGTGTCGACGACCCCGTCGTGACGCACACAGATATGCGACCCCACCGCTCGAAATCCGCCAGCTCGTGCCGCAGAATCGCTCTGCGGCGTTTCGACCACTGTTTGCCAGTGATTTCGCTACGAATCTCCGAGTTCGCTGGCCTCGGGCCTTTATTGATCGTCCCTCTTCTCTCGGGCCAATTAAAACCGTCTCAAGACCGCAATCTTTCATTCCGTGAACCTATTTACGCGGCTCCCCTCCGCTATTGGCAGGCCATTCATCTTGTTTTATTCTTTTCGCAAATTTATCAGACCCAAAGCTCCACACGCAAACTAAAAATGTTGAAAAATCGACAGGACACCACACATTTTTATATATGTATAAAATTCACAGTCTCGTAATAGGTGAGACGACTAATTGGTATATCGTGTGAATCTAAGAACAGGTGACAGATTAAATTGGTGAACCTATTTAAGCGGGCCCCTCCGTTATTGGCAGGCCATTCATCTTGTTTTATTCTTTTTACAAAATTATCAGACCCAAAGCTCTACACGCAAACTAAAAATGTTAATAAATCGACAGGACACTACACATTTTTATAAATGTATAAAATTCACAGTCTCGTAATAGGTGTTACGACTAATTGGTGTATCGTGTGAATTTAAGAACAGGTGACAGATTGAATTGGTGAACCTATTTACGCGGGCCCTCCGCCATTGGCAGGCCATTCATCTTGTTTTATTCTGTTTGCAAAATTTATCAGACCCAAAGCTCCACACGCAAACTAAAAATGTTGAAGAATCGACAGGACACCGCGCATTCTTATAAATGTATAAAATCCACAGTCTCATAATAAGTGGGACGACTACTTGGTATATCGTGTGAATTTAAAAACAGGTGACAGATTCAATTGGTGAACCTATTTACGCGGGTCCCTTCGTTATTGGCAGACCATTCATCTTGTTTTATTCTTTTTGCAAATTTATCAGACCCAAAGCTCCCACGTAAACTAAAAATGTTGAAAAATCGACAAGACTCCACGCATTCTTATAAATGTATAAAATCCACAGTCTCGTAATAGGTGTTACGACTAATTGGTATATCGTGTGAATTTAAGAACAGGTAACAGATTACATTGATTGAAAGAGGAGCATTTTGAAAGAAGTCTGGATAAATCAGGAAATTCCCAGAACTTTGGGTACACTGGCAGTTCGCGACAATAGGACGTTTCACCATTGTCGTTCGAAATCTCAACTCCAACGGCATTCGATCGTCGTGGAGTAGTCGAGAATTCATCCAAGGTACGACGGAACAGCGGTTAGTTAATTCTGATCCGACCAATGCGGCGCGGCGGTGTGATCAGAGTTGCAGAAACACGGGCAACGTTTGCCTTTCATCTGGCGTTCGCGCAGCAGAACCGCTGGAAGCCGCATTACGGCGCGTCTGACCTTACACCGACCGAAACTACTGTCGAGTCAAACGTTTCCGTCCGCCGCGATTGAAAGTTTCCGGGATCGACGGAAACCTCGGCAGATTAAACGAAACCTGCGCGC
>CM052200.1:26226625-26245510 GCA_028455805.1 Lasioglossum figueresi | reverse complement strand
TATGAATTTATAAAATCTCAACAATAAGACAAAATGTTGGTAATTGAAAAAAAGGGAAGAACGTACACTCAATTTAGTTTTCATTTCTTGCAAACGATGCAGACAATTTTTATTTTGCATAATGATCAGCAGTACATTCAGCATACAAGGTTTTAAGACAAAATTATGTAAACACTACAGAGTCGCGAATGAATTTATAAAATCTCAACAGGAAGACAAAATGTTCGTAATTGATAGAAGGGTTGAAACGGTCGCAAGTAGAACACGCGTGTTGCTTGAATTTTGTGGAGGAGTGTACTCGGCAAAGCCATGGTATAATGAAAGGAATCATGGCAAGTAGAGTTGCAGTGTAATAAAAGAAATCATGGCAGTCGAAGGCCAGGTTATCCCGTTGTCCGGGTGCAATCACGGGAACTTCCGGGTTTTCGGGGGGTGGGAAACCGCCGTTAAACGGTCCCGAAGCTTCAACCCTCAACTGTGCACTTCTGCTGGATCGGAGGGGGGTTGATGGTGGAGGCTAAAAATCGTCGAAGCACCCTCGAAACTCGAGCGGCCCGTAAACAATGCCGCCGTCGGATAACGTTGGCCTTTATTGCACGCGTTGCCGGCCCAATGATGCGAATCTGCAGTTTAGTATTATCGTTCGGATAGGGCTTCAGACACGAGAAGCGCCGGAGGTGGAACGATCGATAACGTTCGACCCCCTAGTTATTATCGTGTTTCCGTGCGAATGACACGTTCCGACTATTTCTCGCCGATCTTCGCCGTCATCATCGTGACACGGGGATTTTCTGATAACGGGGGATGAAAAAAAGTGACGGTGGGTGACGACCGCAAGGAAAAATACCGCGTGTCAAGCTTTGGGGAGGTTATTCAGGTCGTGCTCTTGGATCCGTATCCTGATCCTTGTGTATCGGGTGTGGATGCGATAGAAAGATTCGTTGGTAGATTGCTTATTTTTGGGAAAAGTATACAGGGTGTCGCACAGTGTTACAACATTTTTTTTTATACTTATATATGAATATAAACGTTCGTGTCCATCTACGCACATTTGTCTAAACATCAACGTGAAACATCAATGTTTTAAACAAATGTTCATACATAAAAAAAGTTTATATTCTTATAATGGCATGGTGCGCAAATAGTCCGCTTTCGCGCAGAAAGAAAGAAGCACCCGGCCATATTTAATAAAAAAAGCGTAAAAAAATAAGAATACAGCAAGTTTTGAGAAAGGATTCCGCTGTTTAATTGAATAATTCTGAGTACATGTGTTATTGCGGATTGTCTGATACTTCAAGTGCAATAAATCAATCATTGTACAATACAATTTCTACATAAAGATATTGTTTGTCGTTACATCTTATCATTATACTTACACTTGTTCTTTCTTTTACACAGTAGCGTATGTCTATTCATTATTTTATGATAGGTAGGTAGTCGCCAACTACCTGGGAAGCAGGTAAAATTTTCTAAGGGTGTTCAACCCTTTGCACTCGGAGCTGTTGTAACTCGAAAATTAAACATTTCTGCCGACCAAGAATATTTTTATTCTCTACGATTTTCTAA
This sequence comes from Lasioglossum figueresi, assembly GCA_028455805.1. Taxonomy (NCBI): domain Eukaryota; kingdom Metazoa; phylum Arthropoda; class Insecta; order Hymenoptera; family Halictidae; genus Lasioglossum; species Lasioglossum figueresi. The sequence goes on along the minus strand of CM052200.1, from coordinate 26,243,944 downwards.
ATTTTATAGATATATGGATATGTGTTGGTCGCATTAGCGAGGGAAAAGGTAAAGGTGAGGATTTTTAAATTTTTTATCTGTGCCTGTAATGAAAATTTCAAACGTGTATTTTGTAAATCTAACCACCGTCACCATTTGACTGGTATGGGTTAATTTTTGCATTATTCGTCGCTAGAATTGCCGTTTGGCCCACTGTGCCACTGCGAGGCGGATTAAATGATCGCGGCGCGTCGTTGTCTCGCGCGACAGCTAATGACAACGACAACGAGGAGGAATCTGGGGTAACGAGGGACGCTCGTCGAGAAGGTCGGCGTCGGCGTCGGTGTCCGTCGCGCAATTCGTCGGCCGACGCGTTTCTCTGCGAAACTATTTTGAGCAGGGTCGCGTTTCTAGCTTCTGACAGTCTGGTCCGCGCGTCCCGTCAACGCGGAACGACGCACACGGTTTCCAGGGGAGCTATCCGATAAGATCGAGATCTCTTTCCCGAGAGAAAAGAGTGATCTTTGGCGGTAATCGCGAGTCAAGGATCGATCCGTTTCGCCGGTGATAAATCTAAAGCGTCTCGCTCTGCACGAGGGAGGTGTGGACCTTCTGTCTTATAAATAGAACCGAAGCGTTGGCTTTCGAGGTGAGAACCCATCGGCCGTGATCTTTGAAACGCCTTTACCCCCGCGAGCTTTACATTTTTATTGGCTTCTCCCTTGGGTGCTGAAGGGACGCTTTATAGGGCGGTTTCGCGACCGAGGAATTTTCCCTGTCTCATTTCGGACGCAATTTCCTGGCTTCGCGGAGAAAAAATTCGAGCGAAAAGTTGTATGTTCGATGGATAATGGGACATTGTAAGATTTACGAAATGTTGGGGGTTCTTTTAAAATTTTATAGATGCGTGTAATGTGTGAGCGTCCGATGCGGAGACGCGTGGAAACTTGTTGTGGAAAAATCTTTTCTATTTTTGAGTGGTGGACAGTTGTTTTTATAAATGTCTTGTGTAATATTGAATATTTTATTTGGGAGGAGTGCTAATCCATTTCGCATTCCAACCACCCATGATCCTTCTTTTAACTTCTTTAATTAGATCTCTATGGGTGATCGGGTGATTTCAAGATCTTCAATGATTGTATTTGAATGAAGTTAAAGATACGAATGAATACACTTTTTTATAAATGTTACAAGAATGAGAATCAAGTAAATGGTATAAATTGATCTAATAATTTCATCTTGGATAGGTGAGCTTCTGCCTTATAAATAGAAGTGAAACATAGGAGCTTCCGAGGTGAGAATCCATCGTCCGTGATCTTTGAAACTCTTTACTCGCAAGCTTTACATTTTTATTGGCTTCCTCTTGAATGTTGGAAGGGGTTGACTTTATGGGATCACGTAATTAAGTAGGAATTCGTATCAGAATACCGTGGTCTCCCAGAGGAGTAGTATTCTATCTTTAAGGTGAATACCTTATGGTTCTTAAGGTAACAAAATTGTTAAGGGATGAAAACAATTTATATTTTATTCCTGCTTCCCGCAATTAATGCAGAATACTTTTATTTTGCATAAAGATCCGCAGTCTAGTCATATCGTTTTCGACTTATTCAAATACAACATTGAATTAAAATGCCATTTTTAAAGATATACAGTATGTGGCCGGACGGATGGTACAACCGAGCAGGGGGAGATACTACACGCAAATATAAGTCGAAAAGAAGGAATAATATTTTTTCGTTTGGCAGCTCGTTTTCGAGAAAATCGAGTTTAAAGTTCTGCACAAAGTAGAATTGGTTGATCGCGATCAAACGCGTCAGACGATTCCTATGCAATAGCACGTGTATTCACGTGTAGCTGCCAAACAAAAAATGTTATTCCTTTTTTTTCGACTTATTTTTACATGCAGCATCACCCACCCATTCGCGAATAATTCCTGTTTAAATATTCACTTGCTACACTATTATCATGGGACAGAGGGAGTACTAAATTTGTTTTAAAAAGGCACCGAATTTATTTCTACACCTAATATTATCGCAGATGCTAGATTTGAATATACGAGGAACAGATAACATTGTTACAAATGGACAAAATCATTTTTTATAGTTGAACAAACGACATTTCAGTAGAACTGAATACGTAAGATTGCACCGTTGCCGATACTTTCGAGCGTGCAAGAAATAAATAATACTCGTGTCCGCTAAAATTGGATCGAATGGTAGCCGGGTGGATCGGTATTCCGAGGGTGAGGCATTTAAATGAAGAAATACCAAGATGACGAGTAAATTTTACGGATTGTCGGTGACGCTCGGATATGCGACGAGGGAATCCGTCGTCGGGCTGACGGATCACCGTACGAAATGAGATTTCCGTCGGCTCGTGAATAGCCTGTGATACACTCTGGCTTCTCTCCTCGGGGTTCCTCGGCGGCGATTTGGAAAAGCGCCAATGGAATTCCGAAAGTCGACGTTACTAATAACGACAACAATGTAGAGGGACCGAAGGTCGGCCCAGCCTGACGGAAATCGTCGCCCGAGATATTCTAGAGAGAAGTATGCGGAAGAATTTCCACGCGATATTTTGCGCGGAGCCAATAGTTCGAATTTCAATCTTCTTTTTTCCCGACTCAATGACTATCACTATAATTTATGTACGTTGGGAGCTCGATAAATTACTGTATCTCTCGACTTTCGTGTCAGAAAGTGATTACTTTACTTCTTTAATGTTCTTCAATGTTGCTACAGTCTGTCAACATGGTTGAACTCTTATGAATTAACACAGTCTGACCGAAACGACATTTTGAAATTGTACTGAGCTGCCATTACGATTAACAAGTTATAATTTAACGCGATCTGACCAGAAGGATATTTTGTACTTTCGTTAAGCTGATCTGATTGGCATTCATTAAATTGATTGAACCGATTTTACTTTTATTAACAATCTTATAGGATGAATTAAATAAGTTTTCATAGAATTTATAAGGAAAGAATAAGACTCGTAGAAATTTTATATAAAGTAACTTGACGATTGTATCAAAACTATAAAATTAACCCTCAGCACTCCGAGTTATTTTTCAAATTTGTTGCCAACGAACTTATTTTAAACAATTTTGTTTAGTAATTATCAGGTCGTTATGTATGAAACTTGACAAATGTGTTTGAAATTTGTGTTTTATTTGTCATGTTTCATAATTAATGACCTGATATATTAAATATAGCTCTCAAACTATGTTGTAATTTATGTTTATGGAACTTATATTTGTTTTCAACTCTAAAAACTATGTTTATATTTTTTTTATTTAAAGGAAGAACCCGTTTTATTTACATTTTTCTTTGTCCGATGTTGACTCGCACTCTCGACAAAGGAGTGCAAAAGGTTAATTAAATAAATATTTGGCTACGATGGATTTAACACGCAGTTTTGTGGGAATATTCGCGAGCACTTTTTCCCGATGTTTTCCTTCGTGGAAAAAAGTTGTTGCCCGCTAACAAGCAAACGAGAGCGCAAGCTTCCGCTCGTCGCGTCGTCTAAATTGTTTCGAGCGTCAAGGTCGATCCGATTTTGCGACATTCTTCTCTCGTGATGGCGAATGAGAGGGATTTTGTTGTGGTTTCTCGTCGGGACGGAATAGAACAATTCGGGAGAAACGAATGGTGGCGGCCGGTGTTTACGTTCGCAGTTTCGCAGGCGAAATTCCCTCGGGTGCAAAAACAGAGGAGTTAGTCACCGGTGACGCTCGATACACGTTCCACCGACACGTGAGGAATGACGAAAACAGAGCCGGAGGCATGGTCAACGATCCGGACCCCGCATCTGCACCAGCCGTGATCCGTGAATTTATTTCTATCCGGACGATTTCGTACCGGCTGACGAATCCATTTCACCCGCAGCCACGTATCCACCTTTTTTAGATTTCGAAATCTGCGATCGCCATCCCCTGAAAAAGTAAAATCGGCTTCCCCGCACCCTCTCCGAAATTTCGACGAAGCCACTCGTATTTTGCAACTTTCGCTCGCTCTCGAATAGGTTATCCTCTCTTCGTCAAACTGTGAAACGTCGCACCGTGGTCTTCCTAAAAATTCGGTAAAAATTTACTGGAATTCTTGCGGGTGATTTTAGTAGACCGTGGACCTTTATGCAAAATCGAAATGGTCTACTTGAATCGCATCAAATTGGAGTGAAACAGAAATCTATTTTCTTTGGTAATACGATTAATAGGTTGAAGATAATACGAAAGTATTATGAAATACTTGTAATGTTTTTTGTCGATTAAAAAAATTATTTTGTCCATTTATAACAATATGTTCCTTATATGTTCAAATATATGTAGTTTCTGTGATATTTAATAACACGATGATATTTCTGGATTGCAACAATTATTATCACCATGATTATACAAATATTATTTGTGATTTATAAGTAGACTGCGGATCGTTATACATTTACAATATGTGGAGATGTTTGAAATACAAGAAACATGTATAGCAACAAACATTAATAACATTTGTACACATGATCGTGTCGCTGTTTAGAATATTTTTCGAATTCTCTTCCGATACACTTTTTCACTTTCCCAGTAACAATTAAGTGTAGAAATTACCTTATAACCTCTTATTGTTAACTTGTCTATACATTAATTAATGTCCACTTTATTTGCATGTGTGTTTGTCGCTTTTGCTGTTGACTGTCCGTGAAAAAGCTTCGCAACATAAAAGTTGCAACATTAATTAAACATCCGAACAGAAGAGTATTCGCACTTCGTTATTTTAAAATCACAAGATTTATTTCGACCAATGAATACAACCATTTTATAAAATCTGTCGCCCCCATTCTCTTTATATAACTTTTAACCAAATTAAACTTTTCCAGAATCGAATCCTTACAAACAGAGAACAGCAAATTCGCGCAACCCGAAAGCGCATAATTCTTTATTAACGAAATGCTCGCGCAACCCGAAAGCGCATAATTCTTTATTAACGAAATGCCCGCGCAAAGCATACGCGTTACTCTATAATTATTGTAAATCCCAGAGAGTTAAACCCATGTCCGTGTGTCACTGTAAAAGATTAACCTTCCCCGAGCATTTTGCGAAAATTTTTACTCGCGCAAAGTAAAAATGATTCTTCGCTACCTCGGATGTCATAAAGCGAAGATAATTTCCGGGACAAAGTGGATTCGAATGAACGACTTCCGGGGCCGGGTTTTTAAACCGGAAACTATGACAAACTCGCGTCGCGGACAAGCCTAATTCAAACTAATGTACTGAACACCGCGACACGCTTTTTGTCTGGCCAATAAAGCTTACCGCGAGGACACCAGCGCTCGGTAAATCACGGTTTACGCGAAAATCCTAAACGCGGTGCTGTATTATACCTCGCAGAGAAATCGCAATCCCGAGGATATGTCGCCAGCCTGTTCGGCGAACGTGATTCGCGAACACGCGATCAAAATCTGTTACGAATGAAGTAAAAAGGAAAACAACTCGCAAAAAGAAACACCGAGACCAGCTTTAACGATTTACGGGCTCGTGCCTGTAACAATCTCAAAAAAAGTATGATTTATAAATGAATCCTTTGAATAAAGAAATTTTAATACGAATGACAATTGTACTATGAATCCAAAGAGAACCTAAAAATGTCACGCATGTAATACTGCTGCATATTTATCGAACCTTGTATATACATACGTACGAATTAAAACCTTTAAAAAAATACCAGCGTAACGTTAAAATTAAAACATGTTTAAATATTGGATGTTATCCACACTACTGCAATTAATAGATCTTTTCTTTAAATTAAATACATATATGTGTGGAGGGGTTATGCAATTTTCTTAGACCGTACAGTTCCCGTCTTAGATCAAGATTTTACTGTACTTTGAAGAAACCTACAGAAACATCGACTGTTTTATGTTTTCGAGTAGGTATACAAACAATTTCTACAAATACGCTCACCGCTTGAATAAATCGTGAATCCCATCGCTCCTCCAACGCGCCGTGAATAAATTACGGAAAACACAAGTTTGATGTGCAGGAATGGTGGCATAGGTCTTCTGGCATAAGAACACCGTCGCCATATTGCAGGCACCTGGTTCGATTTTTCAACAAAAAAAATCTTCGAGACTCGCATATTTCTCTCGGTCTCCGAACTTCACGTTTCCCGTGGGAATACTCCGAGATGATCGAAATAGCAGACCAGCCGCCCTTGAAGAGCTAGACAGAAAGAGATTACGAGATGGGCAGAGATCCATCGATTCGCTCTGATTCGTCCCAATAACAGGGGCGGAATACCTGCGGCTTCCCGCTCGTCGTGTAACCACGCCTCCGCGATATTGTTCGAGCTACCGGATAGAGAAATCGTCTTCGATAAATGAAACGTACAAAGAAACAGTGTACAGAAGAGAGGACATTGAACGAAAGGACGTTTTTAATTAAGATTGGAGCTACAGTGGCTCCGAGAAGCATATTGCCACACTAAATTTCCGGTTTCCGAACGATCGTCGATACTTGAACTGTTCTAATTTCGTGAAAACGAATCCTGCAATAACTCTTCGTCGATTTTCGAGCTTGAAGCCTCTAAGATGTTTCATCTATATTTTTTATCAATTTATTCTCGCGTCGATACATGTTGAACTAACAGATTTGTAGATCGAAGCTTTCCCGTTTTTAACGACTGGCTGAAACTTGACGTACGATTTTGTTTAGCTGTTTCGTAAACGAGAGGACCAAGCTCGTAGATAAACAGCCTCGCACGGCTAAACAAAATGGTAGATCAAGCTCCGGGGTTTCGTTGTAAAGAGGAAGCTTCGACCATCGAATCTGTGCTGGATTTAGTCGAGAATAAAAAGTTTACAACGTGTCCGACGATGTTTGAATGTGTAAAACTTTTTAGAAGAAACCGCGTTCTTGTAGTTTCGCATTCGCTGTGCCACGTGAAATACAAATCTGGGGAGGAAACGAACAATGGAGTGCGAGAGTAGAGGGTTCAAGCTTTGAAACGAGCGCAGGTTTGGACTGCTCCGTAACTTGGGTAACCAGAAATTTTTCCCTTTTTCCTATATAATCCAGTAGATTTTGTCGAAAAATTGGCAAAAATCCAAGTTTCACGCTCATAACTTTTGAACCACTAATCTCCTAGGATGGTAACGTGGATTTTTAGTATTTTCTCGTTCAAATCTACCGGATTAGGGTAAACTGTACAACGATTGACACCCTAAGCCAAAATCGTAATAAAAATCTACTAGTATTTATCATTTTTGAAATGTTCAAAGAATCAAACAGTTTTACGAATATAAGTCTTTTATTATAAAATATATTCAGTGGATAACAACCGTCAGACAAATAATACAGTCATTGGCACATTTGCTAACAGTCATATGCGGAACTCTGTTATGAAAACTTACGACGTTGCTTTGAAATATAAATAAGAAGCAATAAAAAATGATTTTCTGTACCAGGAATTCTTACTTGTTGCGACGCATTCGCCCCAACTCGGTCCCACCAGAGATTTTTGGGACGGTTTATGGTATGCCCGTCTATATACCTGGTAATCTCCAAGGCGAGCATTTTTTATCGCAATCCATCAATCCCTTAATCTCATTGAACTTTATGGCATCGCAGCAATAAATTCTCGAAGCCATGGGACATAATTATTTCGTTTCCAACTCTACACACTTTCGTGCCTTCCTCATCCGGTTGCCAGACCTCGTCGTCTTGCCTATCGCGTCTTTTACATAGCATGCCCTGTTAGGTCCCAAGCGCTTTTTTAATTTATTGTTTGCCACGGCCATCGTCCACCCTCGCTTCGGTCGACACTCTCAGTACCTGAGAGTGAACAACGTTCGGGGCATTGCTGCCCAGCTCCACCAATCCCGGCATCTTAACAATCTTCCGTCAACTCCTCCACGGAGATAAAATTAGGCGAAGAGAGGGGAATTGTAAGACTGCCGGAAAACTGAACCTTGAAGAACAGCACACTCTCGAAAAAACCATCGTGAAAATCACCTCAAATCTCCTCACGAGAACACTGACCGAATCGTACTAACCACCAAGCAACACCAACATTTTTTGTATCGGCGAAGTATCGACTGTATCATAAATCTCAATATCAAAATCGCATCGAATCTCGGTGTTTCAATCAACCTTTTCAACCGGGTTCTATGTTCGTTAAGTCGAACGAGAACTAGAGCGACGGACGAACGTACACAGTGTCGTTGCTCAACATTACTACTTGCCGTTTCAATCAAAAGTGCCAATAACTTACTGCAGTGTGCCAGCAATAGTACAGTTTACCCTACATAGGAAAAAGGGAAAATTGTCTGGTTACCCAAGTTACAGATTAACCCAAGTTTGTCGTCGTGCGGCTGTTCGTTGCGGAATGATAACGGTTTTCGTCGACGCTTACGTTAAACGGTGTAGTTGAGACTCGCGCGCGCGTTCCGTGTAGATCGTGTGCTCAACGGTCTGACGGTCTGGACATTTTTTTTTTCTGTTACAGAGCCGAAGAAGGAAAAGACTGAACAGAGTGCAAATGGCGCGGTATCGCCGAGCGGTGAGCCGCAAGCGAATCAGGGCACGGCTACGACCGGTAGCGTGCCGGTCTCGGCCGCAGCCCCGAATTCGGGGGACCAGCAAAAGCCGTGTAGGCCAAACACCCTGGAAGCCAGGGTGGTAACCAGGAGACTGATCTTGTTCGACAGTGAGTACTGTTTGATCCGTAGACGGCTGTGGTATACACTTAACACCAGTAGACTCACCAGGTGACGGGCTCTCGCTCTCTCTCTCTCTCTCTTTCTCTCTCTCTAACACTTTCACCGGGAAATACGTTGGCGTCGACTGCGTGCACCACGATCCATAGATCGAGCTTGTAGAATGTAGATCCGCGAGCGACACGCGCAACCGCTTGCCTTCGCCATCTTCTTCTCTCCGAGGGGAGAGGAAATGCAAACTTTGAAAACTGTCAGTTTTTAATACAAAATATTACAAATACGTGGGACCTGGAGATACACGAGTCAAGATACAAGTCAGATAATTATATTTGCCATTTTCGGATTTGAGGCTATGTTTTCGAGGTACTAGCAAACGTATATTTCATTCAAATTCCGTGTACAGGGTGGGGCGATAACTATGACCACTTTAAATATTGCCGTTATTTGTAATAATATGAAAAAATGTTGTATACAAAACTTACACGGTATAGAGGGGGGGCATATTGTGACACAAACATTTTCTGCGTGGATGCATCCACGCATAGAGGAAATTTCAAGGTCACCTTGATTTTTTTAAATAGAAAGACCTACTTTCTGTATTATGAATCGATAGATTATCGAAATCTGAGTAAAAATGTATTGACCTTCGTATGCCCTAAACCTAATAGTTAACGAGATGTTATCCAAAGAAGAATGAAAATTGTTTCGATGATATCTCGTTAACTATTAGATTTAGGAAGTATGGAGGTTAATATATTTTTACTCGGAATTCGATAATCTATCGATTCATGATACGGAAAGTAGATCTTTCTACTTAAAAAACTAAAGGTGTCCATGAAATCTCCTCTATGCATCCACCCACATAGAAAATGTTTGTGTCACGATATGTCCCCCTCTATACCGTGTAAGTGTTGTGTACAACATTTCTTCATATTATTACAAATAACGGCAATATTTAAAGTGGTCATGGTTATTGCCCCACCCTGTATGTATACACATATACTGTGAGTGTAAAATGTATTCGTACGCCCTTTTAAATAGAATAACTTGTTTATAATTATACCATACAACCTGATTTTTTTATAATCGATTAGAAGCATTGGTTTACGAAATGATATGCAGAAAAGATTTTCCAAAAATTATACTTTGCAAGGTTACATGCGGATATAAAAAAGGCATTTTTTTAACTTCTTTATTTAGGCTCTTAAAGAAAATTTAAAATATGTGTTAGTTATACGCATGCTGAAAATTTCATTCAATTTCAAAATCGTTCAATTTTAAAAGTCGTGTAAAACTACGATTTTCACCATTTTTAACCGTTTGCAGCTCGCGTGTACGTTAATCGATTTCGATGAAATTTTCAGCATGTGTACAACTAACATATGTCTACAAAATATATATTTTAAATTTTAGAAAATGCCTTTTTCATTTTTGCATGTGACCTTGTAAATTATAATTATTTGGAAAATCTTTTTTGCATATCATTCCGTAAATCAATGCTTCCAATTGATTATAAAAAATCAGGTCGATCGACACAATTATAAAAAGGTTATTCTATTTTAAAAGGCGTAGGAATGTTTTTTACATTCAGTGTACATAATTATATAAATAGACCAGAACCGTCAATGTTTATTCTTATTTATTCCACGTACGTACAACTCAAAGGATTTAAAGGATATAATATATTATATTAAAAATAGCATCTGAAAAATTACCAGACATTTATCGTTAACTACTCACCCTTAAAAAACATGTAATGGCACCCTTCAAATTCTTAGCAAATCATTTCTGAAGAAACATTCTCCTGCAGAACCTCTACAGTATCCTTCGAACAACAGCAAATACAAATATTAGAAAACTAGTCTCATTCCCAGTTGCTCGAAGTTGTTGCTCAAAAATTGAGCATCGCAAACCACTCGAACGCAATACTCCGACAATAACAAAATAAATGGTCGCTCTTTTCTCTCTGATGTTGTCCTAACACAACAGCCGATTGGTTGTAATCCCCCGGAACGAAACGATTCGCGACGACGCGCGAAACCAGTGAAAATAATTCGGTCAGCTTGTACAGATTATCGATTTTTCCAGATTACATTGGTAGCGTCGTGTTTGAAATAACAGCATTCGAATACAAAAAAGAATATGGAGAAAACAACAAGTCAGGGGAAATGGAAGGAAATAATGTTGGAACAACACGGACATTGTAGAAGAAACGTGTCGGTATTACACCCACGGTGAAACCGCGATATTACTATTATCCGGAAGCTTCGAGCCAATTTAATACAGCGCTCGCCCTTTTTTCCAGATGAGCTATTAAATTCCAGCGACCGGCTCTTCTATCGGTCCTCTATATCCGGAATTTGTTCCCCGCCTGTCCAGGAATAAAAATAATCGTCGACGAGATAAGATATTTAGACTCGGGTCATTAGCTGATCCTGAATTAACACAGTAGAGACCCGAGTCTTTTAATTTTCTCCACGGTACACGATTTATGGAAAATTCCTGTGGTGAAAATTAGAGAAATTTTATAAAGACAAGGAAAATTATTTGATTGCCTGCGCTGTTCACAATTACAAGTAGTTGCACGAAAGATGCTAGAATTATAGGATCAAATATGCTTTATGCTTCAGCTTAACAGTGTTTCGCTCATGATTCCACAGTTTAAGAGGAATACGTATGAAAATACAAACAGGAAGAAATTAAAAATTTGACGGTACCCAATGGTAAATACAGTAGTAACTGTTCGATCTAAGAAAACAGAAACTGTAACGCGATTTCGCGACTCGTTCAACGCCATTTCCACGCGGAGCACGTCGTCGCAGCTTCCGCGAAATAAAACATGGAGCATTCAGCGCAGCGAAATCCGAGTTGTTTATCGCGGGAACGATCAAATATTTCTGAGGATCGGTGTGCGCGGAACAAAGCGTCGGAATGCGGATCCGAAAAATCACTGAGGTCTCCCGGAACATGCCGTGCCCCGTCAAAGAGCCGTTCGTAAACGGACGATAAAAACACTCAACATTCGCGTCCTCAACTCGAACTTGGGGGAAGTTTTGCATCGATTGCGTGGGAGGGGACACGTCGCCCCGTCGAGCTCTCGCAGCGATAAACTTTTACGTCCTCACCGCGCCGGTTCCGTCGCGAATCGCCCTTAAAACTCTCGTTTACCTTTCGAACTTCAAAGTTCCCTTTTATCTTCCACTCGTCCCCGCTTCTTCGCCCGCCACTCTCTCTCTCTCTCTCTCTCTTTTTCTCTCTCGAATTTACTTTCCAACAAAATCTTCCCTCGTACACGCCACCGCCATTACGAAACTCGATCCCCGGAAAACAGACTCTTGTAGATTTTAAATGCCAAGTGCTGTGGTAAACATGTCCCTCCCTTGCCAGACCGTAAAACGTTTCGTCCGACGGCTCGATAACAAGATTTCCCGGAAACGTATCCCACGAATTTACCACGACTCTTTTCCTCCTTTGTTTAATTGAGATATAACCGCCGCTTAGCAAAGCTTTGAGTCAATACCTCTTTGAGGCGACGAGATCCCTAATTCCTGGGTTTCCCAAACAATTGGACCCTCTACCCCGAGTTTTGCGCTAATGGCCACTCGGGTTTCTTGCTTTGCTTTGGCTGTGTAGTTCCGACACTCTACACAACTGTAGGTGTTATTATCGAGGCTCTGGAGAGGACCTCCTCAGCGCTGCGGTCCGCATTGCCAGGTTTAGGTGTCCTGAAGGGAGTACACTCTCGTTTCCAAGATTGCAAAGGTGCGGGATGCGCATTCGCATTTCTCGATAATGCAAAGTACGGGGTTTTCAGTAATCAAAAGCGCTAAATAAAAAGATCAATCTAGACCGCAGTCGCCCTCAAAAGTCCTATTTTAACGTTTACGAGGCGTAATTTGCATTATTTGGTAGCATGTAGCTGTCGCAGCTTTATGAAAATAGCTACAGTGAGCCACGAAAATATTCGGACGCCCTTTAAAACAGAATAACTTTTTTTATAATTATACCAAACGACCTGATTTTTTATAATCAATTAGAAGCATTGGTTTATGAAATGATATTGCAAGGTTACATGCAAAAATAACAGAGCCATTTTCTAAAACTTTTTTATTTGGGCATTTAATGAAAATTTAAAATATATGTTTTGTAGATCTATGTTAGTTACACGCATGCTTAAAAATGGTGAAAATCGTAGTTTTACACGATTTTTGAAATTTAATGAAATTTTCAGCGTGTTTATAACTAACATTGATCTACAAAACATCTATTTTAAATTTTCATTGAGGACCCAAATAAAAAAGTTTTAGAAAATGCCTCTGTTATTTTTGAATGTAACATAAATGATAATTTTTGGTAAATCTTTTTTGCATTTCATTTCGTAAACCAATACTTCTTCTAATTGATTATCAAAAATCAGGTTGTTTGGTACAATTATAAAAAAGTTATTCTGTTTTAAGGGAGTAGACTCCTTTTTCCAGAATTGCAAGGGTGCGGGTTTCGCGTTCTCATTTCTCGATAATACAAAAATGGGGTTTTTCAGTAGTCAGAAATCTCGATCTAGGCCCGATCGCCCTCAAATGTCCTATTTTTTCGTTTGCGATGCGTAATTTCCATTGTTCGGAAGCATACAACCGCGCATGTAGCTATTTTCATAGCTAGATGCTGCCGAATAATGCAAATTACGCCTCGTAAACGAAAAAAATAGGACTTTCGAGGGCGATCGCGGCCTAGATTGATCTTTCATTTAGCGTTTTTGACTACTGAAAAACCTCATCTTTGCAATATCAAGAAACGAGAAGGCGCATCCCGTTAACGTGCTAGCTCACCAATCACCGGTAAAAAGTGGAAACAGCCAAGCTAGGGAGCTCGATCGGGTCGCAAGTTCGACGACAACGCGCGTTGTCCGCGAAGAAACGAGCTGCTGTGCAAATTCCTGCTCGCATTTCGCGGAATTCCTCTCAAGTTCCGCGGGGAGAGAAGCAACACCTAACCGCAAGTCCGTCGCTCGAAATTTCGCCAAAGCACAACTTCGAGAATAGTTTCGGGAGGATCGGTGAAATTCCAAGCGTTCCCCGCTATCGAACAGTCACCGGCCCGTGAACCAATTTCCAACTCGTCGCGGTAGTTAATATCGATCGCGCGTCTACTTATCGTAAACCGTCGCCTCCTTGTGTTCGTTTCGATCGAATCGTTCCCACCTGTATATAAAAATTTATTTCTTCGAGACGACGGGAGGGGTGATCGTAAATTTTCCGGGAATTTACAATCCCGGAGCTACTTGATACAGAATCGCGGAAAGATGTTGCGAGCGAGATTTACGGTCGCACTCGCGACGAGAAACCAGAGGTATTTTGCTCCTCGCGATCTGAAAACTCGTGGTGTTCGATGCAGTTTTCCAACACCCTCGTGCGGCAACTCGTATTCTCATCCCCCTTGTCGGTTTCATATTTTTCTCCTGTATGATTGCGCTGGGCGTAAAATACAAGCGTATCCTGTATATTGCGCGTTGGTTTATTCTGTACGAATGGTGCAAGCAATTTTACAGTAAACAGGCTCTGTTCCCTTATTTTTCATGCAATTCGGAAATGCAACTGCGGCGATTTTACTGGTGTATTTCAATCAACTCAAGTTAGCTATATTTTATGGGGATAGACCGTAGTATAAACCGTACGACCATTTGCATGCGTAAGAACCGTGCTTAACAGTCTCGTAAATCCAAAAAATTCGAGCGAAACCGTTCTGGGAGCTGCGAGCTTCATCTTCAAAAATGTTCGATTTTCTTTAACGCTGAACCTACCATCACCGGTGAAATGACCGGTTCCAGATTTTTTATTTCACAATTATTGTAATTACTAAGACACTTTCGTGGTAAATGATTAAGTAAATATATTTAATAGCGTAGATATTACAATTTAATGATAATAAATTAATTATGATAATTAATAATCGATATTATAATTATATATTTGATTTTGTTATTTTTATAAGGCAACGTGTACCCGCTACTTCCAAAGCTTGGTAGATTTAGCGTTAATTCTAAACCTACCATCGCCGATCCAAATGACCGGTTCCATATTTTTTATTTTACGTTTATTGATATAATAAAAATAATTTCCTAAGAAATGATTGTATAGATACCTTTAGTGGAGCACATATTACAATAAGAGCTGCACAAAGTCTAAATAAAATCAATCTTGTCATTGTTATAAGGGAACATGTACCAGTTACTTTTAAGGCTCGGTCGGTTTAGCGTTAAGTATAAGCGTTGTAGAATATGTCTGCGGTTGAATCGTGTTTGGAATCGTTTTAATAATGAAAATACCACGAATATCTTGTACGCTAGACGATTCATAAAAAGATCGTAGATAACAAAAGTTTTTGTAGTGTCGTCGGTTTTTCGAATTCCGAAGAACTATTTCCGAGAGAAGTTCTGGGACATACGATTTTAACAATTAATTCTAACAGTACGCAAGTACCGTAAAGTGAATTTTATTTTTCAAATACACGCCGTTTGCTTTAAAGAATGTTCGTGTTACTAAACCGAAAGTTCACGCTATCTTGTTTTATTCGTAGCTAGAAAAAATGTTATACCTGTAAGGTGCAGAAAAAAAAACATTATTGAGTAAAAAGAAGATCACAATCCGCATTTATTCTCTCTTTAAAAGCACACTGAAATTTCGTTTTTCATTTTCTGGTATAGAAAATGTTACTTCGCTGTAAAACGTTGGTGTTGCTCTCTCTCTCTCTCTCTCTTTCTCCCGGTTTCCCGCAACAGAATACAATCGTAAAGGGAGCGAGCGTTGGTGCACGTTAATTGAACTGCAGGAATTTCAATTTAAAAGCGGAATTTTTGGAGGAATCTCTATACGGTGACACGAACGGCCGTGCTCCATTCATTATAGTTTGCGGCGCGTGGACAGCGCGTCACGCGAACAGAAACACAGAAATGCGAAAAGGGCGAGGAAACGGAAATACAGGTTGCGGAACTTTTCAGGGTGGAATTTCGTAATTCGCGACGACAACCGGAGGCAAGAGGAAACGATATGCCGGCGCACGCTTGCCAAGCTTCCCGTTCACGGCTATAGTACTCGGTGAATCATGTTTCTCGAAAATATTGGCACGCGCTTCTTCTCCAACGGCGCGTGTCTATGAATAACACGGCTGTACGCCGATTGCGACACTCGCGGTGAAGCACGAAATCCGTAATAACAAGACACTCGACGATCGTTCCAGAAATCGAGGGAATCGGCCGAGTTGGCAGGATCGATTCAACGAGGCCGTGATCGAGACCTTGGGCGTACAGTCTGTACCACACGAGCGTGTCAACGATATTTCTGTAAATACAGTAAAGTCGATATTACTGTCCAACAGCTGTATTTATGGTGGACAGTAAGGTTGGTATGTTTGATCGTATTTCTGTTACTTCAAAGGAGAGTCCGAACATAGAGAAGGACAATGGAATTCAAAGGAGAAGCCGAACATAAAGAAGGACAATGAAATTCAAAGGAGAAGCCGAACATAGAGGACAGAATGAAATTCGAAGGAGAGTCCGAACATAGAGGAGGATAGTATGAAATTCAAAGGAGAAGCCGAAGTCTCCGAAGTCTCTTTCTTTCCAATACGCTGTCCTTCCTTGCGACCGACACTTGAATCGTCGATTTAACCACTAAATACAATTGGAATTATATCGTGTTTGGTCTTACAGTAATGTCCCGATTACAGTCAAACAGCCGTATTTTTGGTTGACAGTAATCGTGATGTTGTGATCGTATTTTTGTTACTTCAAAGGCGATTCCGAACATAGAGAAGGACAGATTGAAACTCAAAGGTGAAGCCGAATATAGAGAAGGATAGAATGAAATTCAAAGGAGAAGCCGAACATAGAGAAGGATAGAATGAAATTCGAAGGAGAGTCCGAACATAGAGGAGGACAGTATGAAATTCAAAGGAGAAGCCGAAGTCTCCGAAGTCTCTTTCTTTCCAATACGCTGTCCTTCCTTGCGACCGAAACTTGAATCGTCGATGTAACCACTAAATACAATTGGAATTATATCGTGTTTGGTCTTATATTAATCAGAAAAATGTCAGAAATGCGTTAGTGATATACCCAAGCCGAGATCAATCATCAGTGGAGTGGGTATGCACTCGTCAAGGAACGTAGTATAAACACACGACAGTAATCGGGACATCACTGTATATCGTGTTTGGTCTTATATTAATCAGAAAAATGCCAGAAATGCGATAGTGAAATTTCATTAAAAAAAATAATGAAAATTAAGAAAGTTGAAAATTTCGATTCGTTCGAGTCTATGTGTGGTGTTTACATCGATATACCCGAGCCGAGATCAATCATCGGTGGAGTGGGTATGCTCTCGTCAAGGAACGTAGTATAAACACACGACAGTAATCGGGACATCACTGTATATCGTGTTTGGTCTTATATTAATCAGAAAAATGCCAGAAATACGATAGTGAAATTTCATTAAAAAAATAATGAAGATTAAGAAAGTTGAACATTTCGATTCATTCGAATCAATATGTGGTGTTTACATCGATATACCCGAGCCGAGATCAATCATCGGTGGAATGAGTATGCACTCGTCAAGGAACGTAGTATAAACACACGACAGTAATCGG
>CM052200.1:26191837-26226525 GCA_028455805.1 Lasioglossum figueresi | reverse complement strand
TTTATCTACCGATTTTGACTAATAAGAAACCCCGTCTTTGCATTATTGAGAAATCAGAAGTGGAATCCCGGACCCTTGCAATCCTCGCGTACGTATACGTGGTCTAGCGGTGTGTGAGTGTACTGTGGTGATTGTGTGCAGTCACGCGCGAGTGTCGTCTGTCTAGGAGACGCAGTCCTTAAGAAAGCTCGAAGGTAGGTGTTATCTTGGAAAAGATATGGGAAATTACAAGTGCTTGTTTGGCTAAGATTACTCTGTCAAGGATTTCGTTCACGGAGGTCTCGAAGTGGTGTCCGATCACACCCAAATAATTGTGGGACCGTCGCGTCGAGTTTCTCGAGCTATTGCAGCCGACCATGTCTAATTCTCGCGTTCGGTCTGCTTGAGACCGAACAATAATAAATAACTAAGAACGATCTCGTGCGATTTGTATGAACACATCCACGTCATCGTATAAAACGGTCAGATATATCATGACGTATTGCAGAATGCGCTACAATACATGATTGTCAAGTTGTTTTTAGCAGGGTCTGATCAATAGACTATTAATGAAAACAGTTAACAGCTCGATATAATAATAACTACCTAGAAAAGCATGACTATAACACTTCCACTAAATTTTCCATTGCTTCGAGATTTTCAAAGAATCTATTCTTCATCTCCCATGAAGAACGATCGAGACTCCATAATGAATCGTCGGAGGCTTCGGCAAATCACCGAACCGATTTGCCAAAGACCTTAGGAATCGGCTTTCGCGGACCGTACTAATTATACTCGCGGCGCGATGCGCTCTCGCACGCACACATCGGCGCGATCACGCAAACGCTTCGAAGGTTATATTAATCCCCGGAGATAGCTGGCGCGTAGCTCAGTCAGTACGTTTCTGGCCGCTGTTTTGCCACGGTTTTCCGCGAACCGTCTCGATCCGACGTGAGATCAACGAATCGGTTTGCAGAACCCACCCACGGTGATCTAAACCGGCAACAAAAGTTTCGAGATCTCGAATCGTCAGTGTCGCGAGGTGTTCGAGGTCTGTTAAAATCATCTCGTCGATGTTTATCCCCGATCGGACGATCGAGAAACGAAGAAAATTTCCGAAGCTTCGTGGCGCGTCTCCGAAAGGATTTTTTGGTTGTGGAGAGCGGATTAGGTGTGTCGGGATAGAATTAGGGGAGCTTTAGTCGCAATACGACAGAGCGATGCCACCATGCTGTCGATCTGGACCGCGTCGACCCTGTCGATCGCCTGCGCTTCGATCGAACCGTACAAAGCCGAGCCGTCACTGCGCCGCAGCATCAGCTGCTTCTCAGTCGTCGACGGTAAATCGCGCTCGAAATAGAATAAAACCGTTCAACGAAAGATTATTGCGTGGCCACGTCGATAATAGCCTTTAGTGTTCGACCAGTCGATGGTTCGACGCGTATATGTCGACCAGAACCGGTGGCGTCCAGTCGCTGTTCGACCAGATCCACCGAGGATCCATAGATCCGTCGACATGAACACCTGCGAGGACGTCTACAATCTGTGTTCGTTGCTTTCTACACTTTCCTCAATTTGTATTAAGACATTTTTCTTGTTATTCTTGCAAACATCTTGCGGTTATTCGATGCTGCAACGGCTGCCGGTTGTTTTTTCCTTGGTGGGACTGTCTCGCGGCAACAGTGATTTCTGGTACAGTGTGTGCTCTATGAAGTTAGGTTGTATTAAAGAAATTGTGAAATTAAAATGAACAATTTGATCATACCAGTAATTGTACAATTAATGTTAATAATATTAAAATTCAAGTCAATCATTCTAAAAGTAAAATCAAAAAGTGTCACATTTAAGTAATTGTACAATCGAAATCAATAATTTTAAGATACTAATAATTGTACAATCGAAATCAATAATTTCAATGTACTAGTAATTGTACAATTAAAATCAATAATTTGAGCATACTAGTAATTGTACAATTAAAATCAATTATTTCAAGATATTAGTAATTGTACAATTAAAATCAATAATTCGAGCATACTGGTAACTGTACAATCGAAATCAACAATTTTAAGATACTAGTAATTGTACAATTAAAGTCAATAATTTGAGCATACTAGTAATTGTACAATCGAAATCAACAATTTTAAGATGCTTGTAATTGTACAATTAAAATCAATAATTTAAGCATACTGGTATTTGTACAATCGAAATCAACAATTTTAAGATACTAGTAATTGTACAATTAAAATAATTAATTTTAGGATATTAGTGATTGTACAATCAAAATCGATAACATTAAAATTTAAGTCAATCATTCTAAAACTAAAATCAAAAAGTGTCACATTTAAGTAATTGTAGAAAGGAAATCATGAATTGTCGCATTCAAGTAACTGTACAATAAAAATAATAGACAGTCACGTTGAAGTAATTGTCCAATAAAAATCGCAAACTGTCCACATTCCTGTCAGAAGTTTACAAAATGAAGCATCTCAGACCAGTCACTTTGACAGATGCGCCGGCTCGAATGTTAATATTTAATTAGCATAAATGTGTACTGATGTACGTGCAAGTGCTATTTAATTATTCTCCATATGTATTTAGCATACATATGTGTGTTTTATTAAATAGAAGTGGTGTGCCAGTGATGCTTCGTGTCTTTGACACAGTCGAATCGTGCAAATGATTTCGTTGGATACAGCACATCTTGATCGCTTTAGCGAAGCTCTCTGCTTCTATTACGTGCAATTATTTGAAGAGCAACAGAATTTAATTTTATG
Organism: Lasioglossum figueresi; assembly: GCA_028455805.1. Classification (NCBI taxonomy): domain Eukaryota; kingdom Metazoa; phylum Arthropoda; class Insecta; order Hymenoptera; family Halictidae; genus Lasioglossum; species Lasioglossum figueresi. The sequence continues at coordinate 26,223,772 of CM052200.1, read as the reverse complement.
GAAAGAGGACATTAGGAGATTCAATTTCATTGCAAATAATCTGTATGATTCATATTGTAGAGTTTAACAGAGAAAGTTTGTCGTTTGTCTTAAACAAGAGAAATAAGATTTAATTTTATGGAAAGAGTTCTATCGAATTTCACGCTGAGATTTCTATCGCAGCATCGAACATCAAATTCTGTATATAGTCTGCGTTAAAAAAATATTCTGGAATACCTAGGTATTGGAGTGTCTTAATACTTATCGATGGTAGTGTACAGGCCCTGAATAAGTCGCGTTCTTTCGTCACATATTTTAGCACTTGATCATTTCTAACACTCTAACTCTAAGTTACTCAAATTAATCCTGTGTTCTTTGTGTCGCTCTTCTCCGTGCAATACTCTTGAACGTAGTCGTGCGTCTATCTCCTCGAAGATGATATCGTACCAGAGAAAATTGAAGAATCTTGTTAAAAATATATGTGCTCCTTCCTTCTCAACATTATTTACACTGTGTTGTTTAATCCGACGCCGCGATCTTCTACTGAAAACCCACCGTTTCTTAAGTAACGAAGAACTATCGTGTCCGACTAAGAATTGAGAGTGATGCAATAAATATTTCCAGCATCAAAAATGATAATCTCGATCGGTGGAATTTGCGGGGATATTTTGTTTATTGTTAGAAGACCGAGTCCGGATCAAACAGAGGATCGAGGGATCCACAATTTCGTGGCACTATGATCTATTCGCGATGAAGTGACGTCGAGCACGAGTGAAATGTTTACGTTCGAATGAAAGCCTCGTGCTATAATTTGCTGAACCGTTATTAACCCTTTAATGTTTAGTAATTTATACATACCAACATATTTAATAATCCAAACAATATTTTGAATAATGGTATAGCAGTTAGAGTGGTGACTCCGAGTCACTAGTTAAATTAAAATTAAACTCTTTTATAAATTATTCCGCGTGGTTCCCTGAATTCGCAAATGAAAATCTTTTACTTCACGCTAAACCTACCACTGGCCGATCAAAGACTGGTTTTATATCTTTCATTTTATACATGGAAATTGATTCCGAATAAATGGAGCTTTGCCATTTTTATAAGCTAAAACAATTTTAATCGCTTTTAGAGTTCGGTAGGTTTAGTGTTGAAAACAAGTTTGAAAAATTTCAAAAGAAGTTAAACCTAGATTTAATAAAATTTCTCTCGACCGGTAGAATCGTTTAACGAAGTAACAAACTTTCCCTCGACTCTCGTTCCCATCGATTAATCTTGGGAAACGCGAATTTGCATGGAAATCGTTTGATCCGAACTCCGAGGAAAAAGTTCCGCGTAGAGAAGTTCTTGACCGAGAGTATTTCCGAGTGCACGGCCGCGTGCACGATCAACGGCCGCAATTAGGGTGCTAATTGTTTTTCAAATTGCAGGCCGGTTGGCAGCAAAGATTGCGCGCAAGGAGTCGCTGTCGCTGAAGCTCGCCCTCAGGCCAGACAGGCAGGAGCTCATCAACAGAAACATCCTTCAGCTGCAGACGGACAATGAGAGGCAGGAAACGAAGGAGGCAATTGGTGCCAAGCTCATCAGGTGAAAAGATTCTTTCTTTCTTTCTTCGGGTTTCTTTGCCCCTCGACGAGGGGGGAAACGGTGACCGCGTTTCTCGGTTTAAACAAAAGGGACAGAACGAGTTTCCGAAAACGCTGATCCTTATTAGCGACCGAGATTGGATTCGCGGCTCGACACCCTCGTAGGACACCATTTCTGCGAGTTTGCTTGGTCCGAAAATATACTTGTTAGTCCTATCTTTGAATTTCGCTTTGCCCAAGGAATATCGAATTTTTCAGATTCGAGTTTCGAGACTCGTCGAGTATTTTGAAGCCTTAAGGCGGTAGACTCGTTTCCAGAATTGCAAGGGTGCAGGATTCGCGTTCTCATTTCTCGATAATACAAAAATGGGGTTTTTCAGTAGTCAAAAACGCTAGATAAAAGATCGATCTAGGATGCTATCGCCCTCAAAAGACCTATTTTTTCGTTTACGAGGCGTAATTTGCATTATTCGGCAGCATGCAGTTGTCGCAGCTTTATAAAAATAGCTACATGCGAAGTTGTATGCTTCCGAATACGCCTCCTAAACGGAAAAATAGGACTTTTGAAGGCGATAGCGCCCTACATCGATCTTTTATCTAGTGTTTTTGACTATTGAAAAACCCCATTTTGATATTATCGAGAAATGAGAACGCAAAACCCGTATCCTTGCAATCCTGGAAAAAGGAATTTAATCCCTTAAATGTAATGAGTAGACTGCGGATTTGTATGCTTTTACGAATAAATTGGTTGAGTGAAATATGAAACAGTAAAAAATTCGAAAAATTTCAGAATATTGTAACGTTGTTTTTTTAATGTAAGAAAGCCATTAAGGGATGAAACCAACTTTTATTTTATTCCTGCTTCCCGCAATAAATGTAGAACATTTTTATTTTGCATAAAGATCCGCAGTCTAGTAATGAGATTTGTTATTTACATACATTCTTTCGAGCAGTTCATATATCTATATATTTGTCATTTACAAGAACGTAATAAAATGGAATGGCGGATGGAATTATCAATGAGATCAATTAGATGTTATACAAACGATGTAGAATAAACGACTGCCACACAAAACGCTCTCTCGTGCACACTCATTTCTTTAATCATGTACAGTCCTTTCTTTATCTCGTTTAATCGAATCCATTTCATACAATTTGCTTCTCACTCATTCTCGCCGCACATAAATTCTCTCTCTCATTATGTTTCTTTCTCATTCTAATCCACGCATATCCATGCATAAATATGTGACTTTTAAAAATTATATTGCCTCACTCATCTCATTGTCGAATCGCCGCACTGTGGATTTTTGTGCATAATGAAAATTGTTTGCATCAATTGCAATATACAGAGATTTTATATACATTTTTTATATTCATATACATACAGATTTTAAATAGACAATTTTGTATTTTTTTCATTATATCGTGAATCCATAAAATCCGCAGTCTAGTAATCACTTTAAATATTTGCACCGAATCAGAATAAATCTCTCCGGGCGAGATAGAAAAATTGTTTGAAATTAATCTCATTCGTTCCCGGTCGGAAAAATCACGATCTTCCGCGTAAAAAAAAGGGTAGTTACGTGGGCGGCTAGTGCGTTTTATTAAATCCGTGAAACGTATTCAGGGAAAAATAACGATAAAGAGAAAATCGTGCGGGCATTATTCAAACGAAGCCGTCTATTGATCGCGCGTATTCAAACGCACGCGGAAACCTCGCGTATCTCTCGCGGCCGTGAATAGCGCGGCGCCCATAGAAAAGCGAGGCCTGAACTGCTCGAGATATCGATTGTCGACTGGCGAATTACCTGTGCGCGAATTTCCGAGCACCGCCACGGGACGCCGTGCGAATTCTAAAATTAAGAATCCCCTGGAAACGCGAGAGACTTTCTTTCCTCGAGAAAACGGGGCCCTCCACTCGTTGTTCGCAAGTGCTGCCTTGAGACAGCCCTGGTGTCGTCATTTATCTCATCCGAAGATGCGTGATCGCATAAAAATGATCTATATCTGCAAAAATTTTATTTCTTTATTTCTGTCACCATTAAACTAATCCTACTAACGTCTGAAAAAACTCGAGCTACTTCGGCCAATTTTGAAGAAGTTTTTAAAAGGTGTACGAACACTTTGTACGCCCACTGTAACTTTTTACGATTGTTTCAAATGCGTCTGTAAACTTGACGATAGAAATGATTTGCTCGAGGAGGATGGGAGACGTGATTTGATTAGAGTATAGTCGATCATAGGACTAACTGTTGACCACCGTGATCTGCTTGTTTGTCTTCTCGCGGATATCGGCAAACTTTCTTGACCGGCCGAAGCCCTCGCCGCCCGAGAAAAGCGGATTAGCACCGATAGACTTGCACTGATTCGCGCGACATTGTCATTTCAGGCGGCTGAGCATGCGGCCAACCCAGGAGGAACTCGAAGAACGGAATATCTTGAAAAGTAAGCTCCTCTTTCTTCGATCGAATCGGATTCGTTTTCATATACGATCCCTTTCAGAAACAGACTGATAAAAGGAAAATCAGGAAAATAAGCGAAGAACTGTCGATAGTAGAAATATTATCTTCTTCTTGAAATTTAAATACAGAATATACATTCCGCTTGAAAATTCATCGTTAAGCTACGAATGTTTACGCAGAATAAATGTTGCCTATTTTATAATAATAATTTGAAGGGAAAATTCTGTCGTATCTTAAAGAAAACATTTGAATCAATTTATAAAAATGTATGTTTAATAGTATTCAATGATATATAATTTTGCACTAATTTGTAACAACTTGTTGCCACCTTTCAGATAATCTTTATTTACAAGCAAAATTACCTGCTTATTTAAAATACGACAGAACTTTCCCTCCAACCTAAAGTAAAGAAGTTTTCACTGATAAAGAGAAGACAAACGAATCTAATTAGTCTGCGTTCTGAGAGGCGAATATTTAACCGTGCGATGAAAAAAAGAGACGAATCAAATAAACGACGACACGTTTGCAGAGCAAAGTCCTGCCGAGGAGAAGAAACAGAAAGAGGAGAAGAAGCGGTACCTGCTGCGGAAGCTCAGCTTTCGACCGACCGTCGAAGAGCTCAAGGAAAAGAAGGTAATTCCATGCATTACAAAACAGAGAGATCTGCGATACAAAATATATACGTATATAGCCTTCGACAATCATCTTACACCGCAGAGTTATTTTCGCTAGTTAGAAAAATCGTTTCGACGAAAGGAAAGAGCTGACAATGTTGGTTGGTTTAATAGATCATCAGGTTCAACGATTACATCGAAGTCACGCAGGCCCACGATTACGACAGAAGGGCGGACAAACCGTGGACACGGTTGACACCTAAGGACAAGGCAGCCATTAGAAAGGAGTTGAACGAGTTTAAGAGCTCGGAGATGGCCGTTCATGAAGACAGCCGACACCTCACCAGGTGCGTACCTCCTCTGACTCTTCCTGGAAAGATTCTTCTATCTGAAACTCGCGTTGATTCTACTTAAACGTTGGTTCGATGAACAACAATCGCTTTGAAGTCTTACGAAGACCGAGAGGCTCCATCCTTTAAATCACGTGAAAAATTCTTTGCTTCGATAAGAGAAACGAAAAATGAAATTGTCATAAACAGCGATAAACAGTTTAAAAAAGTTCAGTGATTTCCTTGAACGAAGATGCAATTTAAAGTCGATAGGATGTCGATCAATTAACCCTCTGCGGACGGAGCGCTCCGAGATAGTCAAATGTTGTTCTAATTGTTCACACAAAGAACTCTGCCCTAGAGAGATTCAGTTAACATTTTTCTTTGTTACACGCAGCAACAAACGACCGCCAATTCTCATTGATTTGATTGCATCAATTACATGTTACAGTTTTCTATGAATCGGTGTCATTCGAACACCGAATACGAAGACATGGTTTCCGTCTGCAGGTATCGCAATGACAACTAGATTCCAGTCTTCCCCCGGCATAGATTGTCGAGAGTTTAGAAGAACGTTTCTTCGCTTCTTTCTCGTTCGTTTTTTCTTTTCACCGAGTTACACGTAGCTCTCCGTCGAGTACCCCGTTCCCTCCACCTTTTCCTCCACAGCCACACCTGCCAACCGGAAGTAGACGATAGACACCACGAAAGTAGGCGATTAGCTGGCTCACCGCCGCACGGAGTATAAATGTAACGTGAATCTAATACTACTTTCTGTTTTTATACGAACTCTTCTTCTTTACCACAAACACACACACATACACACACACTTGCAGAACGTTTAGTGTAAATACTCCTCCCTACCGAACGCCATTCTTCCACAGTATATTTCTCGAGAATTCGTGCACGAAACGGTATGCGAACACGCACACACTGTACACGAGATGTTGAGAGAGAAATGATCAAACAAACCCACGTAAACGTGTGTTCGATCGGGTGCAAAAGAAATGTTGCTTTTTGTTGTGTCTGCAGAAAACGTTCGAACAACTCGGACTGCAGTATTTTACACGAAATTGTTCAGCTTCTTGAATTCGGGATTCCCAAGCGCACATTGCAGATACGGAATATCTGTTTGGTAAACTAGGGTTTTACGCGTTTACAACAAAAATGAAAAGTTTATACGGTAAAGGCCCCAGTTACTGGATATTTAGTAACGACTTAGAAGTTTTTTTATTAATTTGAAGGCATTTTGAAATTTATTTTGCATTATTTGTGATAAACGATTGATTATCGACCTTTCTTCTGTATCGTCAAATTTGTCTGGACGATTTTGTTAAAAAGCAAAAAAAATATTAACGAAATTTTGCCATTTATTCGACACAGGAAATTTGTGATAATTGATTAATAAATTTTTTTAATGCCATAGCACAATAAAATGATTACTTTATTATTCTCCGGTGTATCACATTTTCTTAGCATTTTCTATAATCGGAAACGATAAAATTTGCGTTGACTCGGGGAATAAGGTTTTTAACTGATGTTTTCTATATCTTAAAAATTATTGTAATACTTTTGATTTATATACGAAGGAGAAATATCAATTTTATTTTTCAAAATAAAGTAATACTAGGTACTTCGTACACATGTTATTTTTAATAATTCTTAAAAAGTTTGTTTCGTGTCCGATAACCGAGAGAGACACGGTAACTGGTACCTTTATCCTACGTTTTCTGTAGCTCGAAGTTAACGCAGACAATTTTTATTTCGCACAAAAATCTACAGTTTCCTTATCAGAATCTCATAACGGAACGTACTCGTTACAATTTGGCAACCGATTAAGCCAAGTATGACATACGTTTACTCAATTAGGTAGTGTTTAGTCCCGAACACAATCGATTCTCTCGGTTCGTTTATTTGTGCATTTGCATCTTCTGCATTCCTCTTCTCTACCTTTCTATTCTTCTCTATATATCTCTATCTTATCTTCTTATTCGTACTTTCTATTCGACCCTTTATCTGTTTCTGTCACCCCAACGAATTGTGTTTCACGAATCCCCCCCAGCCCCATGACAATATTCTTTTTCTTTTTTTTTCTCACGCAACGAGTCGTTGGAAGAATCATTCGGATACCGTCCAAGCAAAAGCAGTGTCGATGACAATGTCCGTGATCCGTCCCCAAAGGGTTAAATCTGTTCCGCTCGATGAATGTCACACGCCCCACGAAGTCTAGAAATCTGTTCACCCGTGCACCCTCAACCCTCGAACGTCGATTGCTCGACGCAGCGTGTCACGATCAGCGACTGCTGCGGTCATGTTTCACCTGTCATCGAACAACGATTATTCAATCATACCCTCTTTTTTTCTCTGTGCTGTTTCGCGTGTTTTTTCTGGGCCACATCACAGCGAATTTTTGTACGAGCTTTAGTTTTTCGAAATTCTACTATCCCGACAAAATTGATTTCGTTTCACTCTGAACGCGTTTTAACTGTTCAAAATGTACTTCAGAAAGTGCAATGATGCAATTTACGTTTGACCCTTAGCACTCGAGTGGCGACTCTGAGGCACCACTACATATATTGCTGTATCAGTAATGTAAAATAATTGTTACGTTATTAAACTATTTGATATCAAATAAATTACTAAAAATTTGAGTTTAATATCCATAAAATGAAAAAAATCATATAGAATGAAAATATTCTAGGTCAGAAGAAATGTTTAGTTTTCGTGTTAAAATAGTTCCGAGTGCAAAGGGTTGATATTATAATTGTATTTAATATTCATGTGTAGACTGCGGATTATCTGCATTTTCTCGCCAAAATCTGCAGGATAATTTAAGCCGTTCACAGGTCAAATGGGAACATTGCCCATCATAAAGTTCCCATACAGAAACAGTCATAAAATGCAATAAATAACATTTTCTAATAAAATTTTATTATTTATTTCATGACCACACTCATTTTTAAGTAGACTAACAGCCATATATATTTTTTTCAACTCATCATAAAAACTCATGCAATAGAGGGTTAAAGGGAATTTTGAAAAACAATGTATATTATTTCATCATATTTCTCCACTTTTTGTTTTATGGTGTTAATCGATTTGGCAAGCGAGAGGCTAATATTTGACAAAGTTAAAAATTTTTGGTTTCCTCGGGTGAAGTATTAGCGAGAACTTTGGTCTCCCATACAAATTCGCAGAAAACATGTTGAAGCGCTTATAAAAGCGCAGGATATATGGAAATGACAGATGAAAATGATCGGCAGCGATCGCTGGCCGAGGGTAAAAGCCCCATTGCCCTCTCAGCATCGATCGTTAACTAATCACAGATGTTTCGTCGGTTGCAGGTTCCATAGGCCATGACAATTGCAATGTGTTGAGGTGCTACAGTGTGGTGCGGGTATAGGTGAAGGTGCAGTGTGGTGGCCTCGCGTCGAGGCTGGATAAGAAAAAAAAATGAAAAGTCGGGTATCTCGTTGCTTCCGGGGGATGATGCACACACCTGCGAGGAAAAAAACAAAAGCGCGCGGTACTCCGAGCCGACGTTCACGGTGGGGCTTTTTCTTTTTTCACTGTTGCTGTCATTCGCCGTCGACGTCATCGTAATCACCGTACATCATCGCCGATCCACCGTCGTCCGCCGTCCACGCTGACGGCGAAAACCACGTCGCTTCAAGATTGTGATAAGGGTGGCCAGCGCTCTGCCACCCGATGATTTTCGTCATCGCGGAAGCTCGTTCGCACAACGCACACGCGATTTTCCCGACAGGTTCTTATCCTGGACTCGCGTTTAACTTCCTAACCGGCTATCGCATTTACCCGATGCAAAAGAACAAAAAATTGTCGCGATTTCTCCACTGCAACCCCCTGAAATCCTTGGCCGATGTAGTAGCTAAATTATCCCGAGGAAGATTAGTCGCAGCTCTTCGAGTCTACCTTTTTCGAAATTGACTAAAACGGAAGCTGAGGCGTCCAAGGACTCGGGGGGCGGTTTGTCGGGACAGTTTCGTGATCATTCTGACTTCTTCCGACTTTGGAACTGAACTATTCGATCGACTGTCTTCGGCGGGTCTCTTCTATTATGTGTACAAACGAATTCGCGATTAATCAATTGTCGCCTCGTTTCGAATTCGAATTTCTTCAAATGATCGATTACCCGTAGAATGTATAGAAATTCGTGGGGATTATGTTCAAGTCTTGTGTTTTGGTTGTGTGTAAAAGAACGACAAGTATATTAACGGCCACGAATTCATTTGTACACTTAACAATATTTGTAGATTATTTTATCGAGACGAACGGATTTTAGCGAGACAAGCTCGTTGCTGACTAAGATACACGCTGCTCGTGTTCAAGGCTCGTTCTCGGGCTGCTATCGACCGTGCAAGGTTGTAGGGGTTTCCAATTGCACGCGTTTAAGCTGCGACAATGCTGAATCGCGCGAAACGGTTCCGGCGATTGGCCAATTAGCGGCTGCGGGGTGCAAATCGCGAGCGATTCTCAGGGTTTCAGTAAATCTTGGATCGTTATAGTTCGCGTAATCGCGACGAGTCACGACTGAGAGAATCAAAAAGCCAAAAAAAAATAATAATAATAATATACGTGGCGAGAGACGGGAAAACAGGCGAATTTTCATTTCGCGTGATCGTTCCGCTCGCCGAGAGTAGCTCGCTCGTGACGGACTGCCGAGAAGTTAGTATAGTCAAAGCGCTCTTGAAACTAGCTAGGTCGTAGGATGAAGACGATGACGAAATGATGCGCGCGTGCGATCGCGGACGAGCTTCCACCTGGAAATGTAAAAAAAGACACATCGTCTCGTTTTCGCCATCGAAGCTAGCTCATCAGTGTCACCTGGCATCACCGTGTGTATACGTAAAACGATCTTCGCGAATTTTAACCCTTTACCGTTCGTGTGACACATCTTGTGAATATATCTTGCGAAATACTCAGAGAGATTTGACCGGCGAAATAGAAGGGACGAAAGATACGTTCGTCGTGCAGTTACACGAAACTTTGTACAGGAGTATACATAGCGCCGTACCTTTTAGGGATTATTATTATCATTATTGTTATTGCGAATCGCTGGCTGCGATATGCGCGATCCCCGTTCGTTTCGATCGCGGAGGAGTCGTCGATCGATCGGAAATTCACACACCCCGAGGCAATTGTTTTAGACTCTGTTACACTATCGCGATAGACAGCGGATTTGACGCATTTGTGACAAAAAAATGAGTAGGTGTATAATTAGAAGACATTAAAAACATTGGACGAATTAAAAAATACTTTTAATTTCGACGGCACTCCGGTTTGTTGCGATTCAGCTGGAAAATTTTGATTTTACATAAAGATCCGTTGTCTAGTAATAATAAATCGATCTACCTTTTCCATTGTCTTTTGAAAATTTTACAATAATTTCTAAACGTTTGTCGAGAATCCCTAAATTTCTGTGGATCTAGAGATTGCTAAATCAATTATTGCGTATGGCTCTTCGACTACGGAGAATTGAGAATTCGATCGTCGACTCCTTCCATTTCGAAGAAAGTCAAAAGAAAAGCAAAACAGGAACAAAAACAAGCTTTCCATCACGAAACCGAAAGTAAGGTGTTTTCTTTTTTCTTTTTTTTTTGGTGGAAAACTTGCTGCGAATCTTCGCGAGATCGGTTCTCCTTCTAAGTAGGTAGTGTCTAGTTTTAACGAGCGTCCAATGCTGCGAGAGGATCGGGTGATCGATCGCTCTCGCAACTCGCCGGCGAACTCAGCTGTTCGATATCTAAAGCCAATCAGAAAAGAAGAAACATACATGTAAGATTCATAGGCGGACTGCGGATCTTTTGGGCGAGCGTGACTCTTTTCTAAATAAATAAGAATCAAAATTCGATGAATGATTCCATCGAGTTTCACGGTGAATGAAACTCTCGCCGATGAGTGAATTTTCTGCATTTATAGATTGACATTGTTGATGTTTTGAAATTGTTATTTAATTCCTGATATCGTTTATATCCTCGTTACACTAGTTTCGTATTATTGTCCAATGAGTGTGCGTTGATTTTAATAGAAATTTTCGGAATTTTATATAAATATTATTTGGTCAAAGAGAACGCGAGGCGCTGTATGGATGTTAAGGATATAATAAACAAAATACCTGCAACGAAAAACGCAATCAAATTTCGACCCCTCATCTATAAAATAATCGAGATAATTAAATTCTAATCGTGAGGTTACACCCTACCATTTAGTTTAAACAAAAAAAAAGTGTCGTTAGAGGGTGAAATAAAAATTTCAAGAAAAGTCAAAAAAAGAAGAGATCTTTCAGAGAGATCCGCGGTCTGCTATCGAGCGCAAACAAGCATTTTTACTCCGCCGAGTTCTAGGCAGCGATCATGTACACTGTAAATAGGAAAAAAATTGTTTATTCGTCAGTCGACGACCGTCGAACGTGGACACGCGCGACAGGGGTTAAGAGAGCGCGACGGTAAGGGGGTTCGGGGCGTCTCTCTCGTTCCATAGGTCGAGCGCCGTGGCTACCGTGTAGTCGAACAAACAATTGTAACCGATTTTCTCCGGGATTGCTCTGTATGTAAAATCGAACGACTGTGTAACGCGAGCGTCGTCCTCCTAATGAGGGTTGCATGAAAGAATCCACGGAGAAGAAATATTTTAGACGAGGACAAACGAGAGAAAAAGAAAAGGGTAGAACAAAAACGATGACAAGAGAGAAGAGAATTGTGGCGAGACGGCGTCTCCCCCCACGGTATTTCTTCTCTCGTGACCTTTTCTTGCTTTCCATGCGATCCGCCATTTTTTGACGTGAGACGAAAGAGAGAAAGAAATGAACTCGCAACTGTAAATATTTCTTTTCGAGGTGACCAAGCGTGATTCACTGAAACCGTAAGCAGCGATCCACGCGTGCGACACGATTCTACAGGATGCTTATAAATATTGAAATTAAATAGGTAAACGAAAAAATAAAACGCGCTGCGAGAGAGAGAGAGAGAGAGAGAGAGAGAGAAAGCGGTGGGAGGAAAAAGAAACGACACATCGTATACATATATAAATATTATACATATATACATAATAGATATGTTATATATAATATATATAGCAGTATACATATTATATATATATTATATATAAATATTGCATTGAGGCGTACAAACAGTATGTGCGTTTTCCAGCACAGATAGTTGGTATTTTGTGTACAAATCGATGAGAACGAAGACGAGGGGGGAAGTTGACACGCGAAACCAGAGAACAATTGACCGAGATTTACTGGGCAATTGTCGGATTGTGCGTCGGCGCGATGAAATGAACGGCGGTGCTGATCGCACGCCAAGATTTCGCGGATACCAGCACTTCGAGCGAATCAGAAATGTATTCTCGGGAAAACTGTGACAGATAGGGACAAGAATCTAATCAAATTTCTTACCGATTCCGAGCGATCTTACCTCGGGCAGTTCCGATTCGTTCTCGAACCGTTTCGCGTTCTGCTGGCTCGATACTCGCGTTCCGTGGATGTTCGAACAATTATTTAACCCTGGTGCTGCCGCAATTAGGTTTATTTGGGATTCGGTTTCGCGGAGACAAACTATAATTCACAAGTAATGTCACGAAGGAAGCGCGCGTGATCGCTGTGCTAAAGAAATCACCAAAACGAGCCGGGAGCTTTATGTGGCTTGCAGATGCTATCTATGCGATTATTAATTATTTAATTAGGACGCGGGTGTCGCGATTGTCCTCTGTCGTACTTCAACAAGGCTGAAAATGTTCGTGGGAAGCGCAAGTCCGATCGCGGAATTTATTCTAGCTGCCAGTACTTGTTTCGGTGTCAGACCTCGTGGTTACAATATTTTACGAAACGCAAGAAAATTAAATAGAGGAATATCATTTTTACCTTCTTCGGTTGTTATTCGAACCGTTTTCCTAGGCCCCGTAAATTTCTTTTGGAAGATTGCTTTCGGAGGAACAGTGCAAGTTGCATCGCTTCATGCAAGTTACTATTGTGGTTTGTCGATAGTTTTATTCGTCTGACTACGAAACACGTGCAATCTGTATATAGTAAATTAATTAAAAGAATAATTATCGATATTGTCAATCCGACGACGCTGAAGACACGACGAAAATGTATCTGGCTTTGGAAATATCTGTATCTCTGCTAATTTTGTAGGATAAACATGGAAATTCGAGGGTTTCCAAGGGAGTAGGTGATGGGTTGTCTTGCGCGCAGATTTCGGTGGATAGCGAGATTAGTATACCGGCGAATATGATATGAAATTGTGAAGGGTTCGCGTGAGCTTTGGTGATTTCAACGGCCGACGAGAGCGCAACGATGATGATTGGCGATGTTAGAATTTTCTCCACTGTTTCTCGCCGACTTTTGTATCGTCCCGAGGGAAATTGACTGACGACTAAAATCAAAATAAATTGAAAAGGTATCCGGCGTGGAATCACTTTCACAAATTTACTTCCTCCTACAATTTAGTCTATTATATATTCTTTGGATAATTTTTTATTTATCTATTTGCGAAATGCGATCGTTCCAATGCGAACAATTCGAAGGTTTATAGAATTTCATTAAATTCCGAAAGTTGTGACGAAAAGAATGAACGCTTCGGAATCCGTTGAACGTTCGGAAACGTTTGCGACGAACATTTTACAACAAAACGCGAACGAAATCGAGCGAACATTTTCACGGAACGCGCCTAATCGAACGGCAGGTATCCACGAAGCAACAAGTCAGGCTGTAAAAAGAAATTGTCGCTGGCCGTGCAAACGGACGATTCTACTTGTATCATAATAATCTTACGATAGCGCTATTATAAACAATAACGACAGTAACAAACAATAAGATAACAATGTAATTTAAGGGAGCGCCAAGTGCTGAGAAAATGAGAGCGAGAGTGAACGAGAGAATGAACGAATGAGACAGAGAGAGAGAGAGAGAGAGAGAGAGAGAGAGAGAGAGAGAGAAAGAGAGAGAGAGAAAGAGAGTGTCAAAAGATAAAAGAAAACGCGACGAGCTCGCGAGTTAGTGATCTGTTTGTCACTAAACAGAAGCAGCTGGTCGAGCTTTTCAGCTGTCGGTTTCGCGGCTAAACTAACTTGATATGCGTTTTATTTCGAGGGTGTCGATTCGAAGCATTCGTTGTCAACAAAGTGGGAAGATAACGTGTGAAAGAAGAGAGGAAATTCGCGAGACCGATGGCTGCGGCCAGCCCGACCGATTTTTACCAAAACAGTTCCGCGGTTCGCGGAGCGCAGACAGTGAAGATTAGACGTAATAACGAAATTTCGTTCTGTTTTGTAAACGAAATCGAAGCACACCCGGCTCGGTCGCCGATCGACGGCGAGAGCATCGTCGGCCGTCGAGATTGCCGAGATCACGGATGGCGAATTTAGGGGACGACGACGCGTTCGCGAACGATCGCTGACGTATGTCCTCCAATTTTTCTCCGAATTTGAATTCCGTACTTGTCATTCTGTGTATTTTGTTCGGGGAACCTTTTTATCAAGTGCATTATTTACACGGATTTTTAATTCTTCGATATGCGAGCATTCTTATGCTCGTTCTTTACTGTCGACAGTTTGTCTACAATTTAAATTATTTTCGATTCACTGAAATTGTTAAAGGAAGAATTACATTGTCCTCCGTTTTTCATGTCTTACGACTAGACAGCGGATTTTTATGCAGAATAAAAATTTTCTAGCTAAATTACAACAATCTTGAGTGAAATAGAAATTTATTCTTCTTTCTTAATATGTTTGATTGGTTGAAACTAATGTAACAGTATTATTAAATTCTTCGAATATTCTTATTATCTTAAATCACACCTACTTATTTTTCTCATAAATGCATAAAATCCGCTGTCTACTTATGATCGTTATAGAAAGTTTTTATTTTCCATAGAAATCCGCAATCTACAATTGTAAGAACCAAGGATGTAACGATTATAATCACGAAGGAGCAAACATCTGCGGCAAACACGATCTAATTACTTCATTTTGCATTATTATTTGCACTAAAATTAGTAAGCTGCTTTCGAATACAGTATACTCATTGACGCGCTTCCGGTAGATAAACTGTTGACGGATTCGCGGCCATATTTGCCGGGAATAATGTGCGACAGTGATCGAGACCATGTGCTCGGCCGATACTTATTTATTGTGTTGTTCTTGGGAAATATTCGCGCGAATTTTAACGTTGAAATGTTTTATTAGATTGAACAGAAGCCATTGGTTAATGAAATCGGTGGGTTCAGAATGGGGGGAGGGGGGATCCAGAGGTGATCGAGCAGCGATCGATCGGAGACGCGTCGCTCGGTTTACGAGACCTCGGAGGAATGCGTTGTATTATATTATCGAGAGATCGGGAGACCCTCTTTAAGTGTAAGAATAATAATGTATATATATATAATTATTATTATACCATGAGAAAAAAAAACGAAGAAGAAGAAGAAACACACACACACACACTTCGATTAATCGCGCTAGCAGCTAACACTGATCCGCGATCGATGGTGATGAAAATAGCGAGAAAGGAGAAAGGAGAAATCGAGACGCGCGAAAAATTAACGAAACGAAAGACGAGGCATACCGGACCGACACGGGGGAAAAACAGATCCGCGGAAAACACCGCGTTGTCGTGTGTACGTCCGCGTTAATCTATCAAGGCGAGGGGAGCATGAGAGAATGAACGAACGAAAGAAAGACAGAAAAATGATACAGAGGCGAAAAACCGGACAAAAAACCAGAAAAAAAACACGGCTGCGTTTTATTCGATCCAGATCCGTTCTGTTTTCTTTTCTCCTATTTTTCTTTTTTTGTTGTTAGTTTGTACGCACTACGATTTATCGCAATTTATTGTATTATCGATGAAATACTGTAACAAAAATACTGTTAACTATTCTTAAAGAAATTAAAACTTTTGTAAACTGAGAAACCACCGCCCCGAAAGCGTGTGAGCGTTTTCTGTCATTATTTCTTGACTACAGGGTGTTTCAATCATTGACACAGTGATATATACAACTCCATTCTCGTTCGACAATATACAAATAATTTATTGTTAATAATAATGTTTCGAATATTTTGACAGTTCCTAACATTATTAGTATAGTATCTTGATCGTTAGAGAAGTATGGAATGCAAAATTAGTACATGACATGCTTAAGATGAAACACCCTGCATGCCAACATCTCACCCACATATTTTTACAGACCCTAAAGAAACTCTTTGTAAAGGACCTATACAATTTCCTTGGCTCAATTACGTCACAGGTGAACGATACAAATGAATCACTCTGTAGGACGGAACGATTAATATTTCTCCGTGGATATTCAGATAGAGCAGTTGGGGAACTTGACGAAGGAGAGGAATGGGTCTCCAAAACGTCAACAATTCAGATTGCTCACAATATATTGTTGTTCATAACAGAATACATAGACTCGCTTTTGCTAACGCACAAAAGCTTCACGATTTTTTCCTTGCACATCGAAAGCCGCTGGAATCGCAACATTATTCCGTTGAAAAAATGTTCGGGCGGCAAGACAAAAAATCCAAAGACTCATAGAAATTAGATTTCCTACACTTATGCAAAATATAAGAGACTCTTGTAAAAAACTAATGGATGGCATTTACGTAGTTTGGGAACGAAGTTCCCGAGCGAATTGCTGCTTGCTTTCAGTCCATTGATTGGTAATTACATCGATTAATACATTGCAACAGGAACAGCAAAATTGAAAGACTTAGTTTCGTGTGAGATCATCGATCGTCGGCGCGAGAGATGTCGTCACCGAGGGATGTGTCGAAGCTCGAGAATTCCTTGATCATCCTTTCTTGATCCGTCTGGATCCTACGTCCTAGCAGTCGGAACGGCGACTCCTGTAATCCAGATATGATTCGTTAAATACCATTCATTTCTTTGAAATATTTCAGCATCAAAAGCAAATGTAAGCAGGCAGTAAACACAAACTTTCTTTCCCTCCCGGAAATCTGTAGTTTAATTAATAGACAGCGGATTTTATGCAATCGTAACAAAAATGAGTAGGTGTAATTCGACACAGTGAAAACATTACAAGAATTTAATAGCACTGTTATATTATTTTCGACATATTGAACATATCAAGAAAGAAAATCAATTTCTATTTCATCCTAGTTGGTTGCAAATCGGATAGAAATTTTTTATTTTCCATAAAGATCCGCTGTCTAATCGTTAGATCGTAGATCTTTATGCAAAATAAAAACTTTCCAAGTCAATTGTGGGGAACAGGAGTTCAGTGAAATCGTATTCCTGCTTTCGATAATTTATAAACAACATCCTTAAACTCTTCGAAAGTGTTCACAGTTTTGTATTTCACCTATTCAGTTTTCTGATTAATGCATCTCAAATCAGTCTGCTAATCTTCATGCAACAGTATATAGAGAAACTGTCGATCGCCACAGTTGAGTATTTGTCCCGAACAGCTGGACAAAACTATTGCAACGTTATTTATACACAAATTACACTGTAATTCAGAGGCTGGTGTTAAGAGAAACAGTATTGCGAAAACTCTTCACCTTCAAGCATAACGCTTCACGAATGAATAGAATAAAAAAGAAGGTATTGGAATATTATTTTCTTTAATATTCAACTGTCAGAAAGCAAAAACTGTATACTTTAGGAAAAAATTTGTAACCCTCGGACAACGGACGATTTTTGTAGCTATATAATTGGCAATATTAGGACCGTTCACAACTCTAATTATTAATTTTTTTAAATTTACTTTTGATGATATCTCGTGTAGACACATTAGTCTTTCCGATATCCTCAATGAAACAGCTATTCAGTTAGTTTAATTGCCACAAATCGAGTACTTAAATGACAATTTAATACGTTTATTTAACAAAATTATGTAAAGAACAGTTTAGCAGTCTCTCCCTGTTTATTTCTAACATTGTAATGACTCAATGAAAATAAATTGAATTTATTTTTATTTTAGTTTCTCCGCCAAGACTGTTTTTGATTTATTCGATTTAACCCTTCGCAGTCGACTTTTGGCCAGATCACTGACCTTCTTCTTCATGTAGCTCTGCAGATCGTGGCCCATGAAGAACGCGATCCTCTGCAGAGTGAAAAGAGACCTCAGCCTGAGTCTAGGATCGGGCTGCAGCAATCTCCTTAGTAGATCGTTGGCCGGTGTCGAAATCTTTTCCGCATTCGGCGGAAGCGTTCCAGCTGGTGCATAATCGGTTCCTCTGTCGTCTGGCAAAAGTTCGCAGGTCGCACCAGCCGGGTACTGCAACAAATGTTGAACGACGTAACCAATGAGAAATCGCCGATTCCAATGATCGATCATCGTCACCGTTCGATCGCGATGGGAACGTGTGTCGATGATCCACCGACGAGAAAAATCGTTTCGACGAGAATGAGGTCTGACACTCAAGGCTCCTAGGCAGATTCCCTGGAAGACTCGAGGTAATTTTATGTCGTCAATTAAACTGTCTGGACGCCTCGGTGTCGGCGTCGACTAAATGACAATCATCGGTAAATCAACGCTGCCGATAATTGGTAATTCCGTTGCGTTTCTCGGAAATTTCTCTTATCGAGTGCAATGAGGGAAATGTCTGTTGGGATGTTGGCGACGCCGAGACGTACGAGCGTCTCTTGACATTGAGTCGCTCAAGATGGCGTTCGTTGGTAGCGATAATTGATTAGTAATGAGAAAACAGAAAGAAAAAACACTAATCGACTCGTAAATGACTTTAGAAGAATACGACACATGGAAGATTTACGCTTCATGGGACGCGGATGGTTTATTATTGTGAATCTCTCGTTAATGATTTTATTATCACTGGTATATCCCGTTCGTGAAAATAAAACCGAGACTAACGTGAGATCATCATTTTTCGTCGTGTTATTTTTACAGATTATTTCTGTGAAAGACATTCTCTTCTCTCTTCTCTAACATCTTATTGGTACAGACAAATTGAGCAGGTATAATGTAAAACGGTAAAAACATTAGAAGAATTTTCAAACACTACTATAGTATTTTCAACATATTAAACATATTAAGATAGAAAATAAATTCCTGTTTTTCACTCCAGTTTGTTGCAATTCAGGTAAAAGATTTTTATCTTGCATAAAAACTGTCTACCTATTAGATATAAATGTCCGATTTCGAATCATTTGCAATTTTCAGTATCGACATGCAAATTTTTTAACAATTCCACTATGAGATAAAAGAAAATCACAACCTCGCGCACCAACCTTAGAAACTACAAGAGGCGTTAGATCGCTGAAAAGGTAGCTTTAACCTAAAATCACAGACCCGTGACAGTGGCCGTCGGAGTAACAATCATGCTTCGATCCCGTAAGAATGTCAACCCTTAGCAGTCGAATGGTGACTCTGAGGCGAACTAAAAATTGCTGTATCATTATTCAAAATATTCTTTACACTATTAAATATTGTATAACGTACTATACCAATTTCACATCCATAAAATTTCCAAAATCATAGGGAATGGAAATATCCTTGGTCGGAAGAAATGTTTCATTTTCGTGTTAAAATAGCTCCGAGTGCAAAGGGTTAATAGACCGGGAGGTAGGGGCTCGGGCATGAAACATTAGAAAAATTGCAGGGGTCAGGATCTTTTTCAGCGGAGGGTTGTGCGGTTTGCCCGTGCGAAAATGAGCGGCTTGGTTCAGCGACCAATTAACAATCCTTGGCCATAAGCGCCGAGCTGCACACTCTCTCTCTCTCTCTCTCTCTCTCTCTCTCTCTCTCTCTCTCTCTGGAAAGAGAAAAGAGAGAGAGAGATGTCGAAGAGGGGGCCCGTTGATGCGCGACTCGCAACGGAGCGTCTCCCCGGTGTGTTCTGTCCATAAATATTTGTTTTTACGAGTGAGAAGGTCGGCGGACTAGAGAAGCTATTACCAATGTGGATTCTAGTCTGTCCTAGGTGGTCGTAGAGCCACGCTCTCGCGGCTCAGGTGCCTTAGGTGCGCGCAGGTATATATACCTGCTGTTGAGGGTCAACGGCCACTCGCGACCCTCAACCTATTCGCTCGTTCGTATCCCTCGAGCGTGTGCCGCGACCTCGCAAGCGATCGTACACGCGGATTTCTTTGTCCTCGCCTAGTCGATTCCTTCTTCTATCCGACAGATTCCATGTGATACGTCGCCTTTTTTCCGCGGACGTTGCACCTTGCGTCTGCGGATTTCGGTTGCTCCGGCATTCATATTTGTTTATCACTCCACCACCACAACCAACGTGCAACTTGATTCTGCATTTCTTGTACTTGAATTTATAGAAATCATAGGGCGAATGTACCTATTACCATTTTTCGTTTTAAAAAAGTAAAGTAATTTCGTTTTTCCTGTAGAGACGGCATTACCATTTGTTATTATTACCAATTTGTTATTACTAGACTGCTGATCTTTGTGCAAAATAAAAATGTTCGACATTGATTGTGGGCAGCAGGAATAAAATAAAAATTGATCTCATCCCTTAACGACTTTGTTACATTAAAAGCAACATTAGGACATTCTTGAATTTTTCAAATTTTTTACTGGTTTATATTTGACCCAATCAATTTCTTCATAATAAATCATTATCCTGGTATATCTTAACAGCTGACATTTCGGACGTCATTTCTTGTCCCTTTATAGTGTTTTCTAACCTTTCAAGCATTTTTTTTGTCATCGCATCAAATATGCAAAATCAGCGTATGCATTTCCATCAACATTTGCTTTTCTAAAAAAAGATTGTGTCGTTCATGACCGACGTGGTGGCTTATAAACAATTGTACGTTTTTCTTCGAGTGCGAAAATTAGTCTTACAATTGCAGGTTTTCCTTGGAGTTTGAACATCTTTTTTAACAATTGTAGGCTTTTCTTTGAGTTTGAGGATATGCCTTGCAAACAGGTCGTAAATTTTCCTTCGCGTTTGAAAAATTGTCTGACAAGCATGTCTGTTTGTCTATTTGTCTAACAAGTTGTGCACATTTTACAACTTCGCACAAGTCAAAAGTGCAACGCAGGAAAGATGTAATACAGATGAACGGTGTGTAAATTTTCTTTGAAATTTAAATGGTTCCCATACCGAGGTACACAAACCATGAAATATCGCGGGCAGAGGAGATTAATCAAAAAGTTCCTTGATCCCAGTAATTAGCGCGTAACATCTACATATATGTACATCCCAACGAATTTGTATCGTAATTCTCGATCTCCGATTCTCAGAAGCGAAGTCTGCAATTAGCATCCTTGAGAATCCCATCGATAATCACGTCGCGGAGAGTTCCTAAATCATTGTTTATTGACGCTGGCCCAAAGGAGGGGGAAGAGCACGAAATGTATACAGGGTGTATAATCTGGCAGAATATTTCCGCTTGATTAAAATTTCTTAAAAACTTTGTTATAGATTTTGCACTCCAAATTCACCCTTTCGCAATTAAAATTCAATCTTGTGCAAATCAATTTCGATCCCCTAACATTCCAGAGATGAATGCTAAATTTAGTTTGTGTTTCCGATAGTCGTTTCAAAGACAAGTTTGAAGACCGGTAACACTAACTCCTTCAAGGTCAGCACAATCTTCGACTTCCGAGAACCCCTCACTTATTTGCCAACATGTTTTCGTGCCCATTTACGTTACTTTTAACGTAATTAAAAATCTCCGTCGCACTTAAAAACGCGTTCGCTAAGAATAAGTTTGTCCTTCGGATCTTCGTTTATTTATGTGACCTTCGATAACCTTGAAACGAGCAACCACCAGAAACGAAGTAAATCTCTCCGTTTAGAAAGGCAAACTCTAAGTTATCGCAACAGGATAAAGTTATTGCTACTGCACTCTGGCCCTCGCAAATTTACGCAACCTTCGGAAGAATTTCGAAACTTTTGCGGTACACCCTGTATAGGAGAAGATCATTCGCCGCAGCAAACCAGACGTATTTCCAATTCGATCTCGCCGGGAACCTTGACCGAGGATAACGGTATAGTGCGATCATTACGAGATCGTAGATAGACGGTCTTCCAGCTTTTTAGCGGCTCTGTTCTGCATAGTCGATCGAACGATCCGAGAGATGACGAAATGGTTCCACGAGGATCGCCGTGGCGATCTGTCCGAACGCCGGCTGTGATCTATGGGATGATGATCTTACACTTTTTTGGTAACTGTAGTCCTCGATCGGTAGAGATAGGATTGGATTACAGCTCAGATACTATAGCCTGGGGGTTGGCTCGGAGGATTTCGATCGAGCAGGAATTCTCTTTTTTTTTTTAAACGAGAGATTTAACAACAATGTTCATCATTACCTGTTCTTGCGACACCGTAAATTATAACACACGCCAGTTAAAGACAAATTGTGCACACCAATGAAAAATTCAAATTGCCACAAACACGTTCCAGACGATTTGTTATTAGACGATTGTATTAGGTCGTTCGGAAAGTCATTTTGCTTTTCTCAAGGGACAATGAAAGCCAGTTTTTTTACCACGTAGAATAAGTTTTATGACATTTTGTTCTATGACCTTTTGCGATTTTTCACGCAACTTAAAGACCCCATTCTCGTAGAATTTCTGTTTTTTATTAGCAAGGAATTGAGTTATATGACTTTTCACGACTTAACGAACAAATGGAAGCAATGTCATCTCTACACGAAAAAAGAAATTACTTTCCAAACGACCTAATAAATGTACAGTGACTCCCACTAATGTTCGGACACTCTTAAAAAGACGATAACTTTTTAAATATTGGACTATACGATTTGAACTTTTTTGAGAAGCTAGAGCAATTAGTTTACATGTGGTGAAAAGAAATTTTTCCGAAAATTGCAATTGGTCAGAATTGTATAAAAATAATAAGTGTTGCATTTTACAACTTTTTAATGTGGACCTATATTGAAAATTTAAAAAATACGTTTTGTAGATCAATGTCAATTAAACATATTCTGAAAATTTCATAAAAATCAGTCGACGATGCAATGAACTGCGAACGTTCAAAGCTGGTAAAAATTGCAGTTTTTCACGATTTTCGGCCTCTAATTTTAATAAATCTATGGATTCTTACGAAATGGATTCTTATGAAACTTTTACAATGCATATAATTGACACAGATCCGCAACAGTTTCAAAACGTAATTTAAAATTTTCAATATAGGCCCACATAAGAAAGTTGCAAAATACAACTTTTAGCATTTTCTTTGCAATTTCGACAACTTGCAATTGTTGAAAAAATTTCTTTTCACATCCGGTAGTAAACTAATTGCTCTTGCTTTCCAAAAAAGTTCAAATCGCATGGCCAAATATTTAACAAGTTATCGTCTTTTTAACAGTGTCCGAATATTAGTGGGAGTCACTGTACCTACGTTCCATGAATTTTTGAATATTTCTAGAATGCTTGCGCGTTTGTGTGCGGTTCTCTCAGCCGACAGGTTCATCGAAATAGCGGACTTCGCGTATGGAGATTTCAAGCTTGACTTCAATTGAATCTTCAGGGATCGACTGATTCTCCAGGGATCCTGAAGAGCGTTCGAAGTCGGGTGTTCGTCCGTAAAAGCATTTGAAGTGTCCGGGGTAGAAAGAAACGAAACAACCTTGAAAGCTGTTCGACACGGTCGTTCCGAGGAGGAAAATCCAGCGAGAACTTCACGGCAAATAAAGAAAATTCACGGCGACGGACGACGGTCGCTTCCGCGAAGTCTATCTTCATGGCCACTTCGGTCTTCGCAGTCTTCGGACGCGTCTCGAGACGTGAAAAATTCGCGGACGTTGAACCCGTGGCACGTCGCTTCTCGAAACGACATTTTTCCACCTCCCTTTCGCTTCGTCTACGAAAACGCGACTCAACAGAAAAGAAATATTCACGCAACGCCCAAGACACGAACGTCTGTCCACCCGAGGATCCCTGTCGGCTAGCCTAATTGCTAAGCAAACCGAAACTTCGGCTAAATTCAGCGTCGTTCGTTAGCACCGTGCTTCTTTCGCTTCGCTGAATTATCAGTGCGACTTGCACTACCCTTCCGAGAAAATATTCGACAAGCTGGTGAATATGATCGTCGAACGAATTACTTGAGCGCATACGACAGCGGGATCTGAATCTATTTTGGCTCAACGTATCTGAATCGTCATTTAATTCCTCAATTTCTGGCGATTGCAGGTTTTGCCAAATTCAAATACTTTGCACGAAGATCCAGTGTCTAGTAATTATTCTTCCAATAAATAAAAATAATATTCAGAATATTAACGAATAATAAAGAGTGTCAGCTTCGAGTAAAATAAACTTTGGAGTTATTCAAGACTGAAATAATTCTATAATAATTTTGTATAATAGTTTTTGTTAAATTACACTGCGTGATTCTAGAGTAATATTGCATAAGAGAAAAATTCTTTGGAAGAAGTTAAATATTCTCGAGACTATTACTGTAACATCTACATGAAATTTCTTCTAGTAGTAATAATGATGCGCGTCTCACTTCGGAGACTTCAATGCGTGGTGTGTTCGCATCGCTAACCGACCGCGTAGCTTCTGTTGAACTTCGTTGCTTAACCCCTCGGACAACGGACGATTTTTATAGCTATATAATTGGCAACGCTTAGGACTGTTCACAGCTCTAATTAATAATTTTAAAAAATTTACTTTTGATGATATGTCGTGTAGACACATTAGTCTTTCCGATATCCGCGATGAAACAGCTCTATTCAGTTAGTTTAATTACCACAAATTCAGTACTTAAATGAACAATTTGGATGTTCCCAGTCAAAATAGATCCCGGCACAGTATACGGAGGGTGAATATGTATACGACGAGTATACCCATGCATATTCTTCAACACATATTTTAGAATATTCTGAGACAAAATAGCGAAATAGAAAATTTACAAAATAATATGAAAGCAACATAACACACAGTGTGACCAGAATAAAATATTTACAATTAAATACACAGCAGAGCGATGAACGAAAAATAAAAGAGTCGTTGGTTTTAATCGTCCTTTAACCCTTAGCAGTCGAGTGGTGATTCTGAGAGGCGCCACTAAAAATTGCTGTATCATTATTTAAAATAATGTTTACATTATTAGCATGAGGTATTGTATCGATTTCATATCCATGAAATGAAAAAAATCATATAGAATCATATAGAATGAACTCTCTGTGCCGGAGTCATTCTTGACCGGGAACATCCAAATTGTCATTTAAGTATTCGATTTGTAGCAATTCAACTAACTGAATAGCTGTTTCATTGTGGATATCGGAAATACTATTGTGTCTACACGAGATATCATCAAAAGTAATTTTTTTTAAATTATTAATTAGAGCTGTGAGCGGTCCTAAAATCGTTCGCTGTCCGAGGATTAAAATAGCTCCGAGTGCAAAGGGTCGAATACATAAGTGTGAACCGTAGTCCAGATACAAAATTATGCAGAAAGCGCAAAGAATACCGAATCGATCGGTGTTTAAACAACGAAAACAAATGCGGCCAGGAAAGGTCTCTCGCTTCGCGAACAATGGTGAGAATGGCGAAGAGGAAACGCGTGATTTCTGGACTCCGAGAGCAAAACTAAGACGCGGTTTCCTGCCGGTCGGGATCGTCGGTCGCCGTTGCCATAATCGCGGCTCCTCGCCGACAGCGTTTCCTGGGGAAACGAGATCTAGTCGGGCTCTGTTTCGCGTGAAACGCTCATAAAGGATCACCGGTGTGTCCTTTACGGAGAGCACCGCGTCTGTTTTCCACTCGGCTGGTTTCGCAATGAGCAAATTATGGCGAACACGGTGGAGAGCATTTTCACAGGCCGCCGCCAATTTCCCGTGAGAATTTTCGCGGCTCGGACCGACTGAAAATCGCAGAAGGTGAACAGGATCGCGAAACACTTTCCTCTACGGGGGCGTTTCTTTCTTTCGTGCTTCCTGCAATTAACGTGCTTTACATTATCGTGTAATTGGATTAAATTATAGATTGAACGCTGTTATTTCCTATTTTATGGTCGCGAACAACAAACCTATTTGCTCCCGAGAATTAATTAATTCCTCCTCTGATTGTTTCGTTATTACTCTGTACAATTATTCTTCATTTCCCATTGAATAAGTAACTCGAACTTCATCTGGAATGAATAAATTCTCATTCTTTGAAAACGGTAAAACAAATTATAGATTCAACAGGTAATAAAACGTGCTAAAATCCCGTTGAAGAATATTTCATATAAAAATTACGTTACACATTTTCCGTGTGTATGTGTTATTCCATTTCTTCCATTTCCATGGAAGATGGAAAAAAGAGGAGTGGAAATTTTGAATTGACCGGCTCGAGAGAAGGTATCGATGAGGATGGCAGCCGTAATTAAATTTGAATCGATAAACGTCGATTTGCGGCATTGACCATTTTGCGATGCGTAACGATGCATCGAATCCGCGACGAGCGGATGTCACGGAACGAAGAGGAAACCCGAAGATAGACTGAGCGCGTGTCTTATGTCTGCAATCGCAGCGGTCTCGTATTTTCACGCGCGCTGTTTGCCTCATTTATTTCCATTACCATTAGCCATCAACTAACTACTGATGGATGTCCCGCGCGCGAAAGGAACATTAAGAGTTATTTTTAGGACTGTATTTCAGAAAGATACCGCATGATACAACCTATACGTATCTCGTTTCGGATGTCAAATCAATTTTATAAAAGTGCTGTGTCTATCTTCTTCAAGGATACTGACACATGCATGTACATTTAACACGTCGGCTGCCACACCAATACCCATCAAAGTCACACAATATCAAAAGATTTATTCAATAAACAATTAACGATATCAATAAACAAAGTTTATCATAACTGGACTGCGGATTTTTACGGACAATAAAACTCGTATAGGGTAAAAAAGGTACGAGTTACAGAGTCCCAATCCGATTATCGGACAAAAACAATCTTTTTAGGAATTAATAAAAATAACATGAAGTACCTAGTATTAGTTTATTTTGAAAAATAAAACTGATGTTTCCCCTTCGCATATAAATCAAAAGTATTACAATAATGTTTGTTTAAAATATAGAAAACATTAGTTAAAAACCTTATTCTAGATTATAGAACATGCTAAGAAACTGTGATACACCAGAGGATAATAAAATAATGATTTTATTGTGCTACGGTATAAAAAAAATGAATTCATTAATTTGTTGTCACAAATTTCTTGTGTCCGGTAAATAGGACCAAAACTTCGTTAATATAATATAATATTTCTTTTGCTTTATCGACCAGAAAAATTTGACAATACAGAAAAAAGGTTGATAATATAATCAACCGTTTATCACAAATAATGCAAAATAAATTATAGAATGCCTTCAAATTAATAAAAAAACTTCCATGTCGTCACTAAATATCCGGTAACTGGTACCTTTAACCTATATGATAATTTCGTTTTCAAGTTCGGTTCGTAATTTGTTTCGAAAAAGTTTGTCCCTGAAGAGGTTAATAAAATTAGCAACTTTTCGTCGAATCCTTTCTTATGAGGTTTTTTATTTTAATGTCCGTAAAAATGGAAGATTTCAATAACCCTGCCATAATCATTGTACGACTAATTTTATACGCTCTGAGAATCATTACCTTCGCTTCCTGCAGAATTAATTGAGAAATATAAACTTGTTACAACGCGAACGAGCGATAAAAATGTTATAGGTTTCTTTATGAAAAGGATCGCGATGGAAACGATCAAGTTTCTAACGAGATTGCGATGAATCATAAGGACCACAATGCGCACCGTTCCATTCGCAATCATTCCTAATTCCCCGCGTATGAAAAATGTAATTAAGAATGCGACTTTTCTCTCTCTCTCTCTCGCTTATTCGACGAGCAAAGTAATTGCGAAAAAATATCAAGATATTTCAATCTGCGATAGAATTCCTTCGCAAATGAATATTGTAAAACCGGTTTGGTCAAATGATGTCAAGAACACGCACAATTGCATCTTGCGATTGATATTAAAAACCTTAATTCCACGAGATATTCCACGACTTAATTCCGTAGGTACTATTTTCGAAAGGAGCACTGCTATCATCGAACACATACGAGCTCGTTTATCGATCGATAAAAATCCAGTTACATTTACCTAATTCAATATCACACCATTAATATTTACTGCAAAATAGTTTAGTGTACAATGGACACTTTAAGAACGAACGAATTAAAATTAAAATTAAATTCGATTTTCATCGAAGATAGGATATAAGTGTTTATTTAAATACTTTTGTTCAAAGCAAAGTAGACATCACATTTTTAACGGAAATTTCACAATTTCTATCGAATTAATGTATCAGACTTGAAGATTACTTTGAGGAAAATCAGCATAGAATTGAATGTTCAGTTGTAGTGTCGTAGCTATTTAGTAACATCACAAATAATCACTCTCGAGATGCTTGTATTTTAACCCTTTTTATCTAACACGTTAAATGATAAAAACGATGATCATCCCATCTCAATCTTCAAAGATCTAAGAGCCTAAAGGTGCGTCCACGTTGAATCAACAGCTTTTAATTGATGTTGAATATACAGGATGAGTCACGAAGCGTGATCAGGTTAGATTACTCTGTTACTAGCAGTTCGATCGGAAATTTGTTTGAAATTGTCTAAAGCTAAATCTATAATCTGTAATCTAATATCTATAGCTAAAATATTATGGTTCAAGGAGAGCCATAAGCAGATTGCGCCAAATGAATTGTTACCAGATTGTTTTTCGTGGATCACGGGGTAATTTGTAGAAACGATCGAGGATCTGCAGCGCGTCGGACGAGGGAGGCAGACACAAAGAGCAGCAGGCAGGGGTGCAAACATCGCGGGTAGAAAAATGAGGAACGGAAACGGCCGACCAGGCAAGAGGAAAGCATGGAAAGAGGAAGAAAGACCGGTCGCCGTAGTTAGCACACGGCGGACATTAACTTCCCATTAACTGGCGGCCATTAAAAGAGCAAGGAGGAGCCTGCTGCGCTGGCGCCAGGAGTAATCGGCATCGGACACTAGGCGCCCCGTGCTGCAATCCGCGTGCAAACTCCTCCGTAGGCTATTTATAAACCTGCCCCGCTGCTGTGGGCGGAATTCGCGCGAGCAAATCCGCAATAAAATCCTCTTTCGACAGTGCTCGCGATAAAACGGTCCTCCCTGCCGATCCTCGGTGTCGCTCTGCGAGGGGTGCTGCAGTTTTCACAAAAACCCTGATGAACACAACTAAAGATCACTCTTTACTACC
The DNA here is from genome assembly GCA_028455805.1 of Lasioglossum figueresi. Lineage (NCBI taxonomy): Eukaryota > Metazoa > Arthropoda > Insecta > Hymenoptera > Halictidae > Lasioglossum > Lasioglossum figueresi. The sequence goes on along the minus strand of CM052200.1, from coordinate 26,194,612 downwards.
CTGGCAACAGTCCTGGTATCTTTCTTGAACCTATTTTTGAACAAGGTCAAATTGTGAAAAAGTCTTTCTAATTTTATACCCTTTATCCTTGACATTCTTGGAGCCTGCGACGCGAGGGGTGCTTGCACTCCAGAGAGCATAACGCAAAATCACTTTCCACTACCCTATATATATAGCCCTGGCGTCTTTCCTCATCCTCCTCTCGAACTTCCATTGTTACTAGCATTTTTACTCGGGTAATAATTCTACGGATTTTTATGCAACGCGTAGCTGTCGCAGCCTTACGCTTCCGAATAATGCAAATTACGCCTCGTAAACGTGAAAATAGGACTTATTATCTTATCCAGCGCTTGTGACTACCGACAAACCCCATTTTTGCATTATCAAGACGTGAGAAGGCGCATCCCGCACCCTTGCAATCCTGGAAACGAGTCCGAGGCAGCCTCGGAACAGTGTCGCCAGATCGAAGAAATCGAGGGGAATACAGTTTACCCTCTCTCCGACGACCAGATTAATACGTGACCAGTCTACGGACTTAGTGGGGGATGATGGAGTATGCTCGTGGTGCTGGAATGGGATAGAGGAAAGGGAAAAGGAGGAGAGGAAAAATCGCAGAGTTTTGGTCGGTTCTGTCGACATTGGCTCGGAAGGCCAGTTTTCGAGGGAGCTTCCTGCACGTCCCTAATCAGCTTGTCCTCGTAGGAGACTCGGCTCGGCAAGTGCATCCTGCGGCTTCGAGGCCGCCGAGGACAGTAATTTCGATGAAAATCGATAAGTCAAGGAGAAGGGGACACGGCTCGGGTAGCAATCAACTGTTGGATAGCCACGATAATCCCCCTCCGGCTCGTTGGTGGCCAACATTCGCATGCGATACCAGGACTCACGTACTCGCGGATAACGATCTAAGATCTATAAATAGTGACTGGCGGCGCTCGGGACCACTTTGTAGCCGAAGAGAGGTACCCGCAGGAACTGCCATGCCGCCGTTGGTAATTACACGCGAACGGAGGACGAGGAGAGGAGAGGATCCACGATGGCGGACAGGCCAACCGCGGCACCAATCTCAAGGAATCGTAACGAGTACCAGTCCACGAACACGGCTACGTCTTAGCTAATATTTCGAATCTATAAATAAACGACGGCCACGCCACGAAGAGGAACGCCAACCGGCTCTTCTGGACTGATATCCGCGCGGGACATCCTGCGAGACTGTCGTCGTGTTATGCAATTATTCCTATCGTTTCCGTGATACTTGGCCGATCCATTTTTTTAAGTCTGTCATGCTCTGGGACTGGAGGATCTATCAGGGTCATAATGAAAATGATTTTGTACATGCGTAGATGGAAAAAAACCGCTAAAATGACTTTTCTCCCATCTGTAGCTCCTGGCTTGGTTACTTAAAACCGTGCTAGGCAATTAGTAAAGGATTGATGTGAAAAGAACAGGTGTGGTTATGGTCTAAAGTTACCTTCTCCAGGAATTAATGCGGATAGTAGGTCCCTGGAGATGGGTTATTTTGGGCAAAGAGATAGTAGAGGGTGAGGTGTGTTTTCGGTACGCCGGTTTTATCGGTTTTATGGTAAAGGGTGAGTACGAAGTGTTGTGATAACAATAACTTCTATTTAGACTAGGAACTGTACAACGTTGTAGCTTATGCGAAAACTGGCTGAAAACTGGAGACTGGAACGGAAAGATGCTTTCCAAGGGATGTGAAAATTGTGGTGGAGGTGGTAAGAAGCGGTTCGGACGCTATCTTAAGCTCCCGATGCTTTTGTGCAAGGTTTATTGGCTGAACAACTGCTTAGGTTTTCTTCTTAACACGTGGGTCAGTTGAATGTAAGTGCAACAGCATAGGTGTGCGTATCTAGATAAGGCCAAGTGGAGTCTCACGAGAGGCAAGTGTTTCGTGGGCTGTTCTACTTCGGGAGAAAGAACAAGTCTAATTGTTTCAGAAAGTTTTACGGAAATTGAATGAAGGAAATCAAATATTTTTTAATAATAAGTTGCAACGGTGACTATCATTGAAACTCATCCTCTACGCGAGCGGAAGGACGAATGAATTTTAGATAATCGTGACGAGGTGGACTGTGTGGTTAACCGTCTGTTAACTATTGCAAGTTCTCTGGGATTGTAACACCGACGTTTTGGGAAAGCATGCTGGTTATCAGTCCTTGCCCTTGACCCTTTAACTGCGGAGCTCTCTGGTTTGAAGCTACCAAGCGTTCCGCGGTGAAATATTCGCATGGTCGTTGTTGCTAGTTAAATATAATTCGCAAGTTATTCCTGCACTAAAAAAAATATTGATAACACAGTGATTCTACGGAGGTAACCGAATTTTCTTAGGATCTACGGCGGAGGGTTAAGCAGGATCTAAGTCGATCGCGTGGATCGACTGGTCGATCTGGTTGGAGGAAAGTCGACGCGATCCGAGAATCCCGTAGACCAGGTATCATCTTGTTCGCCGGGGAAACGAGGCGTGCATCGTGGCCGGCGTTACAATCGCGCGAACCAGCACGCACGGGGCCCACGGACACACGTAGGGCCCCTCGAGTAATGCCCAAGATCTATAAATAGACCTGTCGGAGGGTGCAGGAGGCATCTCGAAAGGGGAGGTGCACGCGCTGCACGCGAGGTGTCTTTTCCTCCTGAGACCGGCCGGTGTAAAAAGAGAGGATGAGGATCGACTGGTTCAGCTCGGATGCCTTCGCCGGGGCAGCCCATAGGCGCCAGAACATTGTCAGCGAGCCCCGAAGAGGATCGTCCACGCGGTTTTTT
>CM052200.1:26129889-26186223 GCA_028455805.1 Lasioglossum figueresi | reverse complement strand
GCAAATCCGAATGTAGATAGGTAAACTCTCCACCTACCACATATCTACCGTGGCCGTCATAATAATTTACTACGGAGGTTCGAAATTAAAAACTTTGATTCTCATCGTCTTCGAATTACCAGAAAGCTAACCTTCGAAATTTCGAAGTTTCGAAGCTTCGACATTCGAATCTTCGACATTCGAAGCTTCGAAATCTTCGAACTTCGAAGGAAAGTTACAGCCCTAGTCTCTAGCATCTTTCAGAAATTCACTGGGGAAACTAGTTGGTCGAATTAGAAATAATGTACGTTTTAGAAAACAATTACATGGACTTGTAAAGTAAGCAACAATTACGACCATCACGACGATCGTGTACTGTCAGCGACATTATCGTTCTACTAGCAAAAAGCGCACACGGGAACGCCCTTTGCTTCATCTTAGGAAATGCGAATTCAATAAAGGAATAAATGTGACTGATCATTTTACTTTGGAGTTCGAATTTTAGGTTTTGGTTCAAGAATGAACAGGTCTCTAGCATCTTTCAGAAATTCACTGGGGAAATTTGTTGGTCGAATTAGAAATAATGTACGTTTTAGAAAACAATTACATGGACTTGTAAAGTAAGTAACAATTATGTCTTGTGAAATAAAACTTACTCTGTTTCAGAGGGGACATCTGATCGAGCTAAATTTCGAATGTTACCTAATGATCTTGACTGACCTTGACAGACGAAATTGTTATGGATCATTTCATTCGTCCCGGGGAAGGTTCGTCGGGGAAGGTCACCATAATATTTACCACCGTATTATTTCATATATTTTCTACAACGAGCTATAGTTTGAGAAACTTCAAATGGAACATTCTGTGTATTCGCCATTGTTCGCAGTAGCTTGTAGTTACCAAGATGTCTGAGACTGTATCTCTAGTACCTTTGTTCGTGTTCTGCACTAAGTAATGGGATATTTTGTTTGAACCTCACAGTTCGACAGAAACAATTCGCAGACGCTCCACCTTCGACTTTTCAGTATACCTCTCGGCCCGAGAGTCTTCAGTATAAACAGACCGTTTAAATACCTCAAGGCTGTACGTTGATTTACACTGTTCAGACCCGATGATACCACGCTGGCCAGATGGTGCTGCAGGTGGACAAGAGTACTACCTGATTGCTATCTCCTGGAAGCTATCTTCTAAATAATTCTTAACGCAACCGGGACAAAAATGAACTTCCCAATCGATTAACACGTTCCGTGCCGAACCGTTTTTCTTCGACAATTAAACAAACTTATGCGCTTTCTTCTATATTGTATTTTTTATAATGTCTCATTCTTTTGGTGGAAATATATTCTACAGTGTTAAACTTGTTATAAAATATACGTTGTTAGCGCATTAAATAAATATGTCAGCGTGCACCACCAGTGGATAGTTTAACGTGTACCATGGTGGTACACGTGGCACGGAACGTGTTAGATAAATTATTCTCAGCACAACAATGTAATGATACAAGAATTCACTGAATTTCCATGTTATCCCAATGCTTGACCGCTCGCAACAACCTCGATCTCGATCTTTCCTTTGTCTAAAAATTTCCAAATGCAGCCGAAGTAGCAATGAAAACGTGCATGGCAGTCGACCAGCGAGAGGTCTGGTAGTTTTGCGGGAAAAAAATTCGCGAAGCATATAGAGTAGCCTTTTAATCTGTGTGTATCACGTTCCCGAAGATCGCTGCGAGAGTTTCTCTCTCCCCGTCGCCATAAATGGTGTCGTAAAAGTGGGCAAACGGTGCGGAGGATAAAAGATGCAGCAGCCCATCGCAGCGGAGCAGAGCACATTGTTCTCGGGCACCGGGTAATCGCGGACTGCAATTTTTCCGCGGACTTGCCTCCCGCAGAGTGTCCGACGCAGCGATTAAGGCAAGACCGAGCCGGTTTACCTTGCGAAGGTTTTCTTACGTCCTGGAGACGCTACCCCTCGACGATGATCGCGCAGAAACTGAGTTTAGGCTCGCGTACGCTTTTTGCATTCGGATGAAAAGCATTGCACGGGACGGGAACGCTCCGACGCGGAGGAATCTCAAAAATTGGAAAAACTATCTTCCAGTACACTCTTGGAAATTATAAATGATCATTAGTAGACAGCGGATTTTATTAATTTATGACAAAAATTCAACCTATTATTTTACATAAAGATCCGCTGTCCAATCGTTAGGTATTTGATTTCCTTCTCGAACCAACTATGTTGGTCTTTAAAAGCAATATTTATTTTATATTTTATGTCGACAAATGTACTTAGCGTCAACAAATAAAAAGCTACAGTTACACAGTTTCAGAGTGTTAACCCTTAGCACACTCGAGTGGCGACTCAGAGGCATCACTAGAAATTGTTGTACCATTATTCAGAATATTGTTTACATTATTAAATATGTTGGTACCCAATCAATTCCTACAGATTTAAGTACTGCATGAGGTATTATATCAATTTCATATTCATACAAAGAAGAACATTAATATAGGTTGAAGTTACTCTAGGTCGGAAGAAATGTTTAATTTTCGATTTAAAATAGCTCCGAGTGCAAAGAGTTAAGATTCGTTCGGAATTACCGAGGCGAGTTAAGTCTCGAATGGCAGGTTCGTAGGCGAGGCTATTATTAAAGGATAACAGGATCACCGGGGACAAGCCAGGATCGTAAGGACAGTATACAATGGCAATAAACTGTCGATTCTTCCTTGTACTCTATAAAGACATCCCCCTGCGAGTTTAATGGCGGGAACATGGAGGAATAACGACTTCGTACGTGGCACGATAATGGCCCACTTGGTAAATGATCTATCGAGACTGATGTAAATAATCTGTCTTAAGAACGTTCACGCTCAAAGTGTCTATCGACTATAATCACTTTGTCTGGTCCAATGTTAAAAAATATCGTTTCTTGAGGATGCGCGAAATCGTGGGAAAATTCGTTGCGTAATTGTGCGTGAAACGACATGTTCTCAAACATGATTAAAATTAAATGACCAATGTGTGAGTGGCACCAAATGATCTCGGCAATTGTGCCCTTGATTTGGTCCCCGGTAGCACTTAACAGACCGAATCAATTCTCATTTGATTTGAGATAAGCGAGAAGCGGTGAAGCTGGCAGAGCGAAACGCAACAGCAGTATTCTCGAATAACACGGTGATCAACGTTAAGGAAACCCATCCAGCTTTCTGTCAGAGCGATCCGTTCCCGGGGTTGCGTCGATTAAAACCATCGAAAATCAGGATCTAAGATCTAAAGGCCCGGAGCCAGACTCGGGGAGCTGGGATTCTAATCGGCATAGCGGATCTCGCGCGGTACAGCGTCGTATTTTTCGAGGGCCGAACAGCAACCCGGGACCTAGCTGGCATATATCATGGGCTACCATGACAGCTAGGAGTTATCGTTCGTTTTAGAGTTCGTCGCGGACGGCCCATGGGGTCCGAAAACTCGTTAATCGCGATGCAACATTTATATCATAGTAAAACGAAAAAGTAGCAGCCGAGGAACGGGCAACTTTGTTGAATGGTTAGGAACCTGTTCTGCGGCGAGATGCATCTGGGAGGACCGCAGAAAACCTTTTTCGCCCGATAATCCTGAACAACGGTCCTAAGAACTTTCGAGTTGACGCATTGAATCACTGTAACGCCATATATTATCCTCGGGACGCTATTTTGTATAAATCCCGATTTATGTGTCTCGAGATTAACGAACAATGGCTTTTCGTTTGGCGCTGTCCGCGATGAGCTTATAATCGCAAGCTTTTAATCGGGCAAATAGGTTTGCAACGAGAAAGAGAAAGAGAGAGGGACCCGTTTAATGAAGTTGATAAAATCTGTATTTAGCTGACAAGAACAAGCAAAATTGTAGATCCATCGACAAATGAATTTTGTGGAACGACAAGATAAAACAGAAGGGATAGCTGACCAGCACCGAGCTTCTGTCATGGAACGAATGGTGGAACTTTTGGACCACCGAGCCAGAGTTCCATTTACAAATGGCAACGAACGAGCACCGTTTGCCTCTAGAAATGGCAACCGCGGTGCGGCGGCGTCCAATCCGAAATCCGCGAACAGCGAGACGGTTCGAAAGAAAGGCGAATCGTCGAACAAATTGCCAATGTCGTGGAAAAACGAGACCGACGTCTGTGCGCTCCGGTGTCCCAAGATGGCGGGGATGGGATCGTCCTGTATGAGGAACCTGGGTGAAACGGGAGGAGGATCGCGGAGAGGGTGGAAAGCAGAGAGGAAAGCGAGCGACGGCGAACAACAAGCCGGAAAAAAGGAGAGAAGAGGATGCGCGCGGAGTGTGGAGCAGGTTTAGCTTTTTGCTCGGCGTTCAGCAAACCGTATCGACGCTAAGCGAATCTCCCCGTATACGGCCGCCGGACTGCAGAAACCAGATGGAATGGGAGTCGAAGGGGGCGGGATGAAGGGACACCGGGGGGGGCGAGATGCTGGCGAAAAAGAGAGGGGGGTGAGGGGAACAGAAGGGAGAGAAAGAAAAAGAGTCACCCTCCGTGGCGCCTGAAGGCGATGAGCAACCAGCGACCGGTCGCTAAGGGACGCGCAACCGTGGATCAGAGCTGCGAGACCTCGGCCTTCGAGGTTTTGCCGTGCGTTCGCCAGGTTCACCAACCTTTTCACGGATCATTCTTGTTCGTTATTGAATAACTATCTCGGCGACGGCGCGCTCCTTCGCTGCTAATCGCAGTCTTTTTCCCATCGACGATCAGTGCCCCACTTGGTGCGCCAAGAAACGGGCAGCAAAAATTGCTTTCGGACGTGGTGCCCATCGATGATGGCTTTGCAGATATCAGGCGTGGTGTCATCGGTGGGTTTTTTGAGCAGGTATAAATTGCCTACGTTGTACACGAGAGATAGAATAAACGGTCGTAGACATTACGACTTTGCTTCGCTAAGCTGGAGGCTAAGGTACCTATCGGTGGTGTGTGTGTGTGTGTGTGTGTGTGTATATATATATATATATAAATTATGCTATGCGTGTAACAGGAATTAGGCTATAACAGCAAGCTAAAAGAAATTTTCTATGTTGAACACAGGAAGGGCCTAAAGATGCTGATCTGTCTCACAATTACTTCGGTACGATGAGGACGCCGAGCAACAATTTCTTCGGGTCGTTGTATCTAAAGACGATGCGCTTCTACAGATAATACTAGATAGAAGTATTAGGTTTTCGACGACATTTTATTTCAGAGAAGTAACGATAAATATGTCAATCGGGAAATTAAAATTTCTACTTCTACGTTTCATGGAGGAAGAAGGTTTCCGGTTTCGTAATGTTGCCGCAAGTCAGGACACCGTCGGGACACCGAGCAACTGACCAAATTGTCCGATTTTACTTTCTTCGGTTATGTCATTTCCGTCGCGTGCGCTGTCGGTCTCTCTCCATCGAGCACCTGTGAGCGTTCTTTTCAACACTCGTCGAGATTCCATTGCACTCCAAACACATCTTACATCATCGAACAGTAATAATCATGCTCCAACAGCTGCTTCTTGTATCGATTTAGTTATTTAATCCTTAGCACTCGAGTGGTAACAGTGGTTAAATATGTTGGTATCTAGTCAATTACTAAACATTTAAGTATTGTATGAGGTAATATATCAATTTCATATTTATAAAAAGAAAAGAATCATATAGAATGGAATTATTCTAGGTTGGACGAAATGTTTAATTTTCAAGTTAAAATAGCTCCGAGTGCAAAGGGTTAATACTTCGGTTCGTAAAGCAATTAATCGTTGTCTTGAATTTACTTCATTCGGAAGACAATCTAGATGTCTATACGGAATAGTCTGCGCGGAATATTACAAGAGTCGCGTTTAGCCAAATGGAAACTGAATGTACGAAGAAGATAATCTGTATCCGGATGGAGATAATAATCCCCAAAGGAACATTCCAAAAAGCGAGTTACGGTTAAGCTAAAAACAAATTTGACCCGTATCGAGTCGAAACTCGTTTGGGCTTCAAACAGGCTCAGATCTACCTTACCACACTCGAAACGTTCACGCGAAGTCGAGATTAAACCCAAAGTTTGATGACCCAAGACTGGATCAAGCCTCGGTCCCAAACAGATGAGATGACACAGAACCAGAACTCAGGGAAAAAGGTGTATCGATCCAGGTGGGAGCGATAGATTTACTAATAGGAAACATAATAACCTTGAATTGGCAGCGGCTTATCTTTCCAGGCTACTGGCTAACAGGATTCCGGGCGTGCGACCGGGGTCTCGCACCAGCCTGTCAGGCTGTTTCTCCAGATTTTCGCTGAACTTTCCTCTAATCACATGCTTTCAGGAATGATCGTACACGGTCCCGTCTGGAAACGGAGGAGCGGAAAGCCCCACAGAAGAAGAAGAAATGGAAGGAGGAGAAGGAGGAGCAGGAATACGAGGCAGGAATGAAGCATCGCGGCACGTCGTCCAAGCAGCTAATTTAGTGGCTGGCGCCAGGTTCCTCGTCTGCGGGAACACCCGTTAATCCCACGGCTTGCTTATTTTTACTCCCGTGTCCCTGTCGATCAAGCAAACGCGTCGGCACACCCAGTTCCCTCCTGTTGCTCGCAATTCCTGCGACGGTTCGACTGGAAAACATTCTCCTTTAACGATCGATCTGCGAACGAACGGGCGAGCTACGCCGGCGAATAGACTTGCGGATCATCGGGCAAATCCACTCCGCGCCCGCGATTATGGCTATCCTTCCGTCGCGTCAAGAGAGGATTCATCTCTAGAATTTGTATAGAGGCTCCGACACCTTCCGGGCCCTTTTCAGTCATTCGCTTGCTTAAAAGAACTGTCCTTTATTTCACTGCTTTGTCCTTCAGATTTATTTATTTTTCTAATGGAAATTTTTCATCCTTTATTTTGTGAAATAATCAATAAATTCACAAAAAAAGGACCAGGACATGATTGGTACAGCTAATAAGTAATTCCTAAGTCCACTGTCCCAACTATAAATTAAATAAAAATGTATATCTCCGTTCAATAACTAATCAAATTCGGAGGGAATATATTAAAATTATTCTCTCTTTCTCATTAACTCAATTCTTCTTGTTTCACCTGCATAAATTCGTAAAACCAGTGAACGCAATTAATCTATATATAGATTTAAAATTCACGCTAATGAATGCAAAAGCGTTTCCGCCGAAGCTCGATATAGCCGATAATATCAAGGAGGTTCGAGGAACGTTCCGAGAATCGATTCCAGTCTGGGCACGATCGATCGGTGGCTGTGGCACGACGGATCGGCTCGCTCGCGATCGGCAGCGATCCATGGATCGGTGCAATTACCCCGGCACGAATCTTCCGTGTTTGCTTTCGATCGGATCCAGGCCACTGATGTCGCACCGGTTATATTTAGATCCAAGGGATCGATACTGTTGGCCGATCGGCCAAGAGGCGATCGGGTGGAGCCGGGATGCATAGCATATGCGTCGCGATCGCGCGCAAACACGCAGCCCATACGAGAATCAGAGCGGGCACGGGGAATCGGCAATTAGCCGAGCCGTGTGTTTAATGGAGCGCGGCGATCGTTAACGGTAGATCTGCCTTAGCGATCTTAGCCAAAGATACCGGAGGCACCGATACCACGACGTCCGATTGTCCTTCCTTCAGGATTTTTACGGGAAGATCGAAGATCGCGATCGACGATTGCGACAGGCCAGCGAGCATCGAGACACCGTAACGAAAAATCGTTTGAACGTACCGGACACGAAAAGCAACGAGTACACGTTGTCTTATAAAATTTACAAAATTCAATTCATTTTGATTTTTAACTCGAGAGAATTTACAAAATTGAATTTTCGCATTTTCTGACGTTAATTCGCAAGCGACTTATTCAATAATTCCCAACATGATTGTCTCTGCAATTGGCAATAATTGTAAAATAAAATGTCCGGGAGCTATTGTTAGATCATTGGATTTTGGAGTGGATCCAGTTCTCTTAGATTGATTGTTTAAGTTTAATGAAAGACGTTCAAGAGGTTATGTGCAATTTGATTTAAATTGGATCGCGAGAGAATGTTCGCGAACAACTCTTACAAAAATCGACTGGTTTTTTTTTCTGATGAAAGAAGAGACTAGTATCGAGAGGGTTAACGAACAGCAATGAACTTCTCAAGAAGTTCCGTTAACCAGATATTGTTGCTCGGATAGGATTATCGTAATTGAATGTCACCGAGGATGATTGAGACATCAATCAAATCGAATGAAATTGTAACGCCATAGTCCAAGATATTATTCGCTGCCGTGAGAAATGACCGACTTCCTGTTAATTAAGTGACACAGAGAGGCAACAGTCTCTCTCTCTCTCTCTCTCTTTCTCTCTCTCTCTCTCTCTCTCTCTCTCTCTCTCTCTCTCTCTCTAACTCTCTCTACCCTAATAATGATCTCAGAATATCGTTAATTTCTTCCAGATCGAATTTATTAACGCTGCCCGGAACGCACGCGCTGTTTGTTTCCCGCTGCTGTTCCAATGGAATGCATACGCAGCTCATTGTATAATACAATGTCATTATTCCATATTCTGCCTCTCTCGTATTCTGTCATTGTGTCTCGTGCACTTAAATCTGCATTAGAACGTTTATTATGTTAGCGTGCGTGTGCTGTTCTATTATTAATCCCTCGAAAACTAGAGGCTGCGTTAGTTCGTGCGATTATACTCTTCCTCTGCATAAAACGATAGCTCTTCTTAATGTTAGACGAACCAACATATTTGCGAGGATACACTGTTAACTCCTCCACTAAGATTTATTTTATCATTACAATGATTCGAACTTCGATGCTCACAATTTTCTAGAAGTTTAACGAAGCTCTAATCTTCAATAAAAATAATTTTAATTTGATTTTCCAACATGAAGCACAATTACAATTTGAAATTGTGATGACAGGTTTGCTTAACGCTAAACCTACCGAGCTGTACAAGTAGCCTTGTAAAAATAACAAGATTAAATTTATTTGCTCTACTAAATATAATTTATTTACCACGAAAACATCTTTACAGTTTGAACGATTGTGATATAAAAAATGTGGGAATGGTGATTTGACCGATTGTGGTAGGTTTAGCGTTAAAAGGATGCTAGATGCAGGAGCTCTGCGAAGTTCAAAGGATCAAAGGTGGCTCCAGGAGAAGATTTTCAGCCGAGGTGGACCAGAGTTCGTCGTCTCGAAGCTTCTTTCACGCGTGTATCACTCTCTCGACGCGTTGAATAACGGGCGATAAAGGCGAATGCCGCGGGAATATCACGATAATCGGCCGAATGATGGATAATGATCGGGGCGGCTGCCTTTCGCGCTCCTCCCCCCAACGACGACGGAGCCATTATTCAATTGAATTCAATGCTACGCCGACCATTACGGAATTGACTTCGAGAACTTTCTTTCGGGCATCCGTCTCGTCGGACAGACGCTACTTCCGTCGTGCAGCCCTACGAGAGCCGACCTGTGTCAGCCATTCCGTAGGGTTGAATGAAAAGTGACGCGTTCGTTGTCACAATTTCAATTTAAACGGGGATCATTCCATCGAGCGGGACCCTCGGTCTTATGGCAAATCCTTGCTCGTCACTTCGCACCACCCGACCAATTACTTGTTAACCCTACCATAATCGGATACCCAGCTATATCCATTTGAGACTTTCGTCTAGGAATTTTATACTTCGTAGAATTTAACGCTAAACCTACCACCAACGGTCAAAACGACCGGATCCAGATTTTTTATTTTACAATTATTGAAATAATAAAAATGATTTTATAAGGAATGATTGTATAGATATCTGTGGTAGAACGCGTATTACAATAGGGGCCGCACAAAGTTTAATTAAAATAAATCTTGTCATTTTTATATAAGAGAACATGTACCTATTACTTCTAAGGTTCGGTAGGTTTAGTGTTAAACAGGCATTATGTTCTTTGTAATGAATTGTATATTGGGAAATTTGGACAGGCTTTGATTGAACATAATTTATAGAATTCAGGCAGGTATCGATCGAACAAGGCAAACATGAAAATAATTGCGAACGTGTTGAATAAAGGTAACGTGCCTTTGTGTTAACTCTTTAGCGAGCTTGAGTATAATTCTAATCTTTGCAGTTACTTCTAGGAAGCCGAATAAAAATCGCAAAGTAATTACCAGTATAAAAACGCTTCAGATTTATCTCCAGTAAAGAAAGGGATTTTTCTTGCTTACATGATCGAATATTTCTGAATGGTAGTGTGTATTTTAAAAGTCGGATTGATTGAATGTGATCTTTTGAACGAACCTCATATTATGAATTTTATTGTTTTGTCTGACTATGCGTGAGACTTCAATCTAGTACGTTTTTCTAAATTTTCAATTTAAGCGAAGACCTTGATCCTAATAATAGATCGTTGCTTGTTACTTATACTTTTTAACTTTTAGCACTCGAATGGTGACTCTGAGAGGCCACTAAAAATTGCTGTACCATAATTTAAAATATTTTATTCAATTACTAAACATTTAGATATTGTATGAGCTATTCTACCGATTTCATATCTATAAAATTTACAAAATCATAGGGAATGGAAATATTGTAGGTCGGAAGAAATGTTTAATTTTCAAGTTAAAATTGCTCCGAGTGCAAAGGGTTAAATGGGATGTATTACTGCAATTCATTATTTATTAATATCATATAAGAATTGTGGTCAATATTCATTTCAATTTCAATATTACAAATAAAAATGATCTTTCGGTAAACTTTGTAGTATTTTATCGTTCTAAAAGTCAAACGCATCTACGCTATTATTATTCTGGAAATTCTTAGTCACGCGGTGCTTAATATACACATAATTGTCTCTCTTTCATACGGGTCTTTGAAACCGCCATTACTCGAAAAGACGGTCGAAACCAGTTTCGCTAGACACAATGCAAAGCTCCCCGTCCTTCGAATTTAATGAGACCAGATTCTGCAGAAGAACGTAATGTTTCAGATATGAAACTGTATCGGCGCGAAACATTCCAACACTCGTTTTCTTTCGTTACCATTGAACATAAAGTGTTTCCGTTTCGTTCTTCAAGGAGACACTAAACCGCGTGTGGAAATTTTAATGCAATCCAAGGAGCTATCGCGATGATTGCTGAAACGGCTAATAACAATGACAGGGAGGGAAAAAAATCGATCGATCAACGGGTAAGAGATCCCAGATATTCAACGGTTCGAAGAACAAAAAAAGAACATTTTTTCGACGTCGGTGTTAGTCATCGCGACCACGTTACACCTTGCGCAGTGAATCATTTCATTAACCAGCGGGATTCATAACGCGTTAAATCGTTCTATTGTTTCTGCAGCGCGAATGTGTACTGCAGTGCAACCGTAAAACGCGATAACACGATGCAGCTATTAGAATATTTTCATATCGCAAGGCCGTTCTTTGTTGCGCGCATACAGTTCTCCACCGTAAATCAACTGAAATTATTCGCTCTAATTTTCATTTCTGTGATTTTTCATTATTTTTTAAATTAACCCATTAACGTCCAAAATAAAACTGCTTGTGAAAAATGTATTTTTATACTATTTATTGCATGATAATAGAGTAAATAAAAGGTACATGAACAAAAATTGTGAAAAATGTATCTAACTTGGAAATTACAAGGGTGTACTCGGCCGAGTACAAAGGGCGGATTAACGATGAATAATGGGTTAATTTGTTCTAGTTTTTTCGTTTTATTTCTCCTTCTTACATCATAATTTGTAATAAATAAACTACGTGCACTGTGTCCTCCACTGTTAGGAGTACCTTCCAGTACCTGACTCATAAGGTTTTTTTCATTAATTCATTATTAACCTTTAACTTGTACAGTGGGGCTTCTCGCGACCCCAACAAAACATCTGTATATTATCGCTACTGTATTGTACGATGATTGCAAAGACAGTAAACATTCTCAAAGAAAACGTGAACTGTACGATCTAAGAAAAACAAATATCCCCTCCAATGCGGTAACTGAATTGTTATTTGTTGGTTAATAATGATGATAACAGCTTTATTAAATTGTTATGGATTCCATCGCATCTTGGAATTCAAGGTAATGAGAACGCGGACAGGGCAGCTAAATCGGCAACTTCAATGAACATTGTAAATATTCCTGTGGTTCTCTACACTGATTTATTTGAGATGTTAAAAAAAGACAAACTAAAGATCGTAATCTCGAAGTTATAAAAACTCAAGGTCTCTTTAAGGAAAAAAAATTTTTTCCGAAATATTTCAATGAAAGTTCTGTACCCTGGTTTGTCCATTTAACACTTGGGAGAAGCTTAATTGTTACAGTTAACAGAGTGCGTACCGATCGCTATAACCTAGCTGCTTCACCAGCGCGGGTAGGTATCATCAACGATAGCCAGTGTAAATGCAATCAGGGCTGCGAAATCCTTGATCAGATAATATGGCAATGCGAATTGTATAATTCATAAAGACGAAAGCTAATAAATATCCCACTTAGTCTGGGCCTTCAACCACCTCTAAATGTAAACACACTCATAGCAAGACCAAATGTTGAAGCTTGACTTTGTATTCATTCTTTTTTCAAAGATTGTAATCTGCATATTTAGTGTTAACATTGTTATCGTGTTCACTTGTAGTCATTCTTGTAAAGCGAAATAAAATAAATTTAAGGTTTAAAGTGCTTAAATAAAAAAAAACTGAATTACTGTTAACGCAAGTTCCGTGATAAAAGAGAGTAAACACTTCGGACACGACAATACCAATTTGGCCAGCGAGATCAGACAAACACTGTAATATAGCGTGTTCGGGTGGCATGATCGCGGTTGTAGGAAGCGGCGTCGGTCTAGCATGGTCGTATTAGCAGTCTGGGTGCGAAGTACGACGCACAATGGAGGTTTTCTTGACGATCTCAATGTCGGTAGTCAGCGCGAGCTAGCACACCGGCCGGAAAAGGGAAAAAAGGAGAAGAATCGACGACGGCTCGGTGCCTCCTTACCCCCCTTGCACCCCTCCACCCATCATGCACCCGATGCTACGTGATGCGACTGCACCTATCGAGAATCGACAAAGCCACAGTCGCCACAGAGGAACGAAACACCTATTTTCTTCGACACTGAAAAGATATTTCAATTTTAACCCTTCGTGAGCGAGCATGTTTCTCACACCTTCCGTGGGCAATCTGGAACGTTCTTCTTCGCGATTAACTTTTTTATTGTACGAAGCTTTCAGAAAATCTAAACAAATTCTGTAATACGCGTTGAAGTCCCTATTTCAATGTACAGGCTGATCAAAAATGTGTGTTGTATCTCCCTGAAAGAGGTGATTCCTGAACTAAGTGATTCCTGAAGAAACTTTTTCCGCGACTTTGTTAACCCTTAGCACTCGAGTGATGACTCTGAGAGAGACGCCGCTAAAAATTGCTGTACCATTATTCAAAATATTGTTTGCATTATTTAATATGTTGGGATCTAATCAATTACTAAACATTCTGAAGTATTGTACGAGTTGTTACATCAATTTCAAATCCGTGCAATTTAAAAAATCATAAAGAATAGAAATATTCAAGGTCGAACAAATGTTTCGTTTTCGAGTTAAAATAATTCCGAGTGCAAAGTGTATAACCTCTTGCTGTACTTTGACGAGCCAGACTCGCGATGAAGGTTTTTAACCAAATCCAATAAATATGAACGTCACGCGTTTCATTTTAGATAAAATAAAATTTGATTCGCTTGAAATCAATATTTAAGCATTAAAATAAATGTAGCCATACAAAAAATATACATTTTCTTTTCCCTTCTACGACATTTTTGTGCATAAAGACGTTCTAATCACTGTAACTGTAAAAGAAAAGGTACGGCAAGGGGTTAAGGATTTATCAACGAAAAACACGAACTAATTACAAGACCAGCAACAAGTCAATAAAATCAGATGACGATAGAATAGACGGAGCAATAACGCAATACATATTGAAGAGCAATTAACACTGGGACTTCCCGACGATGATGTCTCGATCTTTTTCACTTCCTCTCTCCTTCTCTCCTTCTCTTCTTCTCCAACCCCCTCTCTTTTCCGCTCCTTCGAACCCGATAAAAATCGTTCACCGTCTTCTAATCGCGACAAGCGCGATTCAAATGAAATGATTAATGAAAAACTCGCGTGAGTGCAGGTTTTTTTAGGAACAATGAGATAAGCACAAAAACGATACTTTATCTTGTCTCGCGTCCGGCCTAATAACGATCACGTAAGATAAATTGGTTGGAATAATAATAGAAAGATTGCTGTTCACCTCGAGCGTGACGAATAGATGAGGTATGAAAAAATATTATAGCACTTCTTTTCAGTTGAGGAAATATTGCGTTGTTCTTCGAGAGATTTCCTTGTTGGCAGAAACCTTAACACATTTCTGTACAATTTTTTTTTTTCTAGATCAACCTCAGATATGTTTTTCTTCAATGTTTCAATGCTCATAAGTAGACTGCGAATTTTTATGCGAAATAATAATTTTTTTAATTAATTGCGAAACACAGGGATCGCGTGGAAACTTCTTTCGTTCTTCAATCGTTTTGGTAGGTTAAAAATATAATAACATTCCTTTAATCTGTCTACTTCAAATATCATCTGCACACTTTTATTATGAATGTATAAAATCTGCTTATCAGGATCGATTGTTACTATTTTTATTGGTTTTAGATAACTGTGTTTTACCAATCATCTCGATACCACCTTTGCACCTGGAGCTATTTTAACTCGAAAATAAAACACATCTAACAATGTAAACAATATTTAAAATAATGGCACAGCAATATTTAGTGGCGCCTCAGAATGACCACTCGAGTGCTAAGGATTACACAATTATTCAAAAGCTGCGAACGTGTGTCCATCCATTTTTTAACAAAGACCTTGACCAAACATAATCCTAAATCCTAAATCCCAAACAGTCCACACTTCCGCGTCTCTGCTTCTTGTAATTGGCCAGCAGCATTTCACGAACGCCAAGTCAAAGTGTTGATCGATAGGTTCGATGATCGATCACCTTCGAAACGAACGGTAGTTGTTTTTTCATCCCGAATCATCCCGAATCACGTTTGTCCCGTGTACGCCGGTTATCCATCCACCGTAACTGTAAATCCGATCTCTCGGACTGGTCTGTCGATCATTTTATTTCGGTCCTGCTTCTTCCTTTTTCGTTCTCTTTCTCTCTTTTACCGGCAACGCGCACCTACAGACGTCTGCTTCTTTTTACGACGTTCCACGCGTTGGCCCGGCTCCGCTCCTCGATCGCGATCCATCATTCCCCAAGGTAGATCGTAACGGCAGGAAGTTAACGATCGCGTTGCCCCAGCGTTTATCACTCTCGCCTCGACGCGTCCTTTAAGGCGATCCGCAATTTGCGAT
Source organism: Lasioglossum figueresi (assembly GCA_028455805.1). Taxonomy (NCBI): domain Eukaryota; kingdom Metazoa; phylum Arthropoda; class Insecta; order Hymenoptera; family Halictidae; genus Lasioglossum; species Lasioglossum figueresi. The sequence continues at coordinate 26,170,868 of CM052200.1, read as the reverse complement.
TTTCCTGGGGCGAGATCTGCGAGACGGCTACCGGAGCATCGCGATTGTTCCGAGGTCCTTGAACCGAACAGAAAAGCTCCAGCTTCGATGTATCCCCATAATCGACTCCATAGAGAACATATTTCATCCTTAGATATTATGGTCTCGTATCGGTTCGCCATAAGCCAGCAGTTTCCAATCTTTATGCTACTACGATTCCCCGAAAAAAAATTCTTCCGCAACTGTTATATCTTTAATATACAGGGTGAGTCCGAAGAAACAGAACACCTAAATATCTCCGTTACTTTTCGTTGTACAAAAAAACTTCTTAGGACAAAGTTACACTGTTCGAAGGGCCACATGTAACGGTGTAAGGGAAAAAATTTTCAAAGTCGTTTTTTTATGAAATTTCAAGATCATCGATGTTTTTTTAAATGGAATGATATCTTCGTTAACGTAATCTTGTACAAACGACCTTCAATCCAGAAAAATGGAATAAATAAAATTTAACGTGTAAGATTCATTTGCTTTATCTCTGTTACGCAAAATGTTCAAAAATATTCCCAATATGAAACAGTGGAAATCTGATAGCAAAAAGGTCTTCAGAGTAATTAGTAGTTGATAAACACGATTCTGTACGAACGCATAAATGTCTTCCTGTCAACACCGAATCCGTTATTATGTTGTGTATTGCGATACATTTGAATGTATAGCAGCTCAAGGGACTATTTTTGAACATTTTGCGTAACAGAAATAAAGTAAATGAATCTTACACGTTGAATTTTGTTTATTCCATTTTTCTGGGTTGAAGGTCATTTGTAAGTCATATCGTGTTACATGGATGAATTCGTTATTTTGTCAGCTACAACATTACGTCAACGAAGATACATCGTTCCATTTAAAAAAATATCGATGACCTTGAAATCTCATAAACAAAATGACTTTGAAATTTTTTTATCTTACACCGTTACATGTGGCCCATCAAACAGTGTAACTTTGTCCTAAGAAGTTTCTTTGTACAACGAAAAGTAACGGAGATATTTAGCTGTTCTGTTTTAACGGACCAAACTACAGGAGTGGATTGTACACAGGAAAATAATGTAGAAAAACTGATGTTTTTATTCGATTTTCATTTGTTTTCATTTTATAGCGTGATTACAATTAAACAAAATTTCATAAATTAACATTTCTGTTATCATAGTCTTATTTTAATAAACGTTCGAAAACGTCTCTAAACATTTTCGGCTTCATCTAAGAAGGGCGGCTGTTGCTCTTTTGATTAAAAAAATAAAATGAAAATCGTATAAGAACATATAAGTTTTTTTTACATTATTTTCCTGTTTATCCACTCCTGGAGTTTGGTCCGTTCCTCCCGACTTACCCTGTATAGACACGTTTTAAAAACTGTTAAGTTTTATTTATTTGTAGATATTATATGGTATGAAAATTAATTTTTTTTATATTTTAGCGCCTCCCCTGGCAATAATCCGCACCTCCCAGGTTGGAAATCGCTGCCGTAAGGTGTTCTGGTTTTCGACACCGTTCTTCACTAATCTAATCATTTTTTATCCAGAGAAACTATTGAACCTTTCGTCTTGGAATTTTGCACACCTATGCACCGGTATTTAAAGTGCATCCGTGATTATTTTTTCAAGTGAAAATAATCAAAATCACGTGAGTTATATATTTGTTTCTGTAGAGTATGTTCTAAGAAACACGGACCGACGGTCGCTACGATTAAGAAAAATATAATTTTTTATTAATCTAGTATGAATTTAGTTGTAAATTTATATTAGAGATTCCTGTTCGCAACATATACAATGATAATATTTATGGTACTGCACATATAATGTAGAGATGATTGATTTTTCAGAATGCTGCAGAATTTAGTAAAATTAAACGATTTATATAATGCGGGGAAATATTATCTGAACATTACCCGTTTTCATGCGGTCCGAATTGTTCTGTCGCGATTGCAAATCGGCGGGAAAGCTTGATTCGTCTCGGACGCCGATTGCCCGACGAAATATCGTGGATCACCGTTAAAGAGGTGAAAGTTGTGACAGTAACGCGCCGATTTGATCAGCATGCGAGCAGTCCTCGTCAATTAACTCCCAATCGAATCGGCCGCGAATTGCTTCACGCTTGTGTGGCCGCGGATCTGTTCGGTTTGAGTCGATCGGTTCTCGATCGGTTGTTCGAACGCATTGACTCAAGCTGCGGTTACGAACGATGCGAGTTGAAAGACTTCTCGCTCCTCGTTGAAAGAACAACGAGAAACGACAGAGAATGCGGGGAAGGTGCAACAAAAACTGCGATAATTACCCGCCATGAATATTTACTTCCCGAAAGGAGAAATATTTTTCTGGGAACCTCCATTCTGGCGCGCGAGGAATTATCTGGAACTCGATCGAGCCTAACCGTGCGACTATTCCTCGGATCGGTTGCCTCTTGCGGGGAACAAATGTGATATAAACAATAACTATATCGTTGCATAGAATATGAAATCAGATCATTTTTTGTAGCAATTCTAAAGCGAGTATGATTATTCAATTTTCCAAGTACGATCAAGGTAACTAGATCTGATTTTAATTTATATACAGGGTGATTCTAGGAACTTTATTATTGTGGTGATTATCACTGTGGTAGAGTAAACATTCAAAGACGAATATCCCTTCGTCGAGAGCCAACGACCTAACCTAATCTGTCCTTTTTCTAGATAAGGACGTCTCATAATTTATCGCTAATGTTCATGTTGACCATGATCATAATGATACATCCCCTTCCATGTCGATCAAATTTTTAATTATTTTTTCGACAAGGAAGTGCTTCATTTATTTTATTGTCCATTTTTTCAAAAGCCAAATGCTATTGTACTATACAAATTTTATAATTATTTTCTCCATTAACTGTTTATCGCATCATTCCCATTTAGATAATTTATTCTATTTTCTACCGATGGACAATTTGAATTGTTTAACCACTAGTTCGCAACGTATTGCAGTTATCGATGTTTATACGTACGGATAAGCATAAATGAATATATCACTGCATTAAAATTCAGCATAGATGATTCATGTTCGCTAACGCCACCCGCAAACAGACGTTCGTAACTATGTTTCCTAACGTTATCTAGCGACGTCGGTTTTGACATGGTGCGCCCGACGACGTATTTGGCCTTTCCTTGGACCGAAATTAACACCTGGCTATTTCCAATGGAGATTCTTATTGAAGCTAAGTCTCCGCTGCGTATTGCAAACGCGTTGCGCAATTAGTGCGGCGCTTCTAATTGACATTGCTCAAGGCTGAACAAAAGGGAAACACCGTGCTCGATTGTCCACCGTGAATAATAAAACGGTTAGGATACAAAACACCAAGAATATTTATTATAAACTAAATGGGTCAACGTGTACAAAGTATTCGCACACCTTTTAAAAAAGGAATAACTTTTTCAAAATTGGACCCAACACCTTCAGTTCTTTTTTTGAGACGTTAGAAGGATTAGTTTACTTGCTAACGTGTAAAGAATTTCCTTTACGTACCACGATTTTGCGATTTAAAATAAGGTTAAGTAATAACTAGACAGCGGATTTTTATGCAAAATAAAAACTTTGAAGTGGAAGTTTATTTAAAATAATGTAATAGTATTTTTAAATTTTTCTAATGGATTTACATTTTCAAATTACACCTACACAGTTTTCTCATAAATGCATAAAATCCGCTGTCTAGTAATACGAAATGGAAGCAACGCCATCTCTAGACGAAAAACCAAATTCCTTTCCGAACGACATAATATTTAACCCGTTAACTGTTTATGTCGAGTAAACAACGACAGTTTCGTCGCAGACCAGACAGATCGCGTAAACCACTGATGACTGGAGCCGTCCCGCAATCCGATTGGTTGACTCACGTTTTCTCGGAAAAATCGCGATTTATATTTTGTCCGAGACCTCGGCTTTAATCGCAGCATCTCTATGAACAATCTAATTACCCCGATAAATTCCCGAAGAATATGTTCCAGCGATTGTAAAACAAGGAGTCATCGCGTTAGCGATCGGTATCTCGGATCAACCGTCTAATTCCGCGGGAGAAACTTCGTGACGCACGATCTTCGAATGATTCTCTCGACTTCGCCGTGACTTCAATCGCGAATTGAACCCAAGGCCGTCGGTCCGACACGACCCTAATCTCGGTCCCTTACAATTAGAAGCTAAAAGAGACCCTTCAGCCGCGTCACGGCCGCGAGAGTGTCACGGCTGATTATGCGCGCGAGGATTATCGTCGAAGGCCCTAACTTAGTTAGGGTCCCATCAATAGGATAATATACTCGGCCGGGCTATCGTGCTCGAGGAGAAAACCAGGGGAGTGCTATGAGCCGAAAAGATGGAAAAATACTAGGATTTCTTTTTCGAACCAGACAAAGCTCGTTTGTCCTCGGGGCCCGGCTACCTGCGGATCTAGACGGGTTCGCCAGCGTTTGAATGGATCCAGACGATATCCTGATTTAATATGGGATCCTCCATTCTGCGGAAATTCGCTGCGGAGCTCCGCGGGTGAACGAGTTTCGAAGTTCTCGAACGTGTTCTATCGATTTCAGCGAGAAGTCCGGCTCGGTCTCTCTTTGTTTGAATAGATCTTTTTAATGGGGTTTGCTCTCATGTGGCCAAGCCCGTTCGCACAAAAAAAGGCGAAAACCGAGTGAGCAAACGTTGTCGTCCAGTTTGATGTTTGATCTCGCGCAGGAGTGCCGCAGGATCCTTGGCGACAGGATATTTTGAAAGACACGGCAAATATTTCGCAATTCTGCGCCACGTGTCGCGGAACTGCGAACTCGAGACCGAAAATGACATAATCTGGAAGGCTCCGGAATTCTAGAAATCGTTCACAGCGATAATTACTTTTCCTATCATGTTATTGGATCTTAATTTTGTTTTATGTTCTAATCGATCCAATTCGATCAGGATCTTTTTAAATATCATATTTTCTTTCGAATGTTAGTTTTTCGTTTAATACGAATCATGGTCGTTCGCTGTGTTCATTCGCCGGACAGGTCAACCTATGATGGACGGGCACGGCAGACAGGTGAATTAGGATGCATCCGTGAGACCGATCGCGTATGATCTACGTCATTGAATCCGCGTGACCCTGAATGCAAAACGAGACAGCCAAGTTCGCGGTCGGCTCGGATTTCGTGATCGCGCAAGAGAACGACACCGATTACGACACTGTTTGTCTGTCGTCAAATGTTAATCGAAACCCGTGTCGCGGCCGGGCAAACAGCCCCGTTCATGGACCATCGGTATCGGTATAGTGAGCGCGTGCAACCAGAGAGAGGAACCGGCCATTACGCACTTGCGCGCATTGTAATTCATCGGCGAACGGTGGACGTCAGCTGATGGCGATGTATGAATGAGCATATCGAGGCTCCATCGTCTCGCACACTTCCCAGCGTGGATGTGCGTCCCGTATCTCGCCCACCGACACCAACACGGTTTAGACAAAAATACAAGTAACACTTTATCAAAATGTCTTCCTTTGCACACAGCAATTCGAAACGAAATTAGTCAATTACATTCTTGGGCCTGATTCGTTGGTTCACGATTGTAATTACTGTCGTTGAACGATCTATTGAAACACAGCCGTGGAGCACAGTCTTCGAAAAATTGCGTTAAGAGGACTCGTTGCAAAATTGAACAGTTTTCACAAATTTTTTCTAAACCGATGGTACATTTTATTAAATTTTATTTATTTCAATCTCCGTGAGTTGGCCCTTAAGAATCGATGTTTGTATAAGGATCATGTTCTCATTTGTGCCCATAATTATGAAAGTGGTCTAAGTTTATCAGTTATTTCACACATCATATTATTTCAAGCTGAATTAATTGAATTTTTACGATATTGTGGAAAATGAACCGTTAGACAGTGCTTGTTATTTCGACATTGTATGGAGTTCATTTAACGTTAACCCTTTGTACTCGAAACTATTTTAACACGAAAACGAAAAATTTCTTCTGAACTAGAATATTTTCATTCTATATGATTTTTTTCATTTTATGCATATTGAACTGATGCAATTTACTCGTGCAATACGCAAATGTTTTGTAATTGATTAAACATCAACGTATTTAATAATGTAAACACTTAGACCACTCTCTTAATTGAACACATTTAAAAACTAGCTTCTAAAAATTGTCTCTCTCAAAGAAAAAATGTCACAATGTTAACCTCGACCTCTTCACTTTTAAATAATTTTGTCCGAATAGAAACGAGAGACAGCCACCGCAGAACGGGATAATTGTATAATCTTTACAACTCGAGGTCCGACAATCAATTTTTCGAATTTTTCTGATTCCAGCGTTGACTACCAGTGGCAAAAATATTTTATTACGCGCTTACAATTAGATTTTTAATTTCCCTGAATTTCTCCGATTGAATAATGTTGAGGCTCAATGGAGAACCACCTGCAATTCATGATCAATGCGACGACTCTGCAAGGAATTTTCGCCGCATAGACTTTGTAGTAGCTAACAAACTTGTAAGTTAGGTAAGAGAGGCTTGATGAATGGCCCAGCTGGCTCTGGGAAATTTCAACAGGTGGCTGCTTCGAAGAAAGAAGAGAGGGAGAAAGAGAAAGAGAATGAGAGTGAGAGTAAGAGTGAGAGAGAAAGAGAGAAAGAGAAAGAGAGAGAGGGGTCACAGAAAAGCGAACGGATAGTGGCTGTCGCAGTATGGAAAAGGGCAGCATTGTGTTAAGGATTAGTGAAAGGAGTGTGTGTCAGGCAGACAGAGATCTTCCTTTCATTCAGTGATTCGTTCGAATGGTTTTAGACTCGAATTTCATCGTTGTAGAGCAGATTTCTTTTATTCTAGTGCTTTCTAATCCTTTTCCGGTTAGAGGATCCTTTCGTTAATCCTTCGCTATCATTTTTTATCTTCGACTATTTCTCGTTCGCTTCTTCAGTTGATTCAGTTGATTAAACGTCTTACAAAGATTTTTGTGTTTATTATAATTCTTCGTAGATCGTGTGATTAATTGTTTGTAGAGCCTCGCGTGTTCTGTCCTCGCATTATTCATATTTTCTTGCAAACGAACATGGAAATATCAGCCCGTTTTTTTTCAAAATCTGTCTAATATCGATTGACAAATGAATTGGTCTATTTGTTAAACAGTACTACAGGTAGATAGAAACAAAATGGTCGTTCGAATCGTACTTACAAACAGAATGTTTCTAAATCGTACTAGCAGCATGCTACAAAGAAAGAAATGGACAAGACAAATTGTCAGACATTTACAACGAAAGTAAAAGTGTTCCTCTAATGACGACGCGCAGGGAGAAGTCTTATTAATTGCACTAATCAGAAAGTACATCAGCTGTTAGCGCAGAAACACTTGTTCCTCTGACGTTGATCTACATCGGCGATCTAAATAAAATGGAAGAAATAGGAAAACGTAGAGTGGCGATTTCATAAGTTCCAAGTTACGGCATTTCTTCACTGTTTTAAGTTTATTAATTTAATTAGAATTTAGAAGGACGAGGAAAGTGGAGGATACGATATAGTAACGTGCAATGAGAAATTCGACTAATTAATGATTACGGTACACACCACTCATTCCCACGATTGCAAAACCGAGACTCGAAAAAATATTAATTAAGGGATCCGCTCATCGGTGTATATCGAAAAACGTCCATGTACTCTTTATCCAACTGCTCTAAATAATTTGGGAAGAATTATTTATAATCTTTTGCAGGACAAATGGAAACAAATTTTCCGTAAAAATTACACTTAGCAGTTTAGGGGAGTACTTTAAAGAAGCTTTATACAGCAAGAAAAAATGAATGAAATCATAATATAAAATTGTAATAAACATATAAGATATAAAGTATTAACTCCCCCACATTTAAACACTCCTACTCGATCAAAAGCCAGCTTCGAGCCTTTCTATTCTGTTCGAAGCAATGATCTCGACACGACCGAGACTCGTATTCATATATTTATCTTTGGATTTTTTGTCTGAATTGCAAAGTTCATTAGCACAGACGAGGAGGTTGTTCGTTAATTTTTGTCATCCGGATAACGCACTGCGTGACGGAGTCATTCGACACGGGGAATAACAGGAACAAGACACACGCGTGTGTACCATTCTCCGCGAGCATTTCCCCGATTCCGTCGCGGCGTAGGAAGCGGACGAATTGCGCGGCGTAATTCATCGCAACGAGTCGACCATGCAAATCGATTCCTGCGACCGGTTTCGCTAAGGTCGTGCACTATGTAACGAGACCATTCCGTAGCTGGTACCACGGCACCCGTGCACCACTATGTGTGTTTCAAACGGACAACTGGCGGCTCGCACCGCGCAGTTAGCTTTGCGGGACCATTCGGGGACCGTTCTACTGCCTTGACAAATTTCACTCCTTTCGCAAAGAAGATGCCACCGGGTGACTGAACTCTTACCTAGATAGGTATTTCATAGTTGTAATAGTTTATAAAGTATGGCCGAACTGTAACAGTTTATTATTAGACTGCGGATTTTATGCATTTGTTACAAAAATGGGTAGATGCAATTTAATCCAGTAAAAGGATTAAATGAATCCAAGAATGTTTATGTATTATTTTTACCTTGTTGAAATTATTAAAAGAAGAATTACCATTTTATTTGACTTTTGTTTCGTACAATCGATACGAACAATTTTTATTTTGCATAAAGATCCGCAGTCTATATGTTATGTATGGCTGTTGCTCGCCAAGACATTCAAGACAAGTCATGCTAACGCAAACAGAAGACGGTACCTCACGGCCTGTAAACCGAGCAACACGCACATTTAATAAGCAACTGTTATAAAATGTTATAAAATATATAATCGTTGTAAAATCTTCGTTTCCAGTACAATCGATGCTGTGATTCTACGCAGGATCTTTTCCTAGGCTTACCAAGACAGTGTGTAACGTGACTCTACCCTACAGAACCTGCGTGCACCGTATGCACCTGTACGGAGATGCAAATGCACCGATGAGGACCGGTTCGTAAAGGTCGGACATTATACCGAGGTCGTTTTCTACGATCCGAGACACACGGTTTGTTCGATCCACGATGCTCTACGATAGAGGAGTGACGAACTGTGTTGGGTTTTAGCGCGCGTAGGCGTACTTAGATCTTTTCATAGCACTTCATTCTGCGTTCTATTTCTTCGTAGTACTCCTCTGCGATAAATTCAGTCTAATTGCAGAAATAATAAAACTAAATACTAAACTTAATTGAATAAATTTAATTGATTTTAACCCTTAGCACTCGAGCGACGCCTCTGAGGCGCCATTAATAATTGCTGTACTATTATTTAAAATATTGTTTACATTATTAGACCTGTCGCGGTATCTAATCAATTACTCAACATTTATGTATTGTTTGAGGTACTACATCAATTTCATATCCACCAAATTTAAAAAATCATACAGAATGGAAATATTCTAGATCGAAAGAAATGTTTAATTTTGCAGTTAAAATAGCTCCGAGTGCAAAGGGTTAATCGACTAAATTTAATTAACTTTAATTGCACTGTTATTTAGTTGCACTTATTTCATTCGTTGTATATTTTACTCTATAACAATTCATAACAGTGTATAACATGATCCAATATTTACACACACGATGATTGCGAGCAGTATCAAACTTTCTTGTTAAAATCGAAGTTACTTGTTAGTTATATTTGATTTGTCGTTCTCCAGAGTTGTCGACAAATCACTTTTTAAATTGCCGAGTACTATTCCTTTAAATAACAGTGATTCCCATTATTTTTCAATCACGTTGTTGTAGAACGAGGTATATGTGTCTTCGACAGCATCGGTGAATTTAGTAACTGCAATTATGAAATGTGAGGAACGTTCGGCAACGTAACAGGTTACGTTAAAATTGAGGAAGATTGATTGCTGTATTATACCGACGCACACAGATTTGCGCCGTAGCATAAATTATAAAGGTTAATGAAGACATAAACCTAAAACGAAGAATCCTCGTCGTGTAATCCGCGAGTCATTTAATTTATTGCCCAGTTGAATCATACGGGTACTGTTTACGCGATTAAATAGCAGTTTTCATTACTAAGTTATTCATATTTTCCAGAGGGAGCCGAGCATTCGGATCGCGAGGCGACGTGATGCATAAGAAAATTAAACGCGTCGAGAGACGAACAGGCTATAATTAACGCCCACGTGAGATATTAATTGCATTCTAGCCGTTCGGTTTATTAATCCGTTGAATGCAATGTAACTTGTGAATTTCAAGCTCGCGAGCAAGAGATTCCTCGGCGAAAACGATTTTTTCCCGTGAAACACAACGGTGTCTGAAAATTAGCAAGCTTCATTCATAAATCTGTATTAAATACTGTTAATGCGAGTTCAGCCGTGTTAGATACCTCTAGCTTCCTGCGGTAATGGGCTGGCGAAAAAAGACTGAATCTACTTACAACTTCCTTCTTCAAATTAATTAGATTTTGAACCGGTACATTTTATGTTTCATTGTTATAAATATTCAACGAGATTTTATGCATGTATATGACTGACATTTTATTCTTTTTTCATTGTTATTACTTGTCGTCCACGTATTGTGCCCGTAATTATGAAAGTGGTCTAAGTGAAAATTAAAAAAAAAAATGAATCAATTACTTCACATCACATTATTTTAAAGTGAATAAATCCAATGTAATTTTTACGATATTACGAAAAATGAACCGTTAGATACTGCTCGTTAATTCAACGTTATATAGAATTCATTTAGTGTTAATATTCTTTTCTTTTAACACTAAACCTACCACCACCAGTCAAGTTGAACGGTTCCAGATTTTTTATTTTACAATTATTGAAATAATAAAAATGATTTCGTAAGGAATGGTTGGATAGATATCTTTAGCAGAGCACGTATTACAATAGGGACCGCACAAAGTCTAAATAAAATCAATCTTGTCATTTTTATAAGGGAACATGTACCAGTTACTTTTAAAGCTCGGTAGGTTTAGTGTTAGATATCTCGAAACAAGAAATATACAATTAGACCACTCTCGTAATTATGGGCAGAATTAACTTCACGAAAAGACTCGAATCGTTTAGTCTAAAAGTTATACGAAGTCGTTCGTCGACTCGTTGTACAGTAAACGATGTTATAAATAGATTGAGAAACAATCTCAAGGAAATCACAAACTCCGAATTTCGTGACCAGAGCTATAAGGAAACAAGCCACCGATCAATTCGAGAGACTCAAAGAGCCAATTTCAATTTGCATAAAGATCCTCCCACAAGTTACCCAGCAACGCCCCGGATTAGCATCCCGAGCAACACCTCCAGGTCGCAAGAGCCTAGCCAAACCCACAGACGGGGATCATCAACAATCCCCTATCGCAGCACCCGAAAAGTTCCAAGAATCGCTTGGCCTGTCTGCGGCATGGTGTTGTGGTCCCTGGTGGCTTGATCTGGACATCCCAAAGAGAGAAATCCCCCCTTGAAAATCGAAATAAAACCGGAGCGGAGGGCAGCCAAGATGGATAAGCCGAGAGAAAGAGAGAGAGATAGAAAGAGTCTGTTGAAGCAAACTCCGGGTTAGTGTTGCTCTCGAGTATAGCGAAGCGGACCGAGAGCTGTGTCGGAGGGGGTGGAGGTGTAAGAGGCGAGCCAGAATACGGTGAAGGGAGGCTGAGGAGGTGGAGGAGATGAAGAGAAGGTGGAATCGTGGATGTATGGCGAGGAGGATGGCGAGAAGAGTGAGGGGGAAGGGAGGGGAGAAAGACGAAGGTAGGGTTAGCAGCGCGAGAGAGGAGAAAGAAAAAGTCGCGGACGTTAAACCGCCCGCTAGAGGGGCCGCAGGGTAAAAAGATAAGAAGAAGGCGAATAGGTAAGGGAGAGGAGAGGTTGAGGTAGGAGGATGCGAGAAAAGAGGATGAGATAGGGACGAAGGAACGAGGCGAACGAAGGGGACGCGCACGCACGGGTACGAGGGATGCAACAGGCGGTGAACGGGGGCCGGAGGGCGATGATGCCGAGGATGATGACGATGGTGGCGGTGGTGGTGGGAAAGGGCGAGGAGGAGAGCACGGGGCCGGAGAAAGAAGAAGAAGCCGTTCAGCGGGCCTCCGCTCTCTCGAGGTCGCACGTACGTCCGTATAATACTCGTAATACGTGTAATACGGATAATACCTGTAATACCTGTGTAACGCATTACACACCAGCGTAGACCGGCTCCCAACAGTCCGGCGACCGGTCGCCACCTCCTCGTCCTTGCCGACAACACAACCGACTTTCTTTCCAGCACGGTTAGATACCTCGCATGCCTCCGAACTCGTCGCTCCACCGGTGCTACGCCTATGCGCGCCGCCAGGATTTATGGAATCGATGCGGCGACCTTGGCGACAGATTCGGGATTCGCTTCTGCTTCAGCTCCAGTGGCTTCGGTTTCTGAAGAAAGGTTCTCTAGCGGAGAACGTGCGAGATTAACTCCCACTTCGATAATGCGAGCAGAAGACACCAAACTGGAGAGATCGACGTTCGACGCTTTTGTTATGAACGATTTTAGGATAGACCAGAGGATGGTCTAAGGAAGTCCAAAGACCGGTCGACCGTGGCAGGTTGCATAAGCCTGGCGATTCTGTCGAACGAGTGGATCGCGGTGGTGGACGCAGGTCGGACGTGTCTCGGAGTCAGTGAACGAATCGAAGGTTACCGTTGGCTCGGAGGGAGCGAATAGGTCTGACGATCTTCCGAGTCGCTAGACGATCTTCCAATTCGGTCGTAGAGTTGGTCGCTATATCTTCTCCCCAAATGATCCGAGCCATCGAAGAATTTTCTATTCCTAGACCAGACCTATACACCTACACACCAGTTGAGTTAGCAGCATCGCGAAAAAGAATTAGAAGCAGGTCTTATCACGAGGAAGGAAGAAAAATCCCCGGCGGATTCCTTGAGACCACTTCGGCAAAAGGCGACGCCGAGTTATTTTCAGCATCCTTCCCCATGTCTCCCTCGCGAAGTCATCCATATTTCTTTGGTAGCAGCAACGAGCAACAGCGCCGGCAGGAGCCAGAAACGGCCGCACCGGCAGCAACATCATCGCCAACAGGAAAGCAATGGTGGTATGAGTCCCGATACACAACTTGCCACGGAGAGGAGACGGAGCAGAGTTGCCGTTCAGGTTTTGCTGCAGGGGATCGTTAAGATAATCGCCGCTATCCTCATCCTAACTTAGCCTTAGCCGATGTATCTTCGACTCGGCTGTGCAACCCCCTTCAAGCCCCTCCACACCCGAGACCCACCCTCGTACCAGTCTCTCTCCTCTTTCCTCGTGTCTCCCTTTTTTATTTACCTCTGTCCCTCTGTTTGCTCCGTCGTTACCTATCCCTTTGCCTCCTTCTGCGAGGTATCCGCGTCCTGCGAAGCGTATAATCTGTCGGATCGATACTCTAATCGAGACGCTTGTCAATATTTTTCGTTAACCAAGTGACCACGATGGTTTCTTTCTGTTTCGTCTTTATTATGTTAGCATTTTGCAATGGAAAAAATCGGTTCTACATATTTCTGAACTTTCTAGTTTGGAATCAAGGTTGATCCCTTTGTCGAGGTCGATGTGGAAACCTAACAATTTCGACTGGATTCTAGAAAATTCGAATTTAGATAGAATGTTTGTAAATATGGATCGAAATAACGTAACCGTTGCATGTCATTTTATTTTCGGTTTAATCTTTTTTACAAGAATCACGCGTGTCTCATGGTCGTAAAAAGGTTAAGGTTATTAACGTCTTGGATGTCGCAACGAGGCTGGTAAAAATTGAAGCTGGAAGTCAGTCTTTACAGAAATTAAGACTCACAAGTCGCGCATTATCTTTTTAATATGCAAATGCTTCTAACTTCATCCTGAGAATGATGTACAATAGAGTCTCTCATATCCGCACTTCCATTATTCGAACATTGACCTTGTAGAAGTTTTGTTTCGCTCAAATATGTGGAGGAATAAATATTTTATTATGCAAACATTTTCTTATCTGGCCACTTTTGTCTCGCTAATGATTGTTCCTTATAATTTCTTTTAAAAATGTCTTCCCGACATCTTTGGTGGAAACAGTGTTAATAAACAGACGGAAGGTCGGAATAGTAAATTGAAGTGGCGAAACCGAATAGAGCAACGCGCTTTTAATCACCTCTGCGGGGACGCTTCTTCATTTTTCTTGCGCGTTTCTCTCGATAGCGACTTAAAATGAAATATGAACAAAGAGAGCGGCGGCTCACAATTTATATCCACCCCTCCCCTTGGTATGAAGAGACAGAGCGTGCCATGACGAAAGGATAGAATGCCTTTTACGAGAGGAATCTTTATGACACTCGCGTCTTTTTATTCACTCATCCCCTCGCCACTAAATAAAACAACTCGTGCATGCACCGTTGACATGCAGAATCGGACTGCAACGTCGTGAAAAGAGAACATCGAGAAATTAACAGAGGATAAACGCGTTAGCTCGCGATAATTGAATACGTCCGTTCACTGTCAAATCTCCGGCCGTTCGCTCTTCAATGTATCCAGAAAGAAACCCGAGTAATAACACGTTCGTCACGGATGCGTGACGTCGAAAACCTCGCAGTTTTTTTTTATTTTTTAAGCACTTTAAACCCTTCTGGATTTATTTAATGTCTTGTAACACTAAATATGCAGATTACAATCTTTCGAAAAGGAATGAGTACAAAGACAAGCTTTAACATTTGGTTTCTCGCTATGAGTGTGTCTACATTTAAAGGTGATTCAAGTCCCAAACTAAGTAGGGCATTTTATTAGCTTTGGTCTTTATGAATTATACAATTCGAATTTCCATAAACCTCGAAGTTCGCTTAACTGGTACAGTGTTTATTCGGATTACGAACCAGAATTCTGTATAAACTTTCTCAGAATAATTTCAGACAAATTTAAGACAGAAAAAATTTCCTACGACATTTATATCGCACCATGTAATTTTCACGCATATGTTTATGTTATAAAGTGTGCCAACCTTCTCTGGATGATCGCTAGCATTTTTCTTATACACAATTTTTGCGAGGGTGAGAAGATGACCTTCGGTAGCAACTCGCTTTAATCATCTCGACACCGGCTATCGCCCGGCGATAAGAAAACACTGCATCCCAATTACAGAGACGACGATGACCTTGAAAATTTGCCTCCAACCATGCGAAAAGAATCTTGCATCGCACATAACAACTTTTCACGTTAGTACGAATAACGGGAATACCAAAACTAATGGTTTTTTCATTTATAATAAGTAGACTGCGGATCTTTATGCATTTATAGCAAAATTGAGAAAGTGAAATTAAAATTTGATGAAAAATTTTGTCAATATATGATTTCTCCTCT
Source organism: Lasioglossum figueresi (assembly GCA_028455805.1). Classification (NCBI taxonomy): domain Eukaryota; kingdom Metazoa; phylum Arthropoda; class Insecta; order Hymenoptera; family Halictidae; genus Lasioglossum; species Lasioglossum figueresi. Next base: position 26,155,516 of record CM052200.1, on the reverse strand, counting down.
GTTAAAATAATTAAGGGAAGAAATAATATTCAATTTAGTTTCTATTTCTTGCAATCGATGCAGACTATTTTTATTTTGCATACAGAAAAGCAATTTAATCATGAGCTGCATTGATTGGCGTATTAACCTTTAGCACTCGAGTGACGCCTCTGAGGCGCCATTAATAATTTCTGTACTATTATTTAAAATATTGTTTACATCATTAGATCTGTCGGTATCTAATCAATTGCTCAACATTTAAGTATTGTATGAGGTATTACATCAATTTCATATCCACCGAATTTAAAAAATCATACAGAATGGAAATATTCTAGATCGAAAGAAATGTTTAATTTTCCAGTTAAAATAGCTCCGAGTGCAAAGGGTTGAAACATACATGACTCCATTAAAGAAATTGAAAGTGACCAATCGTACAACCTCTACGCTTCCACCTACAAGAAAACCATTAACATGGAATGATGTCCCCCTCGAAACCATATAACTTTTCTTTGAAACATTGCTCGATATCATTAATAATTTCAGAGATATCGAGAAGTCGAATGTCCAGGCGCGGTCCAATCAAAGATAAACGAAAATTAAGCAATCGGGCCGGAGGTGGCCATTCTTCTCTTTCTTTTTCTCTGCAACGCTCGTCTATGTGGCCGAGCCACGGCGAATGTAATTACGAAATGACGGTGACGAGTGCGGCGTAAATGACAGGTCTCGCGACGCATCCTGACGGCTCTCCTTTTTCTCGGGTGTCTCCTCTCTTCGTCGGGCCGTATCGGGCCGCATTGGCCCATCCTTTCCCACCGAGAAGCAATTTACCCGCAGCACAGGAGCCGTCGCGTCGCTCCAATTTCCTATCGAAGGTAGAAGCGAAAACGAGCAGAAGAAAGAGAAAGAGAGACAGAGAGAAGGGACCTGCCGGTCCTAGTTTTCGTAGCAACCGCGTAAATGGCCTGTCGGGATCGTGCAATGCACGGTCGTGTCGCAGACATTATACGATATTATAGCGCGGATCGTGTAACATTATGATTATCCCGCAAGGAGCCCAAGGTCTGTCTCTTCCCGTCCTCTCCCGCACCGGTGTATGTAATTGTTCTTTCGTTTAACGCCATACAACGACCGTGTCGCTTTTTCCATTGTCGAGACTTTTCTCGAGTCGCCTAACCCTCGAATTGGTGGCCACTTAACCCTACGGTACAGCATTCGGGTCCATGGGATCCGGGAACACACTTTCATTTCAATTTAATTGCTTTGCACCCCTCAATCCACATGCGTTTCGATCCTCGTGTCTTTTTCTCCTTATCAAAAGGTGCTTAAAAGAATTGCAGAGAAATGTAACAATAGATAGGACCTAGTACAGGTTTTGCACTTTTCTCCGAATCCACCCTTTTGTAAGTCAAATACACCCGTTTGCAAATCAATTTCACTCGTTTGCAAATCAATTACACCCTTTTGCAAATCAATTTCACCCGTTAAGAATATTTGAAATTAATTACTCTGCAAACGGGTGAACTTGGAGTAGAAAACCTGTAGACGCCTGTGCAAAAATTATTTATGCAGAAATCTACAGTGTAAAGAGCCAAGAGCGTGAGTTTTATATTTGGATATTCAAATTTGCCAGGATAGTCAATAAAATTGAATAAAATTTAAATATAGGTGTAGGACAAAGCCGTGGACAAGCAGCCTAACTCGTGAAACTCGGATCGAAGAAGTTCCATTGACGCCGCGTACGCGGAGGACGTTTGGGATCAATGATACTCTCATTAACGAGTGTTACGCGATGCAGGTTACTCGGGATGTCAATGATTCATCGCGAGATTAAAAACGAATCAGCTAATGGATCGCAGATGTTGGAGATGGGTCGACGAATCTGATCGGCGTTGCTCGTCGTCGAAATTGTGTGACGAGACCTAACGATGCCGTGCAAAAGGCGAAACGCAAGCAAGAAACGTATCGTTACCTCTGGATCTTGCAATAGATTGCAAGATTGTCTTTGCTGGATGTACGACTCACCGAACACAAAAAGGTGGTTTAATTGCTTTGCGAAAGATCGGGGACTCTGACATGTTTGACTCTCGAATGATCTTCTCTTTTTCCTGATCTTCGACGTAGGTACTTACTTAGGTAGGGAACCGCAGGAATATTTACAGTGTTCATTGAAGTTGCCGATTTAGCACACTCTTCGTTTTCCTCCACCAAATCGCAAACGATCAATTATATGGATATTGAGCTGTCGCCAAATCGTGCAACGCTAACAATGGGAAACTGTAACCACTGCTTATTTCATAAAAAGTTACCTACAATTCGCGCGTCGATCCGAAACTTTTGATCGTATCTAGAATGCCGAGCTAACATAATGGAACGGTCGAGAAAGAACATGAGTCATCCTATTTTTCCAGAAGCAGTGATTAATTTATTTACCGAGTAATTAGCAACCACCGACTCTAAGAGCGACCGATCGAATCGCTACGTATAGTCATTCTGATATCGAGATTCAACGTGTCCCCCCCCCCCCTCCCCCGTTTACGAGTCGAAAAATAAAATCCAGCGAGCATAAATCAGCCGCTATTTGCTCGACAGAAGTTTTACGGGCCTCCATAAACTAACGAACCTATAATTTTCCTGGAATTTGCGAGTAACTGCGACGCGATTTTTTCCTTCTACCGGCCACCTAACGATGTCTCCAGATTTAAGTGCGCCTCTGACGACGGCCTTGGCGCACGTACTCGACTGTGAAAAATCGCGACTATGCCGGACGAATGATCGAGGATGGTTGTACGATAGGGCCCGACCGTGTCCCGATATCCTCCCGGAAAAGTCTGATTTTAAAATGCAAATCTCATGAAACCATCTGATCTAGAAATACTATTATAGTCCACAGGTATTTTTATTTTGCCAAATACATGGAATATTTTAGGTTCGAAAAATGTTCATCCTACCGAAGTGAACATCGAACTGGTTACCGTGAAATGGAAAGTAAAAAATGAACGCACACATTTGAAAGAAAAGCATTCGAGTTGTGACTCACAGAATCACCACTGAAAATTACTGTACCATTATCGAAAATATTTTTTACATTATTAAATATATTGGTATTTAATCAATTACTAAACATTTAAATATCGTATGGGGTATTACATCAATTTGTTATCCATAAAATGAGAAAAATCATATAGAATGGAATCGTTCTAGGTCGGAAGAAATCTTTAACTTTCGAGTTAAAATAGTTCAGAGTACAAAGGGTTAAGAAGTTCCTTCCACGTTAGAGTAAAGAATTGTGCGTTCCGCAGGGGCTTGATTTCATCGACGTAAAGTGTCCTTACCCGTTAAAAACGAGAATTATGTATGTTTTCGCAAAGTTGGTCATTGGTATTCAGACCAGCGTGTGTTCGCGAAGCTCTTCAACTTTATTACGATCCTAGGTGATATCTCGCTTCAAGAATATCCTTCCTCCGAACAGGACGAAGGACGAGGACCGATCTCGTCGTGTAGCATACGAATATCTCATCCTGATTAAGATATATGATTAACCTCGTTCCTTATCACTCCGCCATGAACTTATTCATGTTCGAATGTACGTAATGAGATTACAAATGAAAATTTCCTTTTGATCGTTCAATCTCTTCGTAAAAGCTAAATCGACGCTGTTGGCTTTGTTTTTACACCTCAAGCATAAGTAGATGAAGAAATTCGAAAGACCAAAAAACATTATTATTATACATAAATATAGAAATTGCGAAAAACAACATTTTCCGCTTCGACAGGACCTGTCCTATCTGCACGATCTAAGGAAAACAAATATCTCTTTCACGAATACTGGATAGTGAATACGAATATTAGAAATAGTTCAATTGTACGATCTAAGAAACAGCATGGACCCGAGGGGTCTTTTTAGATTGAACCTTTACCGTACATGCAGAGTTAGTGTTTCTATATAGTCTTGTTTAATATTTCCTTCTGCTAGGCGAGTCGCTCGCGTTTAATGACCAATGATTCACGATTTTTTCGCGGTAGGACAAATTTAGATGTCCTCCATCACGCGGTCCCGGCTATCAATAATACATGGAACAGTCTAACGTGTTTATGCACGGGTTATTTCGCGTGTGGACCAGCGTCCCGATTTCGCGACAGGAATTCCGGTCGCGTTCGAGATTTGACATTCACCGATCGTACGCCGAAATTACGAATTATCGCGTTCGAACGAACGCGTCCTTTGCTGGGACGTCCGTGCTCTACCGGCTTCCTGATGATAATAAGGAACGTGAGTCACGGCTTCAAACATATTTCTGCTCGGTCCTTTTATCCTCTTTTTTCATCCTTACGCAACGTCGTGACCAACCGAACGTAGATCTGCATCGAGACAGTATTTATCTTCCGTGTTATCGGAGTGGTCGAGTTCCGTGCCAAACATAAATCACCGCCGCCGCACTATGCACTATGGTCTGGAAACCCGCTTTTCATAGCCAAAAGTATTTTAGCGTTACTTTAAAGTTAAAGTTATACAGGGTGAGTCCGAAGAAACACAACACCTAAATATCTCCGTTACTTTTCGTTGTACAAAAAAACTTTTTAGGACAAAGTTACGCTGCTAAATGACAACTTCACGGCTAAATGAATGTATAGCAGCTCAAGGGAATATTTCTGAACATTTTGCGTAACAGAAATAAAGCAAATGAATCTTACACGTTGAATTTTATTTATTCCATTTTTCTGGGTTGAAGGTCATTTGTAAGTAATATTGTGTGACATGGATGAATTCGTTATTTTGTCAGCTACAACATTACGTTAACGTAACGGGAAAATTTGTTCCCTTACACCGTTGCATGTCGCCCTTCAAACAGTGTAACTTTGTCCTAAGAAGTTTTTTTGTACAACGAAAAATAACGGAGATATTTAGGTGTTCTGTTTCTTCGGACTCACGCTGTATAGTATGCCAGGTAGTTGAATTCTTTTCGACATATGGTACCGCTTAAAAAATCGAGGTGATCTCCGTTTTTTATAAAAAAGAATGTCTTAAAAATCGTGTTAACACTAAACCTACCGAGCCTTAAAAGTAACTGATACATGTTCCCTTATAAAACTGACAAGATTGATTTTATTTAGACTTTATGCGGCTCCTATTGTTATGCGTGCTCTGCTAAACATATGTATCTATACAATCATTTCCTATAAAATCATTTTTATTATTTTAATAATTGTAAAATAAAAAATCTGAAACCGATCATTTTGACCGTTGGTGGTAGGTTTAGTGTTAATAGTACTATTATGCCGCAGAAATAACATGAGCAACAATAGGCTTATCTAAACCAGGTTCAATTTCTTATTCGTGAGGCTGAAATAAAGCATACAGGGTGATTCTGGAAGCTGGAACAAGTTACTGCTCTCATTTAAGTGAAAATCGAAAAAATTGATGGAGAAAAAAATCATACGTTCTAACTTCCTGTGATCTTATGTTTTATGTGCATGCATCGATGCACTCGCCAGGTACACTTTATTCTTTAAGGCAACCCAATTTTTTTATTAAACCAATCGATCCGTTTTAACACAAGAAGTATCCAAACTCTCGATATGAATTGTAGAAACTAATGCCATGTTTACTCTGACACAAAATATAAGAGTGTACAAATATCTCCGTTGTTTTTGCAGATGAAGAAAGACTTTATTGGCATAAGTTGTTCAAGGCAAAGAGGACAAGTTCGGGGGGGGGGGGGGGGGGGGGGGAATAGAAAATCGTCGGGAACGTCGTAACTGACAGGTAGACGTTGGAAGGCAGCAACAAGCTTATCGGTCGGAGGAGTGCACGTCCTGAGCAGAATAAAAAATCGACAGTTTCCACGGGCTGGAATTGTATCTATTTTAAGCGAGGCTGGGATCTCTACAATTACCGGACCGTTTCAGGTGCTCCTCGGTGCACGCGAAAACCTTCTTTTTCGCCCATGAGCGATATAGACGATCAGCCGTCCTAACGGTACGTAACGGTCGGGAATCGCCGGTTGTAAAGTACACAGTCGTTTCCTCGGCAACTGCCACGGGGATCCAGGAAGAGCCCGTGGATCGAAGAAGACGACGACGAGGAACACGACGCTATAGGTATTATATCGAAGCATCATTATCTATTTTTTTTTCCCCCGAGGGATCCAGCTATTCTTAGACAGTGCCCTCGTCGACGAGGGTAATCGAATTCCTAGCGCCGGCGATAGCAATTGTTGTCATTACCGTGTTCCTCGGCTAGGTATGATTGATGGCTCGCGTAGAACATGTTTGCTAATAAACTCGATCGAATCAACACCATAGCGTGATAGGTTCAAGCATTAAAGTGGAATGGACGGTCGTGCTCTGCCCCGGGAAGATTAATGTCTTCTTGGTAATTGTACGATCCGATTGAGAAGGAACGATTCATCTTGATTAATAGACGCCGGGGATTCAATATTGAGATTAGTTTCATGGAATGATTATTAAATTGTCCGAGAGCCAGTGTTGGACCCGCCCGCGAAGATTCGCGACGTACCTTTTGCTACGAGATGCCCGTTTTATTATTTGGAGATGTTGCGCGTAAAGCAGAAAACGTGATAGAGAAGTTGCATTGAAACGAGCTGTATGGAAATACTTTGATACTTGCGATGGATTATATGATTTTCCTGTTAACAGATTATTGGTTGGACGATTAAATCGAAGCGTTCTCTTGGAATCTTTTTATTATAGTTTGTCGAAGAGGATTTATGCAGATAGATCATTTGTATATTTACTCATTTATTTCATTATTTATAGTTAAATTATATTTAGAGGAGTCTGCAGAATCGTTTTATCTACAGAATTGTTAAAAATCGATGTTTAAAGTTTAAGTATAATTAGTCGGACAATGTTGTTAGATCGTAGGAGAAAATGAGAGTTCTTATGTTCTGGCACAGTTTAATTTCTCACTGACTTTGCCGGCTCCACTGTAAAATTGAATCGTCGCGATACGTCACGATCGATCGACGCAATTCATAAAATTTCGCAGTTTCTTTCACACAAATAAAACCAGTTGAGAGCTCCGCGTACAGAAATCCTTGCGAAACACGAAGTCGTTGGGATAAAATCTCTTTCGATGGATCTTAACCGAAATGGTGACTACAGCACGATAAATCATCGGCGTCGTTACGATTGTACGCGTCCTCGGCGAATTCGGTGGCCGACAGAATAATGGACGAGGACAGATTTCGAGAGAACAGCCTGTCTGGCTCGAGTTCGTCGTTACACAAATGTGTTTCTCCTCTTTGTTACCTTTGTCCTCCTTAGTTTTCATAAAACAATTGTAAGCTCCTTGAAACCATTTCATTCTCGTTTCCATTTGTTGGCATCGTCCAGTGTCTATACCATTATTCAAAATATTGTTTACATTATTAAATATGTTGGTATCTAATCAATTACTAAACATTCAAGTATTGTATGAGATATTATATCAATTTTATATTCGTACAAAGAAAAAAATTAATATAGAATGAAATTATTCTAGGTCGGAAGAAATGTTTCATTTTCGAGTTAAAATAGCTCCGAGTGCGCGAGGGACGCAACTCCAACACTTCTTTCGAGATGATTCTTTAAAAAATAAATTTAAATTTCTTTGTGTATAGAACGTAGTCATGGAAGATCATAATAAACATGCTTGTACGTACAATTTCCACAGAATTAAAATTCTGATGAACAAAGAGCAATAGTATAAGCCTCAGAGGATCGAAGCAACAATTTCCAGAGTCGATGGGTCAGACTTCCGGTTGACAAATGAGGGTGGACAAGTCAGCCAGAGAAAAGTGAATATTTCCAACGAAAGCCCAACAAGACGAGGCAGATTATAGCAGGACGATCGCCGAAAACGAAGAGTGGAAGAAAGGGAAGGATCGCGCATACATCTGAATCGCATTATCCAACAATCGTCCCCTTCCTGTGTGTTCGCGCGAGCGATCCATCTCCGGAGGCAGCCGTAGGCCAATAAAAATCAAGTGATGGCCCGAGAGAGCACGTCTGGTATCGACGACCTCGCATCAGCCGACGACCTTCGCCCTGAAGAGAACCGGTCCCCGAGCTGTGAGCCGGGAGATGCGCCCCGTCGCTCCGATGGGCCCGCCGAGGGGCCAGCGGGGACCAGCAGGGACCCGATCGAATCGATTCACGCGAGGGAAAATCGCGAAAGGTTCGGGGCCGTCGCGTCCCCGTTCAACAGATGCACACACGGTTTACATAATTCTCGCGACGCGTATTGTACCAGCGCAGCGTGCACAGAGGAAACACAGGCCCCCGATGACTCACGATCATCGCGGACGTCATGCGAACAATCGGTGATCGACTGATCGCGATCGATGCCCCTCGCGCGGCCTTCTCCTCACGACGCGACGCCTCGCCACCGCAGACCAGTAGAATTTTTCAAAAATCATTATCCTCTGCGTCGGTATTTAAAATCTTTCACCATGTTCGCTAAGCTTGATGTCGTCGTTAGTCTACAATGGCTGAAAAGAGTATTGAGTATTTTTATTATATGAGCTTGGATAAATGTAATAATTTCCTACCGATGTAGGGCAAAGGTACCAGACCAGTTGCATTATTTGTGATGAACGATTGATTATCAACCTTTTTCTGTATCGTCAACTTTTTCTGGACGATTTTGTTAAAAAGCAAAAGAAATATTGACGAATTTTTAATCCGAAGTTTTGGTCCTATTTACCGGACACAAGAAATTTATGATAACAGATTAATTGATACTTTTTATGCCGTAGCACAATAAAATCATTATTTTATTATCCTCTGGTGTATCACAGTTTCTCCGCATTTCTTATAATCGGAAACGAAAAATTTCGTTGTCTCGGAGAATGAGGTTTTGTATAACTAGTGTTGTCTATATCTTAAACAAAAATTATTGTAATACTTTTGATTTATAAAAAGTTAAATATAGAATAGAAATGATCTTGGTTTAAAGGTTTAAAGGGTTAAAAATTGTCAAGCCGGATCGGTACGAGCCGAGCACGGTGTAAAATTGAAATGATTCGAGGCTCGTGGCGAAATTTACGCTTGCTTCCGGCAAGATCCAGGAAACCGAAATGTTTCGGGCGACTTGTGCACACCGAACACGTACCAGACGATTCGTTCGCGCTCATTGAGAAGATGATCCCGTCCCCGCGAACGAGAGAAAGACACGTAACGCTCGCCTAACGAAATTTCGCCGGTCGGTGTCTGCCCTTACACGTTAAGAGGTCACATCAACGATAATTCTTCGCATGAAGACAACACAATAAGAAGAGCCGCTTTACGTAACGAACGGGATAATTCTATCAGAGCCGGCAGAACGCAAGCGATCACGAGCTTTCGTGCTTGCGGCGTCCTCCATCTTGGTGCTACGTGCACACTGTATCGTAGGATTTTTCCGATCGAATTATGTTTACTGTACGTCCATTTTAATACTTGTTAGTTGTAGTTTTAACCTCGATAATTTCACGGAAGAGCAAAGAAATCTTATATTGTTTAAGAAATAGTATGTGTACAAGTGTGAATACGAATGTGTGAGTATGCGCGAATTTCATTGTAACGAAACGTATGTATGTAATTTCGCGTACGTAAGGTAAAATCACGTATGTTTATCGATTTATGTAGACTTAATAACGCAGCCAGGGGTCATCCATATTGTATAATTACGAATAAATGATTATTAACAAAATTTATTTTAAATACACCTAACTTTTGTGTTACTTTGACAGTTTGTAGCTTTTGAAGCATCGCTTTCGTAATTTTTATTTGAAGGAGATAGAATGGAGGAAGAAGAGGGAAATAATTCGAAGAAATGAATCGTTGAATCCCAGACAAACTTCATGATCTCGAAGATTAGCATAATTGAAAAAAGATCACGCTACTGTAAAAACCAATAAGGTGTCCTAACACCTCCATCGTCGTTCTGATCGCGGTCAAACGTCAAGGTTCTTTTCATGTTTATCGGGCTGACACCGCGGTGCTGCTGCACTTCCGGTCGACACTGAATCATGCTGAACGAGTGTTTTTAAAACAGTTCGATGGAAGCTGATCATCTGAATCATGGAGTACGAGCAGGACTTCAAATAATCTTGCATCGAAAAATATCCGTTGAGAGTGGTCTTTGCAAATTAACCCTTTGCACTCGAGTAGTAACTCGGAGGCGTCACTAATAATTCTTATACTATTATTCAAAATATTTGTTGCATTATTAAATGTGTATTCAATAAATTACTAAACGTATTGAATATTTTAATAAACTGCTGAAAGTATTGTACGAAAGTATTGTAAAAGAACAACAACCTCTATCGAGTGTTTCCCTGAAGCTGAAAATAATCTTCGAAATCTGACAATTACTGGTAAACTATAAATCTTCGCTAGGAACCCACCGAGCAACAAATGTCCCATGTCAAGATCTCCCTAAAACTCCGCCTAAACAAGATCTTATATGAAACAATTTAACGTTTCGCATAAGAATACGTCTACGTCATACGTATACGTCGACGTATATACCGTATGTATGTCTACTTGTAAGCACAACAAACAAAATCCAGTTGCTCCGTAATCGCAGCTCGGAGACAGACAATTTCCGTTGGATCATCGCGACTCTGAGAACGTCTACCAGCCACAAGTTTCCTCGCCAGCCGAGCCACCCGCTCTGTCCGAGCAGAAACGAAACCGAGCAAAGGAACAACCCATGATCATGATGTTCTCGTTAGACTGGGAGCCACAATTCTCGCGACAATTCAATCACTGGCAAGCCGATTCTCACAAAAGCCGAGATATCACGTGTCGCTCACTGAGAGACCGGTCACAGAAGAGCTCGTGGGTGATTCTCCGATCTTCCCTAAGCGATCGAGCCTCGAGTTTCACTGAACGAGTGAGAATCAATACAGCGGGAAAACCACTGTGCCGTTGGCCAGGACACGATCATGATCAACCTGCTCGTAGTTAGCGAGAGTTGACGGCGATCATTCTGTCGATTTGTCCGAGCTCTGTTAACGCGGTCCTCGAAGACGATGTGCGAGTCGTGGGTGCATGGTGCAGCGGACCTGGAGTCGCGGTACAGATTCGATAGTTGTAAAATCGTCGGAGGATCGAGTGTAGCCCCGGCTTGTTTTGCTCTTGGAGCAGCGGCGTGGACCGTGTAGAGAGGAATCGGCGAGCAGGCAACGCACGGCAGATCGTGGCCCGGGGAGGAAGAAGAAGGAAAAGCGAACGCAAGGAGCCAGTGTGTAGCGGCGAGCGAGAGGGAGGACTCTGAAGAAGGAGGGTTCTCGGAGGCAGAGGAGGGGACTGACGATGGGCAGCGAGGAGGGCAGAGGTTGGAGGAGGACAGAGAGCGAGCTCGACGAGCTCCATGGAGCACGGAGTAGACGAGGAGAGCGAAAGAGGGGCCCCTAGAGCAGTCAGACGAAGGGGGTCGGAGCCCCCTATGCGATCGCAGCCGAGCCAACGGCTGGTGGGCAAATGGGTATATAAGCGGGGCCCGGATGATTCCATCTCGACACACGACCCAAACCTTCATCCCGAACACCAACCAAACGGTTCCTCCGGAAAACGAGCGTAATCGCACGCGCGCGACGAAAAAAAAGAGAAAGAGATAGAGATAGCCAGAGAGAGAAAGAGCATCGAGAGTTTTGACACTCGCGCAACCACAACCTCAGCCCTCTTTTGTCCCTGACTGTTTACTCGGCCGCACGGAGCGTTTCCACGGTTTTGCTGTTTGCACCGGTAACGCGGTTTTCTGCGATCGGTGAGAGAGAAGCCCTGCAACAAGAAGAAATCATCCTGACCACTAGGAGTCGACGACCACAGGCGGCTGCTGTTTCGGTTTCGTTCGAGCAAAGGAGAGACTAAGACGTGAGTACCCAAACCACGATACCTTCTAACGAGAACCACCGTACCTCTTTTCGTTCTTTGTTTCGATCCTCCCGAGAGATTTTAAAGGGGTATCGGGAAACGGGGCGATAATTCGTGAGATTTCACTTTCCAACGTTTCTTTTCACGGCGGATTCTCGTTTCGCAAGCAAAAAATCGGGAAGATGTTACCGTAAACTGAGAGCCCTGACAAAACGCGGCGCGGTCTACGAAATCCGCGATTAAAGCGAGAAAAACGCGCGAGCAAATGGAATAATCGTCGGAACATATAATTCGCGTGGATTTCACAAGAGAGTACCAGCGTTTGCGTAATTCTCCGCTTCCTCTCGCAACGCGAACTCTTTTTCCGCGGTCTCTCCCCCACCCCCACCCCCGCTGCCGCGCCGTCCCGGGTAGCGAGAGTTTCCTCACGGTTAATTAGCCCCCAGCTAATCTGCTCGATCTACGAATTAGCTGCGACACTCGAGGCGCGAACGAGCTGGCCCGAGGATTCTCCATCGCGTAGGCTTTCCGGAGGACAATGGAATCGTTCAACCCCGATTAGGCGCGCGATAGCGTGAAATTTTTCAAGTATCATCTAAAGTGCAGCTTTCGAGTCGACGAGTCCTTCTTGAGAATAGGAAAACTGAAAGCCAGCGACTATCTCGCTGATTAGAAATCGTCGACCACAAGTCGACCATTCCAATATCTTTGGATTAGAGTATCAGAGAGCTTGGGATCCACAGTCGTAGGTGTAGTTTGGTGTCGATCGTCGCAGAAAAGTGATCGGAGCGACCCGGTGTTCTAGCACGTTCGCGTGAACTGCGCCGCATTCTCCGTCCAATTGATTCAATGTACGCAGATTAGATCGACAATCGCGCAGTTCGAAAAGGATAGAGCCGACAATAGATCGCGAAGAATAGAGAGGGCAAGAAAGAGAGCGAGAGAGCAAAAGGGTGTGTGTGTATGTGTGTGAGAAAGAGAGACGAAGAGAGAGAGAGAGAGAGAGAGAGAGAGAGAGAGAGAGAGAGAGAGAGCTAGAAGGGAAGCAGAAAGCATTGTGAAGCGGTGAACCACTTGATGGACCGCGACTTCTTTGTAACCATGCTACCATTATTGTATCTCTGATGATCTTGATAAGGTAATGGGTGGCCATCATCTTTCACAGGCATATCCTCCCCATCAAGTCGTGCCTGCGGCCTCCCCCGCGAGATATCGTCGCATTGTTTTTCTTCCTGGTCGAATTATCCGGCTTCCGAACGACACTCGGCGAAATAGCCGCGCTATTCAACACGACCATTGAAAATGTCACGTAAACGTCAACTCTCTGTTACTGCTGCGCAGCCCAGCCCGCGATCATCAACGCTGACTGGCCGCTCGTAACGCGATCCAGCTGGAATCCTTTCATCGCGAATCGAGCGATCGTTACGGTTTTCTGTACTCGAAATTTTTATTCGCTCCGGTACTTTATTGTTTTTCAAATGCTTGCGGTCGATTTTTCGAAAAGACTCCTGGTAGTGTTTTCAACTTCGAGTGACTGTTCCCCGATCGACAAGCTTCATCATACTCTTTTTTTTTTCGAGAAATAGGCTCGAGTGCTTCAGACATTTTCGATACCGCGATTCGAACGATTCCTAAAATGGATACTCGAGGTCCTCTTCTTCTTGGACGTCCATCCCCTATGGAACGGAGTTCGAGCGTCGTCTCTAACCAGGAATCGCTCTCTTTCCAGCAATCGTAAAAACTGGCCGCATTGGCCGCTGCCATACTCTTGATCTCTCTTGTCGGCCAGTTTTTCCGTCTTTATCGTTGTCTACCCTCTCCGTTTCACCTTCTCGCGGCGCGCATTCCGCCACGGTTGCGTTCTCCAGAAGGCGTGCCCGTCTCTCCGGGACACAACGGAACGACACGCTCTCGCCCCGTCTGTTTTGCGCAATTTTCGGCAACCGCGATACACAAATAAGGCGGTCGGTTTCGCTCTCGATGGTCTCGTCCTTTGTCAACGTTGGCATATCCCAGAACCAACAACGATTTTGCTGGCGGAGATCGCGCGGCGCGGAACGTTCGGGAACGCGAGATCTCGACCCGCGCAACGAGAGGACAGCTTCCTCTCGATGCAAATTACTCGCTTGATTGGCCGCGGACTCGGACCTCCGAACGGAAGGTCGTTCAACGGTGGCTCGGCACCGGGAGAATGCTATTGCACTTGGTTTTTGCAGGTCGCCGAGCCGGTCGGACTTGCGATTTCGTCAGCGCCGCGTTTCCCTTTTTTAGCGGGCTCTAGCCTGGAATCTTTGAAAAATCGTTGCTGTGTAGTTTCGTGGTTAAGGAGTCTGAAATTCAGCATGAAATGGTGCTCGGTCAGGTGGAATAGCCCCTCGTTTACTCGCCAGTTATGTCGAGATGGTGTCTCATGGACGATTGTCTCCGGTTTCTTATTTACCTGCTACAGGCGAATGGTCACCCGAGGCTTCCATGTGCGCACGATACCGATTTGCGCAGTGGAATCGGTTTACGATGCTCGGACACTACCTACATCCACTTCTGCTAACGTCGTTTGCCTTCAACGTTCGATTTAGTAAACTGAATCGATAACTAAAGAAAAAATTCAGTGTACATGATTACTATATATGTACCTGATAGAGAAAGTACAATATCGTTCATAAAGAAATATATAAATTAGTCGTTTCCTGCTTATGCTTCTACCGTTAACTGAAACGTGTATCTCTGCAAAATATTATATAACAATCAAGAGCCCTTGACGTTTCGAATTATTTACAATTACAGTGTTGACGTTTACATTATTATTCATCGACACAGCTAGAAATATTCTTCGTACCGATTGTCTCCCGGATTGTTCAGACGATAGAGTATTTCGAGCCAAAATGTGTATAATTCCGTGCGATGACTGCATCGCGGCGAGCCGACACAGTCTCTCCTTCCGTTTCCTCGGGTACCGGAAGACCCACCCATGTTTCACTTTCCGTTCGTGGCTCACGCAACCTTTGCGCAACGAACGCGACCCACTGCGCGTTCATGTATATTAAAATAAAAAAAGAGTAGGTAACCACGATGTTGTTCCAACTCGATCCATGAACCATTCAACAATTCCATGTGACGGTTATCATCGTCCGACGATTCGATTCCACCTCGTCTATCCGCGAATCTTTCGAAAACGATGTACAACGTGTTCGCAGCTTGCTTGCGTCGTATTCGTCGTTGTTTGTGCTCGTGCATCGAATCCGAGATATTCGGTCCGATTAAATCCGTCTCGGGAGTCACGACGTCTCTGATACATCCGCTCGACGGACACGCACGAGTTTAATCGTTCCCCGATCTCCGGCGAAACAGAGAAAAAAGGAAACCGTCGCGTCGACGGACGAAGAAAGATGCGCGTCAGAGAAGTCGTCGCCGGCGCGAACGCGCGCGCGTAACGAGCCCGAGGGGCACGCATCCTGTCATTAGTTCCATGACGCTCGCCTTATTCAATGCATTCGGTTCAATGTCACCTGTCCCTCTCCTTCCTGCCGGATCTTCTGGTAGCCCCTTGTCCATCCTCTCCCAGCCCGATCCCCCGTCTCTTTCCGACCGATGGCTGCAGCTTTTCGTTTCGCGGCCCATTCATACGACCGTGTTCTCCATTCATGCCAAGTGCCAGAGCCCGCGTGCTCACGTCCGCTCTCTTAACTGGAAGATTGCGAGGAAACGTCCCCTGGCAGCTCGTTTCCTCTCCGTCACTTCGTTCTTTCCTGTCCGAATCCTCAGCATCGGTCGGACAACGCCTCTTTCTTCACGGTTCCGCCGGCTCTCCACTTTTCCACACCTAGTCGGATCTTTTCTTTCCGTGAAACGCGATTCTAAGCACGAGGCTTCAGATTTTTGAATAATGATTTGTTTGGCTCTGTCGATACCTCGGTCCGAGCCCCATCATTGATTCTCTCTTCCAGAGACGAAAGTCCTCTTCTTTTCGTATTAAACCTTACGTTCGTTAAAACAGATCCCGATAAGGGATCCTGTTCTACAACTAGAGAAGCAAGCATTTAAAAAACCTCATCGGTCAAATCACAGCATAGCCAGTGCATAGATTCAAGATTTTGCGATACCCAGAAACAGAAAGTGCCTGAAGAGCGTACGGCGGTTCAAGTGGAATCAAACGATACCGCGCCTTAGACAGGGTCTTATAGGCAAAGCTAACCGTTCATCTTCGTTGCGCAGATATCAAGATGAAGCTGATCGTAACAGCGATGATGTGCTTGGCGGTGCTAAAGACGGCGTTCGCCTTGCCCTTGGCTGGACTCCAGGAGCAACCGTTGGACAGGTCGCCGTTGTACAGGTCGACATTGCAGGTCGAAGATGCGGACGCGAAGCTGAAGACACCGAAAACAGAGTCGGCGCCACTGCCTGAGCCTGCCTTGAAGAGCGAAGCTACGCCTATCCCTCCGGCGGCCAAGCCTGAGGAGAAGAAGGAAGAGCTGCTGGCAAAGCCCGAGGAGAAGAAGGATGAGCCGCTAGCGAAACCCGAAGAGAAGAAGCCGGAACTGGCAATCCCGGAGGCTCTGCCACCGCAGCCACAGCAGCCACAGCCTCCTCAAGACGCGAAACCAGAGCTGCCTAAGGAGTCCAAGAAGGAGGAAGAGACCTTGAAGCCAGCTGCTTCCGAGTCCCACGGATTGGCGCAGGCTGCGCCTCAGGAACCCAAACAGGAGCCAGCCCAAGCTCTCCCTGACCAGACCGTAAGTATCGCTTTAATCCTATCATCTCTGGTAACACAGATTCTTTCAGCTTGTGAACGACGAAGTTCTCATTGGACGATGTTTCATGTTTCAGAAAAGCATAGTCCTCCTCGAGGGTAAGATCGCCGAGCAAGGGGATTCTGCGGAGAAGAGCACGGAAGCCATCAAAGAGTTGCCGAAGGAAGAGAAGAAGCCCGAGGAGCCGAAACCTAGCGTGAGGAAGGAAGACGAGTCCGCTGCACCTTCTCCAGCCTCCTCCGAGTCGTCCGAGGAAAAGCTCGCAGTTGTGCCGGAAGAGAGTAAGCTCCTCGTCAAGTCTCAAGAGACCAAGGAGAAGAAAGCCGAAGAGAAGCCCGATCGCGTAACCCGCGACGCCGAGGAAGCAGTTCCAGCAGTGAAGAAACTCGACCAATCATCCGAGTCATCCGCGGCACCCGTTGAAGCCGAGAAGAGCCAGGAACAACCGAACCAGGCGGCGGCGACACCGGCAGTAGAGGAGGCAAAGCCAGCCCTGAAGACTGAGAAGATCGAGCCTGCAGTCGAACAACAAGAAGTTGCCAGCTCCGAATCCTCAAAAAGCGAGGAGAAGCCCGATGCCGCTGCTGCACCAGCGAAGGAAGCGAAGAGTGCTCAGGTCGCAGCCCAAGCCGAACCCACATCCGAACAAGCGAAACCTGAGGAACCCAGCCAGGTAAAGAAGAGCGAAGCTGCTGTCGTCGATGCTCCGTCCCAGGCAAAGATTGCGCCAGCTGAGGAGAAGCAGGAGGAGCCGTTGAAGCAGGAGAGTGCCAAGGAATCAAAGTCGGAGGAGTCTTCGGAAGAGAAGTCGGCCGAGAAGAAGGAAGCCAAGAGCAGCGAGGAGGAGAAGTCCTCCGAGGAGAAGGAATCCAAGCCCGCCGAGGCCAAGCCCGAGCTCCTGCCGAAGCCCCAGGAGCTGAGGAAGGAGTACGAATAAATGTCGGTCGCGGCGCGGGAAGACGTACAACAACGGTAGCCCCAGCAGCAGCAGCAACATCAACGAGAGCGATCGCTCGCAGTATATCGATACAAACCGCGTCGACCACCAGCGACAGGATGCGCGCGAGTTCTTCCCCCTTGGTTGATAGAGGCGAGAGGGAGCCTCTCGCGTGTATGTAAGAAAAACAAAACAAGCGTGAACGGGAACGGGAGAGAAAGAGGATACGGAGTGAAAGCATCGGTGTGAATGGGAGAGATTGTTCGATTCACTATATTTTTTGTGGCAGGGTCCAAACATCCCGGCGCGCTACAATTCCGAGTTAAAAAAGAAAGAAAACAATGAAAAAAAAAAGAAAACGAAAACACAGGAAAAGAAAAAACAGCAATGTTCATCGACTCGGGGCAGGATGACCACGTGCAACCTGGCTGTGAAGGGATAGCGAAACACGCCCATCAGGATCACGTGGCCACCCTTCAGGGTTCGATCGATGACGGCTCCCCATGCCGTCAGGGATCGTTCGCGAAAATACGTCCCGGTGGACACTGCGATTTGTCCGCGGGGACGAAACCCGGCCCCCTCAATTAGTTATCCTCATCCCAAAATCCCCTAAGTTTCTTTTTGTCCCCCCTCTTTTGTCTCTACTACTTTTTTTTTTTCTCAAATCCACACACACTCGCCCACAACCACAACCTCATCCCAATAAATTAGTGTGTAGCTCGACTCTGTCTTTTTTTTTTAGAGATACGTGTCATTATTATTATTAATATTATTATTATTACGATTTAGTACCAGTACCGCTATTATTATTATTAATATTATTATTTGTATTATTGCTATCATCGTTATAATAATAATAATTATTATTACTGTCAAAACCCACCGGTGTTCACTCCAACCAGCATCAAACGATTTTACCCGCGACAATTACGTTCCGTCCGACTGTGTTCGATCATCGTCGATCGTGACCAGTTTAATAAACTGATCGGTAGCATCGTGACGGAACTCCCGGCGTTAACATCGATTCCGTGCGCATTCCGATCGTCGCAATTACGAGCGTCGTAAAAACGCGGCGGAAAAAAGCAGCCTCGAGCGATACGGTATGCTAACAAAGCGATTCGAGAAGCGTCACGTGCGAGAACTCTTGACTGTGTTGACATAACAATCGGCAGCGTAACGTGTGTCCCGCGATACGAAGTCTCGAATTCGCCTGGAAAGCCGCGCCGAACTCGACGAACACGATTCGTTTCGTCGAGGAACATCGGAGAGATCTTTGGAGGCGAAATCGGCGAATGAATTGTGCCTCTGCACTTTGGGAATGCGCGATTGCACAATCGACAGCAGATTCGCGCGATCGGTCGCGTCACGCCTCGCGTGCAATCCGCCGAGTTGCACGACCACGACATTTCTCCGGCGGTGCATCGCGATGCATCGACTCATCGGAGGCTGGCCGGAATGAAAAGCCAGCGTGTCTCGGACGCGCGTACACGGCTTTTGTAAACAGTTGAGGACAGCAGAGGTGAGTGGACCCGGCGAAATGTCAAGGCGTGAAGGGTTTTGCAACGAACGGGATAGGCTCCTTTGGTTTCTTCGATCGGAGTCCCCGCATAGCTTTACGCAAGATCGGCGAACGAGACCCGCCGCGATATCGCGACCAAAGAACGTTCGCGGGGACACGGTCACGTGACCGCCAACTATCGGGCGAAAACCGTTCACCAGGTGAAAACCGTGACCGTCATTTTGGTCACCGTTCGTCGGCGCTACCATGTTAGGGTGGCGATCGTGTAACCGATCAAAATACCGACTTTCTTGAGATATTTTAACAGATTACTAGACTGCGGATCTTCATGCACAATAACAATTGTCTGCATCGGTTGCAAGAAACAGTGGCCGTGTAGAAGATTCCTTCATTCTTCGATAATCTTGATAAGATGAATATAATGTATATTGACATTCTTAAATTCTTTTAATCTTTCTACTGTTTGAAATTGTACCAGCTCGTGTTTGTCATAAATACGAGTACATCAAATCAGCATTCGGTTTATTTCATTTTTTCGTAGCAATCAGTTTTCTTATATTATAACAACGACAACTTAATAATCTTTCAAAAATCAAAGATTAATCTCGCTCTTAAATCAACAAGCTATCTCGGGTATCATAGCCTAATAGTTTTTCTTTGGGATTGCTATTTAGAAGATTGTTTAGCTTCTTCTAGATATAACACAATTATTATGAAACCTACAGGCTCTTAGGTGAAGTGTCGAGTGGGTAACGTTACTTGTCCTGCCTCTGAGAATTTCATGAAAAAGTTCGTAACGTTAAGAAGGTTAAGGCATGCAATATGCAGTTACTGCAACAGTGCTTATTCCTGTGGTAGAAACTTCAAGCGTGTTTTTTCTCAGGACTATCTTTTTAACCCTTTGGACTCGAAGCAATTTTAATTCCGAAATCAAGACATATCTTTCACAACCTAGAAGATTTTTATTCTATATAATCTTTTTTACACTGGTCACATGAAATTGAACCTGTTTTCTCATACGACATTTGAATATTTAGCCATTTCTAGAATACAGAACAATTGAATAAATTTAAAAACTGTTTTGAATAATGATATGGCAATTTTGACTGGCGCCTCAGAGTCGCCATTCGAGGGCAAATGGTTAAGGTCAGCATGAATGATTCGAAAGTAATTCATCTGATTAACTCTCGTATTTTGTAGACAATGTGTAAGACAAATTACAGCTTTATTCATAAATATTTTAAGGATATTTTGGAAGTACCTTTTCTAGGTACGTTAACCCTTTGCACTGGGAGATGTTTTATCTCGAAAATTAAACATTTCTACCGACCTAGAATAATTTCCTAGATAGCACTCGACGTCTCATAGACGTCTGTTTTACGTCGTTTTTAGGTCTGAACACGTCTTACGTCGTTTTACGTCTGAAATAAGACATATTTTCGAAGATGCCTAAAAAGACGCCTAAACTACGTCTAGAAGACGTTTGAATACGTCTCTAAGACGTACCGTTTTGTAACACAAGACATTCAGGAGACTTTCGCGAGTCGTTCGGGAGCCGTTCGGACGTCCATCGGATGTCTATCCGAGTTAATTCTATATGATTTTTTTCATTTTATGGATATGAAATTAATATAATACCTCGTATAATATTTAAATGTTTAGTAATTGGTTACATCCCACCATAATAATGTAAACAATATTTTGAATAATAGTGCAGCAATTTTTAGTGGTGACTCTGAATCACCGCTCGAGTGCTAAGGGTTAAACGTGCGCATCGTAATTAACACGAAGTGTTATAAATAATTTTGTTTAAATAACTGTTCTAAAGTGTTCATTTGCAATACATATGAATGTTATATTTCAATAACAATGGGATATGGCTCGGAGGAAATAAAAGCAAGTGTAATCTGGCTAAAATGAAAGCGAGAATCAATTGCCTCCGTGGCGCAATCGGCTAGCGCGTTCGGCTGTTAACCGAAAGGTTGGTGGTTCGAGCCCACCCGGGGGCGGTTGTTTTTTATTTGTTAAACAATTACTTTTTACCATTAATATTTTCAGAAAACCATCCGTCTCCGGAAAACCAACCAATCGTGTTCGTACCTCCAAAAAAAAAGATTAGTATAACAACATAAGAATAAAACATCAACGCAACAAATTTAATTCAGCTAACAATATACTAATTCGTTAGCATGGTTCTACAAATAGTTATGCAACATTCTTCGCATTTTGAACTTTCTAATATTTTATAACTGCACTCGTGAATTTATAAATTGTTAACATCGTTAGTATAAACTCTGACAGACTTAATGGCTCATATAAAAGGTATTATGTATAAATAAATATATATATAATATATATATAT
This sequence comes from Lasioglossum figueresi, assembly GCA_028455805.1. Classification (NCBI taxonomy): domain Eukaryota; kingdom Metazoa; phylum Arthropoda; class Insecta; order Hymenoptera; family Halictidae; genus Lasioglossum; species Lasioglossum figueresi. The sequence continues at coordinate 26,134,106 of CM052200.1, read as the reverse complement.
ATATATGCTTAAAACATTAGAGCAATTTATTTCTTCATAATGAAAAGAAGTATATTTATAATTCTATTATTTTATTATCAATATTATTTCGGTACAAGCTTTTTCACTTTAATTGTTAAACTGTAAACACAATCATCTCAATATTGTAAACACAGGGAAAATCGAAATTTGCAAAAAAAAAAACTAGTTGACCCCGACGTGATTTGAACACGCAACCTTCTGATCTGGAGTCAGACGCGCTACCGTTGCGCCACGGAGTCAGTTGATGTAGAGGTCTTTTAAAGTAGTCATAAACTGAAGATAAGACTACTTCTGCGCGGATAAATGCATGTATCTTTATAGAACGCCGATTTAAATTATGTACATCATATTTAATACCTTGTATTTGATTGCTTTTATGTAAAGTAGTAGATGGAAATGTATACACAATTACAGTTATCGTTTAGTTACTTTGCAATTAAAAGTACAAGCACATCACATACCTGGTTTGTCAGCATGAAACAAGCTAGCACTCCTAATGACCACCAATCTACTTCTTGTCCATAATATTGTCTCTTCAGTATTTCTGGTGCTGAAGTTAATCAGAATATATGTAGTCGATATTACCACTTCAGTATTCGAATAGTATTTTCATATTTACCCATATACTCAGGTGTCCCGCAAAGTGTGTTTGTTCTTTCGGCATGAGTTAACCATTTTGCTAAACCAAAATCAATAATCACAGCATGGCCTTCTTCGTCCAAAAGAACATTTGTTGCCTTTATATCTCGATGTACTACACCAACGTTATGCAAAAAATCTGTAACAAAATGTATAGAATTTTAAAAATGCTCTTACATGTACGTTCAGGATGAACTCTTTGGACTCGAAGCAATTTGAATTCCTAAATCAAGACATATCTTTCAACTTCAAAGAGTTTTATTCTATGTAATCTTTTTCATACTCTGCGCATGAAACTGAACCTATTCTCTCATACAATTTATAGAATACAGAAGAATTTAATCATTTAAAAACTGTTACAAATAATGATACAGCAATTTTGATTGGCGCCTCAGAGTCACCATTCGAGTGCAAAGGGTTAAATATACTTACCAATAGCTAAAGCAATTTCTGCTACATATATTCTAACTACATTTTCAGGGAGGGCACCGCATTCCTCGACCAGCGAAAATAGTTCTCCACCGCCAATATAATCGGTTACTGAAATTGGAAAGCATCGCGATATCGTGAAATCGGAGACAATATTTAATTACAATCAAAAACAGTAAAGTAACAATAAACATACGTATGTATAATGTCTTTCTTCCTTGCCATTTATGTGAACAATTTAATATAAACGGATGATGACCGACGAGCCTTTGTATAGCAACCTAAAATCAAATATTACTTTATATCGTTCGTTCTATATGTAAACAATAAATATCACATTACATACTTCCTGCTTCGCCTGCGTCACTCCATTTTCTGTAACGACTTTAGCTTTGCTAATAGCTTTTAATGCAAAAACTTGACCAGTGTCTTGTTTTAGAATTTTATATACTTTTCCATACGCTCCTTTAGCTATTACACATAGAAGCTTAGAAGTACTTTGCAAAGGTATCGGTCTTATTTGAAATTCTGGAAGGAACATGGCTTGAGAACGCGATACCGGCCATTGCGTCTTCGAAGTATCCACCGAGTGGTATAATGTGCCTTCGCTCCAACTGAAAATTACAGAGTTATAGCATGGTGCATTTTACGATGTAGAATGTGGGTCCCATGAAAATCACAGACACAGGTTTCACTGACTTCAGATTTGACCAACTACTTTACTTGACGACAGTATTATTCAATATTAACGTCATTTGACAACAATGTTAGCCAACTACGTTTTGTTCTTCTTATAGTGTAATAATTCTATTTTTATACAAAAGTAAAAGTGTCAGTGCAGAATAGAACAAGAAAAAAATGTCAGTACCATCTTTAGAAACGATGTTACTATCGGATAATTCTGTCGTCGACTAAAATCGTTGTCGGTTAAAGACGTTGTTGGTTAAAGACGTTGTCGGCCAAAATTATTGTTGGTCGAATCTGGAGTTGGTGATTTTCATGGGACCCGTAGAATGTAATATTTAGAATTCTAAAAGAACTACCTTTTATTCGATACGCGGGTCCATGATTTAGATTCCTTGTTTGCGGACTGTGTTGTACCGACACAACTTCCACCGATTAGGTCGCTGAGACTATACTATATAAAAAAAATAGTGCAACATTTATTATTCATTATACAACATACATAATCGCATTGACAATATATACAGAAAAAGCTGTAGAGGTTATACCTATTTTAAGACATACATACCTGACTGGTATACTTCTGGTTATTGTAATACTTGTTTTTGGAGGTAGTATTACCCATTCGAGTTGCAAAATATAACGATCTCTGTAAAGTTATGATATTTTAATATAACACATAACATTCGTTTTATCGATATTTTTTTATTAAACATTCTGTATAATCTTTTACAGTAATTTGATCGATAAACTTCGTTATAATAACTTACAAATAGTATATGGTAAATAGAATGATTTCTTATGAAAATCAATTACTAAACATATAATATGTATGAAATCTGTATTTACTTGATGTATAACATGATCGATTAATTACTAGACTATGAATTATACATTAATGCTTTTTTCGAATGTTAAATCGTGTAACTGTTAATGAATAGTTTTGATAGGGCTGTTATGTAGATTATAAGATATTCAATACATCCATTTCGAAACGGTAAAAACATCGAAAAAACTCAACAGAAATGTCACAGTGTTCCTGCGGTATTTATTACATCCAAGTAATTATTCTATGTGTATATGTTGAAAAGAAAAACGAAATCAAACATCGTAGTCCATGTAGTGCGCAATTTGAATTATTAGAAATTAAAATGAGAGATATGTATTGTCACGTGATACAATATAATCCAGATGACGCCAATGTATCGGCTTATCCTACCCGTAAACGTTCTCCAACGTAAAATTAGGGTATCAACGTAAGTAAATCATCCGAAATTCCATCAACAGTTATACTTTAAAGGACAAAAATAACAGTTTGCAAGTCACAGTAAAATATAATTTTAAGCGAGAAGGTGAATTCTCTATTACAATAAAATTCAAACTACATATAAATCCGACTGATTCGCGTTCTGGAAGGTTTTCATGGTGAGGCCGGACCAATCGATTTTTCCTTCTAAACGAACATAAACATCAAGCGGACTTAAAACTACCTTTCACAATTCTTCTTGTTTTCAACTTTTATACGTGTTGATTACTCGATTATTACACATCCGTAAAACTAATTTATAATAAGTAACGTAACTAAACAATTGAACCGGCACTTTTAAATTCTTCCATGACTTGTAAATGTACCAACTGACAATCAGTAAATTATCGAGTACACATAATATCGAAAATCGCGGGGAAAAGCATACAAGCGACATCTTCTGCAGGAATAAATAACTCGATAGAGAACTCGGCTGAAACACCGACGAGATACTATTAAAGACGACCAGCGCCTGTGCTATTCAGCGAGACGCTGAAGTGGGCGCGAGTGGGCGTGGGGATAACGTAGAACTTACAGTGATCTGAAATACCACATCGTTAAAAGTTCCATCACCGACGAGATACTGTTAAAGACTGCCAACCTTATGGGAGATCGTGTCACTCGAACAATTCGGTGTTTTCTTACGTCCTCTAGGATGCATTCTGGCTGAAGTAAGAAACAGAAGGCCATCGACGTGATCTCGTCGGTAAAGAAGGCCACTGACAATGAGTAGATTCTCGTTGGTGAGAAGGCAAATCGTCACGGAACCATACCGATTATGTATCATGAATTATTACATTCTGTACCGAACGTGTTCCAAGTTAAGCAGATATTTAAGACGATGTTTTACTGTTTGTTTTTAAGGTTTACGATATTAAAAGCAAAACTCAAGGACAAGAAATTACTAGAAATGTATTGAAGCATAATATTAGGAAAATCAACAATTCCTACTTCAAATATATGAGATACCACAATATGTAATTTCAAAATAATTCATAAACGAGAATTATTACATTACACTTTTTTATACATAAATTTTCAAAGAATCGATCTGTGGGCACAGAAATATGTTGAAATACAGTAGGGTTAAGAGTCAGATCAAGACTTTACTGTAAAAATTTAGGTGTGCAGACTATAG
>CM052200.1:26012919-26129789 GCA_028455805.1 Lasioglossum figueresi | reverse complement strand
GGTGAGACCTGGGCAATCGGTATTATCCTCTATTCGTAAGATCTTGTGGTATCTTATGAATATAGGATAATATCGAGCTAATAGCTGCATTTTTAATAAATATGTTGATTTTCAATAAATTTTATTCCTATATCTATTCTTCATCTTTATTCTTATTTCTATTCTCTTCCTTCAGGACAAAATATATGTATTATTCAAGCTGGTTCACCCCGGTCGTGAACACAGTTATATATTCTCTGGTTCTATTTAGGTAAAGAACGCGGAACCACCGACTAGTACCACAGACTAAAATCTCGTCTGGGCATTTTTTACGACCGCAGTTTGCAACAAAAAAATCTGAAAAAATCCTCAAAAATCCGCCTTGGGATCCAAAATACGTCACATTTTTTCAGAATTTTATAACGCATTGAAACCCGGAAAATGCATAGGAAAGCGCAAAATCGAATTTATCCTGTAACTACCCTCACGGGCAAGCTAGAGGGCTGAAATTTTGCTCAGAGGGGTTTTTCTTGGCCAGTTTTCGAATGGTTCGATAGCCGTTGAAAAACCTCTAAGGGCAGGTTTGACCATTTTATTCGGCTAGGCCCTCTATACATTATAAAAATTTGTTTATTTAAACAATTATTTTAACAATGCATTCGTATTGACATAATGATTTCAATAATGAATATAGAAACAAATTATTAAAATGTATTTATTTATAAATTGTTTGAATTATACAGAATAATAAATAACGATTATTACAGAATATTTATAATAAATGAATAATAAATGAAACGAAACGAAATAAGGGTAATAAGAAAGCAATAAGGGTGTAATGAAATTATACAATAAAAAGTAATTTTTTTCTAACAATTACAGAATGAGTAATGTCAGCATTCTACATTTATTTATTACCTGCGGTACTAAATCTATTTACCTACGCTACTGACGCAGTCTTACGTGGTTCGCGAACAAATGTTCTATTTAGGTAGAGAGTGCGGAACCACCAACTGTATCTCGTCGATGATGGAACTTTTAACGATGTGGTATTTCAGATCACTGTAAGTTCTACGTTATCCCCGCGCCCACTCGCGCCCACTTCCGCGTCTCGCTGAATAGCACAGACGCTGGTAGTCTTTAATAGTATCTCGTCGGTGGCTAAAATTTTGGGAAAGAAAATTTAATTACTTTTTAGTTTCATCAGTTTACGTTATATACAGAAAACATTAATATTTAAAAAAAGAACTAATTCAATCGAGATGAAGAATTAGGATGACAATGAACAAATTCACTCTAGATGAAAAAATCACGACCGTGATTGAAAATATTGGCGTCGGTAACGTACAAAGTTGAGCTAATTTCGCAAAATTTGTTATGATATTGATTTTGAAATATGAATGTATAACATGTGTGTATTGTATTAAAATTTAATATGTAATATATAAACTTCTGAACTCTTACGGTACTTTCTTACCAGTAATAGATCCCCGCTACTTTCCCCACAAACTTAGGACATAGATACGTTCCTGGCTTTGGTCGTACATGCACGTGGAAAGCGCACAATATCACAACACTGTTCAACACTAAATATATTGCTCTACTAAATATACCTTGTCTATGATAGAAAGGTTAAATATCAATGAAAAATTAAAAGAAACTTCAATGATCGATTTAACTAAATAAAATATTCAGTTCATAGAGAGTTGTTATTTCATCTGAATGTATTCGAACTATTTTTAGTGGTCGAGTGGCTTTGATGCATGTTATTTGGTTATTTATAGCGCATAAATTAATCTGAAAAGGACGTAAAATAAAGAAATATTATTATACAAAATTCATATCTAATTGAATAATATTTGAAAAACTGAATAATTGTATTGTATATATATATATATATATATCTAAATAAAATATGCATAGATACTTCATAAAATTTTCGTATATTGGTACGCAATACAGGTATTATAAGTATACATGTGCTTTGAACAATCCATTAATCATAATATTGCAAAAAATGTATAGGATCGTACAACATACAGACTATTGCATGACACTTCTTTTCTGTTTCGAATTTAGGGGATTGCAGAAAAATGGAATTGTATCGGATTATGTAATACACGATGTAGACACAGTTCAAGGAGCTTTAGAATGTGCTTTTTCAACATTAATACCTAGATACAAAATTTATCCAAGAATTACCACTTCCAGCAGGTAAAACTTATTATCAAAAATAATTCTTCTAAACATTGATAGGATATCAAAATGCTTTTATCATATTTTATCAATTTGTAGGACTGACGTGGGTGTGCATGCATTCTGTAACGCAGCTCACATTGATTTACACAATAAATATGATTGTTTGCACAATCCATCTTTTGTACTTCATCAAGTGAATCGCTACTTAATGAAATGTCATCATAATATCAAGTAAGGAACTTGTTACTCAATATTTTTTAATCTTTAGATGTTTCATAAACTAATGTATTGTTTTTAAGACTCTTAGAATGTATTCCTGTAACAAAAGACTTTCATGCCAGAAAACTTGCAAAGACAAGGGCATACATCTATAGATTCATGATACCTAAGCAGCAGGATATTTTGGAAAAACTTCAGCAAATACCAATAGCAGAGCAATCACATACTTACTGCTTTAGGTACTATTGCCATTTGTATTTCAAATATGTTTGAGTATGTAATATCTCAATAATACAAAGATAGGGTTTTTCAGCAGTGTAATTTGCATTATTCGGAAGCATAAAGCTGCGCGTGTAGCTATTTTCATAAAGCTGCGACAGCTACATGATGCCGAATAATGTAAATTATGTTGTTATGTCATCACTAAACTGTGAATCTTTATGCATTTATGATTTATGGAACTTTTTTCAAAAAATGCTAGAATATAAAATTCGATAGAATTCAGTACTATTTTTATTTGTTTTGGATCTACAAAGAGTGTTTCCATTAAAAATAGAATTTTATTTCGTTGCATTTTCTTCAAATTTGTCTATAAAAATTGGAAATTGCATAAACATTCACAGTCTAGTCATCACAAATAAGGATGATATTTAGGTAGCTGCATTTAGCTGAACCACCCTGTATATTTGTTATGTACGTGTTCTTAGGGCATCAGATTTTGATATAGAACGAGTAAAACGTGGGACAAAGCTTTTTCAAGGAAAGAAGAATTTCCAAACGTTCTGTGCAAGATCAAACGCAGACTGGGAACCCATTTATGTCAAAACTTTAGATAAATTAACTGTAGGAAAAGGTTCACCACTTATGCCTTACGATCCTTTGTCGGAGCATTTTGATTTTTGGCATATCGAATGTAGATCAAGGTCATTCTTATATAATCAGGTATGTAATAATGAAAAGACATTGATTTTATTAATTTTTTATTGCTCCTTATTTAATATCATTCAAATATTGAAGCATAAGTATTTTTATTAGTATGCAAAATCTGCAAGGTACCAAATATTACCAACGATAAAAGTATTTCTATTTCAATGTAACTTTCTCACCAATTTTTCAGGTCAGACGCATAGTTACTATTTTATTACACTTAGGTGCTGGAATGATCACAGAAAAGGAAATAACGTGTATGCTACAAGTTCCTGGCCATCATCATTGGAAATGTTCGCTGCAGGTAGTACCACCGATTGGCTTACACTTGATAAACGTGGAATATTCTCAAGAAGAGATAAATCAATATTGCATCAAATATAACCCAGTAGATTTGGAAGAGAATACAACTGTACCGTTAAATTTAGAACACGCTTAATACAGACTTAATCGATATTAAGAAATTATTATTTTTCTCTACCCAAATGTAACTCGTTAGCAATGGATCTAAAAACTCTGCTATCCATGAAAAAGTCACATTTGAAACCATGTAAAACTGTTGTAACGAATACGCTCGGGCAAAGATACGAAGAAGTTGATGGAGAAAAGAAGGAATTATCGGCTGGAATACCATTCATTGTAGACAATAAGCCTGATTTACAAGTTGCACAGGTAATACCAGGATTGTTTCTAAGCTCGCAAGATCCTATTGTAAATATAGATATTTTACAAACACATAATATTCATAGTGTTCTAAGCGTTGGTATTGACGCGCCAATTAAATTTGACGGTATCAAATATTATTATTGCGACTTACTAGATTTACCCGAAACTGATGTGACTGCATCGATAGAAAAGTGCAGAAAAATTATAGATGAGAACCGGAATGAAAATATTCTTGTACACTGCAACGCTGGTGTATCTCGTTCGCCGACTATTGTTATTTCTTACTTGATGGTATCCGAAGGATTATTCTTTGACGATGCTTACTGCAAAGTGAAAAAAGTTAGGGATCGCATCAAACCAAACGAGGGATTTATAAAACAATTACGAACATTACAAATGGCGCGCGATGAATCAGCGTATAAAGGAAATTATTAACACTCCTGAAGTACCTGTCATTAATAATAGACAGCGGATTTTATGCATTTATGACAAAAATGAGTAAGCGTAATTAAAAACAAAAAATTTGGGCTGTTACTTTTCCGAAGCTTCGAAGATTCGAATGATTCTTCGAATCGTATGAAGTTGTAACTTACGAGTTTCATGTTATGTCATAACACTTGATAGAATTTTCACAGAATATAAATGCAACCAGTTATAAAAAATATATTGTACAAATAAATTGTAAACAAGATTTTATGAAAACGAAGGCACACAAGATAAAACAAAATAGATAGATCTTTTAATCCACTAATAATTTACTACAGTTCGAGATTCGGAGATTCGAAATTCGAAGCTTTGAAACTTCGATTCAAATCATCCTCGAAATTTCTGAAATCGGAGCTTCGAAGCCTCAAAACCTTTGACCATCGAAGGAAAGTAATAGCCCTAGTAAAAACATTACAAAAAGTTAAACATATTTTTAAGAAAGAACATAATTTTCTATTTCATTCCAGTTTGTTGCAAATTAGGTAGACAATTTTTCTTTTGCATAAAGATCCGCCATCTAGTCGTTAAGGTACTACAAAAAGGAAAACACGATTTTAACAATAGATTAATTATGTATATATATTGTTACAATAGATTTCATGTATTATGACATTATGTGTACAGAGAATATTATTTTATAATTACAATATTTCGTATTTATAATTTATTAGAAAAGGTACATTCATGCACAGCATCTATCAAATTCTTAGCCAAAACTAAAAGTATTTAAAGACTGCTAATTCTGGCATTTTTGTATATAAACCATGCTTTGGAAAGATGACATGTAGGTCGTCGTACCAAGAAGTTTTATAAAAATTACTGTAAATCTAAAAAATATAAGTGAATTTCTGTATACATGACCTATTATTTTTCATTTCTGTGATAGTATTATATTATTGTACCTTATAGTACAATACCTATTATATTGATTATGTATATATACACTTGCCAACAAAAGTAAAGAAACGAATTTCGCATAATTATATATTGTAATATCATCAATTATGTCGTAAATAAATTTCTATTACTTACACTACAAGAAAAATATGATTTCATACATTGAGAAGTAATAAAATTATTTCAAGTATATTATATTGTAATAACATTCCGCAATCATTAACGGGAACGAAATAATAGAACACAGAAGATCATTAAAAAGCATTATGTTTTACGATTGTTCGCTGTTTTTAGTTGTACTCGTTTCATGTGTATGCGAGAACAGTTTTACATACAAAATCAAACTATGATTTAGTTGTTACAAAAGTGACAAACAGGCATTGCTTAATGGAAGCGAAAGATCAACTTATAATTAAAATTAAAACATTCAACATAGAAAACCAGTTCCAGTTAAACGATGAACTATAGAAGTACAAGCTGTTAAAATATCCATCTGTTTGACAAAACTGTGAACTTTCAAAAACGGATTAAAACCTGAAGAAATTAATGCTAAGAACAAAAATAATCTTTCACAAAAACTAAAAGAAAGATTAATTTTATATCTAAGAACTTTGCAAAGTTATATGCAAACGTGTGTTAATTACTTAGACATGATAATGACCCAAAATATACTTCAGAGCTAGTAAAAACTTTTTAACAAAAAATATCATTAATGGTATCAAGTAGTCAGATTTAAACCCAATAAGAAATATATCTAACTATATGTTGCGCGATAATTAAAAAATTCAAATGTATAGTAGCAAAGTCGAATGAATACAACAATAAACTACAAAATATGGTCCCAAATCTGATAGGTAGACTGCGGATCTTTATGCATTTGACTTCTAAAAATGTTCAAAAAATGTTAAAATATAAAATTCCACAGAATTTAATACGATTTTTATTTATTTCAGATCTATAAAGTCTACTACCACTGAACATAAGATTCTATTTATCTCCACTTTCTTGAAATTTGCCTGGAAAAATTACAAATTGCATAAAAAATTCGCAGTCTACTGATAGGATTTTGCATTATGTTAATCGGGTCAACGCTGTCTAGATGTGAAACAATAGTACAATCTAGGCACTCTAATATCTTATTAAGACTGTAAACAACAATTCACACTTTTGCATTAAAATCTTATTAATAAAATGTGTACATGTGTGTATCCTATGATTTTTGTCACAATTGTTTCACGTGTTTACACAGGATGAGTCACTTAAATCCAGTCAACTCAATCACTCCTACAATTTTGAAAGGTGATAGAAATGTTTGGAAGAAACATTTTGTTAAAATCTTTTTCCAGATAATTACGAATTTTTGAAAGTCTACAATTATAATTCTTCTAGAGGAAATTTCAACAACCGTGATCATTCAAAATCTTTCCAGGTAGCTGACCTGTGTATTCCTCTTTACAAAAGAATAAAAGTGGGTTTTGAATCTTCTAAACATGTTAACCTAAGAAAAAATCCTTTTCATCGCATAACGCTTCCGTGGAATTGTGAGGGTCATTCAAGTGACTTGTCTTAAATGACTTTGTATATACGAAACTATAATTATAGATGTAGACTATTCACCTAAATGTTTATACTAAAAGTTACATATCTCTTGTATTTTGTTTTATTTAATAACATACACAAATAGAAAAAAAACAAAACATATATTACACAATTTCCAAGTAATTGCTTTGTTCCTTAACTTTTATTGGCAGGTGTATATAGGTAGTATTGGTAGTATTGGTAGTATATATATATATATCTATATATATATACTACTATATACATACGCGTATATATATACATACCATGCGTACATATGTATGTATATATATACAGTTTATGTGTATAATAATATAATTATTATCAATATTTATATACGTGTATGTTTATACATATAATCTAATATTCACATTCCTCCAACAATTGAAATGAGCTGTCCCGAAGAAAATAGACAAGGCACTTGAACCGAATATCTTTTTCTTAGCTAGTTGGCCTCATAAATAGTAGAATGCAAACATTGCGCATTATACAGCAAATAGTAAAATAGAATAGAATAAATTAAGAGTAGCCTTTAAATTACGAACATTCATGATTCCGTCATAAATGATGCCAATGATGCTGTGTCTCGTCCTTCGATCACTGCGTTAAAAGCAGTAGAAAAATATCAAGGCCTTCTAAAGATTATGTTCCCCAAAAACATATTTATTCATCGTGACTAAAAAACATTCTTCTATTCTTAAATTCCATTGTTTGATACTATACAATAATCGCTTAACGCTTTGTTGGCAATTTGGTTCGCTTGATAGCGTCACCGATGGTTTTTTGGTGTACGAATCGATCTTATTTTATTTATACTAAGTACTTACAAAAGCAGGAAATCACATATATATGTATATGTAGTATATCTAGGAACGTTTTCCTTAGAAAGACCTTAAAGCTTCACATTTCACACACGGTTCTGTGTACAGAATTCTAATATAATGACGTGGTTACGAAATCGATTCCACTGAAGTCCAACGCAACAAAAAACGAAAGAAAATGCAATTTATGTACAAAAAAAAATATAAATAAATTAACAAAAAAAACATTATGCCCGGTTAAACGCGGAGAAGCGTCTAGTCGCGCAATCTACACAGATGGAGACAATCTGAGAAATATATACAGGTTGCTTGGTAGACCGTAGTACGATCAAGAAAAAAGAGTTGCATCTACTCGGGAAGAAGAACGAAAAATCACAATACAATTCTTTTTGTTCGAAATTTCATTTTTTGAAAATTCGTATGAAAAAAATTTTATTCTAAATTTTCGTTGTGTGTGTGTGTGTGTGTGCATGCGTGTTCTTTCTGTTTTTTTACACGTAGAAACTCCTTCTCAAGCGTACCACAATTTACTGACCATCCTGTGTATAATACACAAAAAGAAAATAATTGGTTCCTACGAAGCCACAGTCTTAAGTACAACATATCTGTACCTGAAAGGCATATCAGCAGAAATAAATTGTGAAATTAGATGTTCTCGTTATATGAATACAATTGGCCGCCATCTTGCATCTGACTGTATTATCCCTGCATGTTCTGTGTATGAGCGTTGTGTGAGCGCGCGTGTACATGTTTTCCTACATGGCAACGAACTTAAAATATTATGCGTTACAGTTACAGATACATCGGATATTGGTATATGAACTGTAAATATAAACACCGTCGTCAAACATTTTGTAGTAAACCAGTGTCAGAGTCCAATAGAGTGGCCAGGTCGTATGCAGCAACATCAGTAATGAAACAGGGAACCACCTAGCACTAATGCGTTTACCCTTTCATATTGTTTGTCAGAGGAAAGTTATTATGCTTTGTTACCTTACATGCGTTTGTCGATTTTTTTTCGTTTTTCTTTTCTATTCGATTGAATTTTATTTAACGTTTAACACCCCAAGGACCGTCGGGGTTTGTCATAGGTACATGCGAGTATCCAGCGAACTGAGGAAATTCCTCCACGCTGGCAGTATTCGGGGCGCTTTGCGGTTGTTGCTCCCAAGGACCGCCTTTCACGAAGAAACCAGTCGAACCACCTTCGGAATTACGTTTAGCCACCCTAAATCCTGCTTCGCTCCAAACACGGAAGGAATCAGGTGTTTTTGGTGATATTTGTGTTTCTAAAACATCTTGTATCTGTAAGAAATTAAACATTGTTTTGTATTTCATTGCAATCCCTGGTTCCCTCATCGAATAATACCAAAGTTATTCTTCTTATTAAGTACTTACGTATTCTTCTGTTAAATTCAATAAACGATCCTTTGCGTCGGCTACGTTCTCTTCTGTACCCACGATAGTTACAAGATTCTTATCGGGATCGGTTTTACGGGGGAATTTAATGTCAACTGTAAACTCGTCCATTATCTTACGAATGTTTCTACCTTTTGTACCAATTAAACGCGAATGTACACGATAATCTATATCCACCTCTTCCTTCGTCAAGCCATTCTAAACGAGTGAGAAGACAAGAAAATGTAGGATTTCATTGCCGATGATAGTTTATAAACTTGAACAGAAACGATTCAACTCACTAATTCATTAACGATTTTCATAATATCATCTCGAGCACTGTACGCATTCTTTTCGTAACCTGTGATTGTAATGATATGTTCTTCAGGGTCGCCTTTACGCGGAAAATTGATCTGAACATCGTGATCACTACGTATTTTGTTAATCACAGTTCCCTTACGTCCAATTATTTTTGGATGGTATTCCGGATTAACTTCGAGCTAGAGGAAAACAAACTTCATGTTGTCGCCATTCGCGGAATAAATCGGCAGGGAATTGCTGGAGAAACAAGGTTTAGTCATACAGGTAGGAATACATGGTTAGGATATGAAGGTTCGGTAGAGTAAGGATATAAAATCGGTGTTCGAAAATTTATTGGGTGGTTCGGAACGTCATTTCGTTTTCTCAAGGGAAAATGAAAGCCAATTTTTTACCATTTAAAATAATGAACCATCTAAAATAGCAAAATAAACATTTTCTATCTGAATTGCAACAAACTGAAATGAAATGGAAATTGATTTTCTTTCTTAATATGTTTAGTGGGTTGAAAATAATATAACAGTATTCTTAAATTCTTCTAATGTGTATACTATTTTAAATGACAACTTGTCATTTTTGTTATAAATGCATAGCATCCACTGTCTAGTAATAACAAATGGAAGCAAATGCCATCTCTTACACGAAAAAACGAAATTACTTTCCGAACGACCTAATACAATTCGAAGTAAACTAAGTTGATGTAAATCATTTGAGATAATGAATAACGGTACCTTCAATTCGAATGATTTCAAGGCCCTATCTTGTCGTTCAGCTTCCAAAGCTTTGCACTTGTCTAAAATAGCTTGCTTTGCATTTTCAACGCAAGAAGGAGTTCCGGAAATCTGATGAACAAAATGTAATATATTAATTTCGAATAATAAATAATATATTAGCACTCGAGTGGTGACTTTGAGGCTCTGAAAATATTATTTGCATTACTAAATGTGTTACTATCTAATCAATTACTAAACATTTAAGTAATGTAATGAGGTGTTCATATCCATAAAACGGAGAAAATGATGTAGAATGAAATTATTCTAGGTCGGAAGAAATGTTTAATTTTCCAGTTGAAATAGCTCCGAGTGCAAAGGGTTAACTTTATGCGACAGTCTACATACCTTGATATAATCAAGCTTCTCTTCCGCCGGAGACAACATGATATGAACGTCATATATATACATTAACTCTCGCACATCACGGCCTTTCTGTCCTATTATAGAACGGTGTAGGTCGAACGGTACCTCCACCTACAATTATACGTTCAATTTTTTGTTTACCTGAATTATAAAAATTACTTTACTATTTGATCTAGGGTTAATTATACCGACCTCTATGGTGATCGGCACTAGATCGAGAAGCGCTTGCTTAGCAGCTGCAACATTTTCTGGTTGTCCTGTAATTCGAATAATATCACAGGCTGGAACTGGAACTGTCTCTGGAACTTCTCCATTCTCGCCGTTCATCTGTTCTGCTTCGCGGTGTTCGTCTAAAATTTACAATATATTGTACACACTTGAGAATCTTTTAGCCTTAGTTGAATTTTAATATGAAAAACTTAGTATAAAAATATAAAATTGCACGTACCGTATGTTTCACGATCTGGGAATTTGATTTGTACATCGTATTCAGAAGTGATCTGTTGCACTTTACGTCCTTTCGCCCCCATAACGGTGCGGTGATGTTTTTGAGGTATTATACATTCCTCGGTTACCATAGATTCCTAAGAGAAACAATAAAAGATCATGTATCATCAAAGAACCTGGCAGTTAAAAAATAATAGTAGTATAAATTAAGAAATGTTACCAATTCTTGCACGATCTCGCGCATTCTTTGCTTCGCGGCTTCTATGCATTCATGCGAACCTTTTAAGATTACACGGTCACTATCGACACCTGCTCTTGGAAATGAAATTTGCACTCCTCCACACTCGTCTGCGATACGATGCAACACTCCACCCCTACGTGCTACGAAATGTCTATGATGCTTTGGATCGATACGGATTTCACCTTCGGTAATGTTATCCTAAAGAACAATAAAAATATTGATTGATAGATTAAAAACTAAATTCATTGTAATGCTTATGCATTAATCAATGAAACCATATGCTTACAATTTCTTTGATTGTAGCTTCCAATTCAGCCTTTGCTTTTTCAACAGCTTCCTTCTTTCCCATGATAGTAATTACTTCTTTGTCTTGGTCTTCTTCAGCTGGGAATATGATACGTGCTCCAGTGGATTCTCTTATCTAAAAAAGATAAATATATTGTAATTAATATAATTATTATATATATAAAATAATTAGCATATCACAGTGTGTAAGATGTATATAATCAAATAATTTTGCATAGAAACCTTTTTAATATTGGCACCATTTTTTCCAATGAGAAATTTGTGATGTTGTACTTTGGCACGGACTTCTGTTGAATAACTAGACAATTGCTTTTCATTTGTAAGTTCCAACAACTGTTGCTTTGCCTTCTCAACGTCTTCTTTTGGCCCCCTAATAGTTACCTAGATGAAATTCATTATAAATGAAATTTTGATATTGAGAAATACATATATGTATATATACACATACATTTTTAAAAGGAATTTACCTTATCACTTCGACTTTCTGCGGTAGGAAACTTAATCGCAACACCTCCGCAATCTTCCATGATAGAATGAATTAATTTTCCGCCGGTGCCAATAAGAGAATTGTAAAACTTTGGTGGAATGACTATTTCATCCGTAACAATGTTAGCCTAATATAAAATACGAGAATAATGTAATATAACTATTACTTAAATAGTACTTTTTTCAGAATTCTAAGAATTAAATTACCAATTCATTTTGTATTTTTTGAATCATTTCTTTAGCTTTCTCTACATTTTCATTCTTTCCTGTAATTGTTATGACATCGCTTTTCTCACCTTCGGCGGGCAAATCGATTTTGGTTTGCGTCTCTTCCCTAATCTAGAAGCGATGAATAGAAAAATTAGCAATTAAATGTGCAGGTTTATAAAAATAAAATAATTATATCGTTCCGGGATACTAACTTTGCGAATATTTACTCCGCCTTTTCCAATGACAAATTTATGGAATTGTTTAAAAATTGGTACTTCTAGCACATAATTATTCTCATTCAATTCTTTTACCAACTTCATTAAATATTTATGGCACTTATCTACATCTTCCTTAGGCCCTCTAATTTTTACTATGTCTCCCTTTTCTCCTGCAAATAAATATTAATTTATCTTCGCTGTGTAACAATTTATGTTCATATTTATTAACATTTTCAGTTAGGCATCTTTTAGACAATTTATAAGAATGAAACTATATAACAATATAAAATCAGAGACGTGACCTGCACTCTAAAAATGCACACAGAGCTCCTATTGGCTAAATGCCAACAAGGGACGAGGTCTTTGAAATGTTTGTACCTGGCATAAATCCGAGTTCTAGTTATTGCATATATATCATGCTACATACCTGGACCAGGAATAGTAATCTGTACTTGATTAAATTTATCTCTGATTTCTTTAATATTATCTCCCTTATTCCCAATAATACTAGGGTAATATCGGTGATCTATTATCACGTCTTTCTCTTTCTCGTTTTCCAATTTTTTCACCATTTCTACTAATTCCTATAGACAAAAGTAAAAATTTAGGGTTACACTTACAACACGTATAATACGAAATTTATAAACATTACAAACCGTTTGAGCTTTCATTACGCCGGCCATATTTCCTTCGATGCGAATGACATTACTACCATCATTTTCGGAAATATTAATAACAACACCTGTTCCTTCTTTTACACGGTTTACTGAAATAGATCGTTGCAAATATAACATGTTATTCAATTATCCAACTATCCAATGAACAACTTGATATTCGATGCTTACCGTTGCACCCATTTTTCCCGATAATGTGTTTATAAAATCTGGGATCAACATTTAATTCCGTAAACGTAAGCTTAGATATCAGATCGCTAGCCATCAATTGAAGTTCGTTTTGCGCTTTTTCAACTTCCTCCGGCGGGCCTTCGATTTTGATTTTATCTTCTTTGCCAGTAAACTCCACATTCACTTTCGGCATTTCTTGCGTGATACGTTTAATATTCACGCCTTTTCTCCCGATTATGTATTTGTGAATCCAAACAGGTGCTTTCACTACAGCTGTGCGAACGCTGTTCGCCTTCTCGTACACTTTGTTCAGCGCTATATTTAGAATGTTCATGTTAATGCATTATTCTTGTATCTAGCTACTGAAAAACCTTTAAATTCGGCATCACCTTGACCAAGCTTCTCCTGAGGACCTCGAAGAGTAATAGTTCCCGTGGGTGAATCCGATGCAGGCATTTCGACACTCACACCAGTGACTTGCAATATTTCTGCTATAGTACTTCCTCGAGGACCAATAACGTACTTGTGCTGACACTTGGGAACTTCGACGGACACTGTAGTACACCTTTTCTCCTAGAAAACGAATGTAACGTTACATTTGAATTATTCAAAATTAATTCGCATTTCGAATCTCTCACCATATCTCTATAGATAGCTTCAATTTTCTGCTTCGCTGCTAGCACACCTTCTTTCTCCCCGGCAATAGTAATCTCATCTTCCTGCACGGAGGCAGGAGGAATATTAATTCGAGCTCCTGTTTCTGCCGTCATGGCATTGAGATTTTCATTATGCGCACCATGTATAAAAGGATGATAAATTTTTGGCACAGACACTCGTTCAAATGCCTTTCTTGACTGTAATATACATCATCACCATTTATAACGTATGCATTCTTCGTTCGCTAAGACACGCTTCCCTTCGATTACTAAAAATATGTCCACTCACCTGTTCATCTGAAATTACTCTAATTTCATGTTCAGCTTTTTCTATCCCTTCTTTTGTTCCTGTGATCGTTATTGTTTCTGACTGATCCTGCACAGGCGGAACATTTATTTTAGTGGCAGTTGCCTTTTCCAGATCTTTAAGACGCTGTCCCTGCTTTCCAAGAATCCAACGATGGTGGTCCTTAGGAATGCAGATTTGTCTGCTCGCCTGTAATAATACCGATATTAAAATTATAGGATATCCAAAATTTTTCAAAACAAACCCATGCTGTTGGAATCGCTTGTATCGAACCTGAGTTTGAAAGGTTGTTAAAATTCGACGTTTGGCTTCCAAAACCTGATTCTGCTTGCCAGTTATTAGGAATGTAAGCGATTGATCCTTCGAAGATGCTATTTCGATAATTGTATTTGTCTCTTTCATTATTGTTTTACACGTACGAATAGATTCGCGTTCACCAAATTTGTCGCTATGATCAAATTTCCGTTCTTCTCCAGGTACACGGAACATCTATGCGGAGAATACAAGAGAAATATAAAATCACCCGATCCTAGAGGGAATTCCTCTGACGGAATTTATGCGCCCATGAAAATAATGTAATACCTGTGTAATTGTCATGCGTCCTGGTTGTAAATTATTATTTATGGAGAAAATATTTAATTTCCCTGAATTTGAACTGGCTGATTCAGGAAGTACTGGGAATGTCTCATCGTAGGTAGGTGGCTCGTAGGCCGTTCCCTCTTCCATTACTGACTGCTGCTGCATGGTGGGATTATCCTGTTTCGTGCCAAGTCCTTACAGTAGCACTGCAATATGAACCACGGTGTATGTACCCATGAAACTTATAAAAAGCTTCAAATTGTGTTAAATCTATTCTTTCGAAATGCAACTATATAAATATTATTCATTGCCAATGTCTTATCCTTCCAAATAAATGCTGTACAAATTTAGTATTATCGATTCGAAGAAGCATAAAGATTTAGACTCGAATTGTTTCGTTGCATAGCATGCACTTAATGTTTACACTTGTGCCATGTGCTTTAAATGTAACAAAATTTACACGAATTTAACTAGTATTATCAATTCAAAGAGAGCCATAAAGATTTAGACTCGAACCGTTTCGTTGCATAGAAATGCATTTAAATGTTTACACTTGTACCATGTGCTTTAAATGTAACAAAATATCCGAAATGTATTTCGCTGTTATATTATTTCATAATTAATTGAGTTAGTCGAGTCTCTGAATAGTATCGAAAAAATCGTAAAATGCAATTTCGAAGATTGAGAAATGACGAGAAGAAAACCGGTAAATATGAAAAATGTCTAAGGAGAATCGATAGTCGTGTCTATAGAAAGTGGCATAAAACACCTTTTAACGATATTCGTTTTACGTAAACGTTTAATCGACTATGTTGCGGTGGAGGTGAATTGGTCGAAATCTCGGTAAGGAATGCGGTCCCATGACAATCATTCCGAAAACGGGAAAGAACGAAGCAGATTCAAGTTAAATGCCAGCATGTCAATGACCAGCGAGTGATTGTGCCAGTGACCACCATATGGAATGAAGTATTCACTTGACACGTCACAAGATCGCTAACCTCTTTCGTAAATGATACGTGCGTGCACGTTGTACGTGTCAGGGAACGATGTTCATCAATTTCACGAACAAAACGAAAAACTCTCGTAAACCGAAAACTAGTGCCGTTATGCTCAGGTAGAAGAAGACAGAGGGAAGGAGAAAGAGAGATATTCGTATGGGACAGACACGACGTTTCAGGAAGCCATACTCACTCTACCGTAATAAAGAAATCCGGCCAAGTAATAACTGTCTATTACGAAGCCAGTTTAATGGTGGGTTTGCCTGAAACATGAGAAAATCCGCGCGTATTAGCCACTGATCACAGTTTAATCTAATTCAATTATATCGAGCAAAGAATCTTTCACTTCTTCCACAAACGTACGTCTTTCCTTACCGGTAACGCAAAGTGAAATGAGATAAATATTCCTCGACCGTAGGAAATTACTATAATGTAGGGATATCCGAAGTCATTTTTCCTACCAACCTTATGGTTTCAAGAACACTATGCGCATTCAACTACACCACTACAACTTCGTTTCCAGTAAAAGCTATAGAAATCTAAATTCGAAAAATTCACTTTGCCTAATTTCACTAAATCCAGACTGACGAAACTCTTATTCGTTCCTTTTACCATGGATAAGAGTGTATTTTTTAGAAATGTTTTATAATAGACTCTCGTTTCCAGGATTGCAAGAGTGCGTGATGATGCGCCTTCTCATTTTTCGATACGTAATGCAAAGATGGGGTTTTTCAATAGTAAAAAGCGCTACATAACCACCGATATATATATACTAGTGTATAGTATATACTAGTGTATAGTATATACTAGTGTATAGTATATACTAGTGTATAGTATATACCAGTGTACATAACAGATCAATCTATATAGGCCGCGGCAGAGAGGATCTGGCCGCAGTCGTCCTGAAAAGTCCTATTTTTACGTTTACGAGACGTAATTTTCATAAAGCTGCGACAGCTAGATATATACATACTAATATTAAAAATATTAAAAATATTGAAAATAAAAAATATTAAATATTTTAAAGATAAAAAATATTAAATATATTTAAAGATAAAAAATATTAAATATTTTCAAAATAAAAATATATTAAATATTTTAAAGATAAAAAACATTAAATATTTTAAAGATAAAAAATATTAAATATTTTAAAGATAATATTAAAGTTTAATTATGGGAAGGATACATTTAATTTCCATTTAAAACTACATATCTCAAACATTGCTATGCATATAATTGAACAAATAATGGGTCCCTGTCCATACTAATTATAAATATAAATGTTTCTGATGTATATCCCAGTCAGCCAGGCCTGCCTCGAGCAGATATCGAGCACATATCGAGCACAGCCTGGACAGCAGAAGCGGACATTATGCTGTCAGAACGACGCTCAAAGCTGAGGATGCTCGGAATCTGCTCGATTTTGGACAGCATAAAACTGCCAGCATAAAACGATATGTACTAGTGATAGGCACTATCGACTAAATTCAACTATCGACCACTTACTATTAGTCGCGATATACTATCGACTATTTAGTCGATAGCGACGACGACGCTTAGCTTTCGTATTTATTTAGTATTATTAGGTTCCTGAACTTCTTATATAGGGCACCAAGAAATCTGTCTCTCATTAATACATTCTATGTTGCTGTAACTGCATTTATTTTTATTTGATTTAATTCTATTTATATACATTAGATTTATACCTGTATAATAACTAAATAAATAAATAAATAATCTTTTTGGTGTTATCGATATTACATAATATTATAGGATAGAATAAATATGATAAAATAATACTTTTTGTAATAAATGTAATCAAATTTTATTAACACAAGTGAAAAGCATGCTATTTCTAGTATATAGTATAATAGTATAATTATAATTGTAATATGCATTATTCATATTTTATGAGAATATTTGTAATAATTAATATTTAGTAATAGAACAATTGAGTATACATATAGTAATACTCCACCACTTCAGAATTCAGTAAAACAGTCGACTGGAAATAGTAACCCCCACCACTGCAGAATTCAGTCGATATGTTCAATAAAACTATTCGACTGAAAATAGTAACAGCTACTACCCTGACAACCACGCCTGCCACAGGCAGATTGAAGCAGAACCCGCCGAAGGCAGATATTGAGCAGAATAAGGGCGAAGCTACGCTTCGACCAGCTCAAGGCAGGATTAGCTCAATTTCTGGCTCTGCGCCTGTAGGCGCAGATGTGACTTGTTCTGCCGGCAGCCTGCCTCCGAACCTGCCTTTGACGGAATCAAAGATCTTTGATTAAATCGATTTACTCAAATATTCGGATATTTAACATTACAATTTGAACGTTTGTGAGAAGTTAGAAGTCGAACAATAAAGAAAAATAATTTAAATAAATGAAAAAATGTAATATTCATTATTTCCTGTTTCATTCATTTATTATCCCTTCTGGTATAAATTTAAAATTAATATACAATTTATTTAATTTATATATAAATTTAAATCTTTCTATTACATTATAGACTAGTCTAAATTTTAAATTATTAATATTTAAACATTAAATTAAATTTAATTTCGCATAAAGATCCGCAGTCTAAGAAAAATAATATAAATATGAGAACAAGTAAAATTTGCATGTTCACAAAATAAAATTCTGCATTCAAAAATCGGTATTTCGAATTTTTCAGTAAAATGGACAAAATTTTAGTGCGACCTACATCGCTACATCAGTGCGACCGTGCTGCCAAAGCATGGCAAAGGCAGGTTCGGGGGCAGACTACCGGGAGAACAGGTCACATCTGCGCTTACAGATGCTCGGCAGGAATGAAATTTTTGGTTGTCTGGGATATCGACTTATTCGATAGTGCCCATCACTAATGTCAGAGAGCAGTATGTACATACAGAGAGGATAGTACATACTTCTGCGGACGCAGAAGTTAGTCCAAAATCGAGCAGATTGCTTACTTCATAGATATGTTCCTGACTTTGGTCACGCATGCGCGTGGAAAGCGCACAATATCTTATCACTGCCTGCCACTGCCCAGGGAGGGAAATCTCCCATGTATAAAGTGTGGACCTTAGCCCTAGCGCCATCTAATTTATGTCCCCCAGCCCTGAACTAAAACCTATATATATAGCTATACGATTCTACACACACACACACACATACACCTACTATTCCCTACTATACCGCTTACTTTAAACTTTTCAGTTGAAGGGGATAAAATATATTAGGTACAAATAGTTCATTTTAATAATTTTTTATTGAAACGTAATATAAATACATAATAATACATAATAGTATGCAATAAAAAGTACAATAAAAGATTATACTACATATATAAGTTTCTAACATACTTCTTAATATAATTTTTCTATATTCTATAATATAATTCTTTCTTATAATTATAATTATTAACGTCGTAGTCCACATGAAGCTTCAATGACATCTCGTTCCACATTAATATGCATAATTTTTCTTGAGCACTCATGGTATCCGGTTGACGGTGGAGATGCTCCATCACAACTTGTGATACTCCAGTCTCGACTGGAATTTTCCTCATCATCTTCTTCAGTGTAGTTTCACTGGGTAAATTGCACAGTCTCCTCAACAGCTTGTACGACTTCGTTGACTGCTTCAGAAGTGCCAAGGATAATATTTCCTCACCCGTCGTGTAGCGCCTTCTCTGAAAACATATTTCATAAACTTATAAATAAATTACAATAAAATAATACAATGAAAACATTGTACAACTACAATTTTAGTTACCTGTGGCATGGATCTGGATGTACGTAACTGCATCTCGAACATCCTCTGAGTGGTAGATAGATTTTCAAATCGATGTATCAGATTGGATTCTGATAATGCTGTTGCTCGTTCCAGTCGTACCTTCAAATCTTCTCTCTTCTTGTATTAATAACGGTTGCATTTCCCAGTGGTATAGCAGTGGCTGGATATTTTTCTGCTTCTATATCTTCGGATGCATTTTCCGTCTTCTCACTTTGCACTGGCAAATGCAAAGTTGTAATTGCATCATTTTTCAATCTTTTTTCGCTGGGCAGTGCACAGGAAGGAGATTTCTTCTAAGTGTTTGTAACACACTCTGTACTTGTACCTTTCATTGCTTGTCAGTTGAAGTATAACAGGACACTGAATTTTAATAGCCCAAGACTCTGATTGTTTGACGCCTTTAGGAAAAACATATGCTGGGATGGTCTTACCCGAGGAACACTGTGGCACACAACACGCTCTCCCCATTTTGTTCTTATGTCCAAATTATGTCCACTAATTGTTTGTATGAAAAATCTGCACTTTATGTGTCTTATGCACTTATATCACTTTTTCTTCTTGTTGCTGCACTCCTTTGCACGTCACTGTCCACTATCCTAAAAACAAACTTAAAAAAATGTTATAATCTATGCACGAAATTCGAAAAATAAGCTTGAAAATAAGGTTACCGAATGTCGCTGAATTTTGAAAAATTATTTCCAAAATTTATTTGACACTGAGCAAACTTATTTCTTTTAAGCTTATTAATCCAATTTCTGATTAAAACACGCTAGTTTAAAATGTTATAAAGAGTCCTGTGGTAGTCTAAATTGATGAAATCACAATTGCCACAATTTACAACAATCACAACAACGTGGCGTGGGTGATGTGATTGACAGTGAATTTGATGGTATAGTCAAATATTAGCGTCAAATTGCGCCCAATAGCGTTAAAGATTGGAACGTCAGTCACGTCCAATCACGTTCAATCTGGTTCAGTCACGTGATGTGCTGTGAACGTGGTGCCATCTAAAATCAGGTCCCCTCGAGGGAACTACGCGGTCCAAGGTCATACATAAGAGTTTACTCCCCCTGTCACTGCCTCAGGCCCGTACCATGTAAATTGCACGTAGCGTATATCATCAGATGCAAAAGAAAAACCTTTTGTTTCGATCAATACGTTTTTTAGTATTAATTCAGTGAAGGAAAGCGAATTAAATATACCTATTGTACATTTCTTACAGAAAACAATAAAATGAATAATGACATTCATAGAATATCAATATATGAAAACATAAAAAGTTTCATATTCACCACGTGGAGTCAATGCTTTATGCGTAATACTTTTATCACAGCAAATGTTTATTTTTCAACATGATCCGTCAAATAAATTGTGCATTCCTAACAGCAACGAACTTACAAAAATTTCTTAACTGTTATCTATAAATCATCATGTGAAAAATAGCACATATGATATAATCAAAATACAGTGGAAATGCGATCAGTGTAGAAGCGACTGAAGGAGAAATTAACAATATTTCGTGTGTTTCAGATGCGTTTCAAATTTGGGTTTACAATATTTAATACGCGTGATTACATAATAGATAGGAGGAAGGTTAACCATAGGTCATCTTAAGTGCTTTCTTATATACTTTATAAGTCGAAAATAACGGAAAAAATATGCCGGATCGTGCAGGGCCAGTCATAGGGGCGATTGATGAGGGAACAACTAGCGCTCGGTTCTTGGTAAGTGCACTATTCCCTTCAACTACTAAATATCAATGTAAAACTATAATGAACGAACAGATATCGAAAAGATATCCGAGCGGAACTTTAACTTTACCCTCGATATGTCTACACGATTGTGTTTACTTAATGCGATGCGTTCTATCACGTTGTAAACTAAACATCTGCAAATATTTTAGATAAACATCGATGTTTATTCGAAAACTTTTTATACATTGTTCATCTTCCATGAGAAATCTTTTATCGACTTTTCTTTTTTTAAATCTTATTCGTGATAATTATATTGTGGATCTTTATACAAAATTAAAATTGTCTGTATCGATCGCAAGGTATAAAAAACGAACAGAATGTTATTTCTTCCCTTAATAATTTGAATAGATGAGAAATCATATTATACGTCTTCAATTTTTAAAATATTCCTACAATTTTGTATTTCATCTACTCAATTGTGCTATAAATGCATAAAGATTCACAGTCTAGTGATAATATTCAGTGAAAATTATAAGGAAAGATATATGTATTGTACATTCTACTTTAGGTGTTCGATGTAATACGCAGAACGGTGATAGCATCGCATCAGATTGAAATTACTCAAAAGTATCCACGAGAAGGATGGGTAGAACAGGATCCAAAGGAGATTTTAGATGCTGTGATAAATTGTATAAAAAAGACAATGGATAAGCTGAAGAATATTGGTTTAAGTGCATCAGATATAAAAGCAGTTGGGATTACCAACCAACGAGAGACGACTTTACTATGGGATAAGGATACAGGAGAACCATTGCACAATGCGCTTGGTAATAAATATTGTGTATTATTTAATTATTTTCACATTAGTCATCCATATTGTTTAATTAATGTTAATAATAAATAATGTAATGTCTTAAACGTATTATAGTTTGGCATGATATGAGAACAACTACTACATTGGAAGATATACTGGACAGTATACCTAACAAAACACGGAATCAAAATTATTTAAAACCACTCTGTGGACTGCCACTGTCACCGTACTTTAGCGCTCTTAAAATACGCTGGCTTATTGACAATATACCACGCGTGAAGCAGTCGATAGAAGCAGAAAAGTGTGTTTTCGGAACAGTGGACACATGGCTTATCTGGGTATGCTAACAATTGTTATCAGCATATTTTCCAAGTAGTTATAACTAGACAGCAGATTTTCTGTATTATGACAAATAAAAGTAGGTGTAATTTAAAACACTAAAAACATTAGGAGAATTTAAAAATACTCTTATATTATTTCCAATAATAGATTTAAAACAAGTCGAGACTTGTAACTAAAATGTAACTAATGATTCAAAACTATAGTAGTTGATCCTACTTATTTCAACAGCGCACTTTGGAGTACTCGGGTCCCAAAAGCGATAAAACATATTTTCTATTTGAAATCATATATTTATCTTTAATCCTTTCATTTCATTCAATTAGAGTATATCAAGTTTGTGTTTCAGTTGTAATTAGAAACAAAACATTGCAAAATATCCGATTCTGCATTCGTACAATTTCGAAGCTATTAGATAAACTTACTTGAGTTGATAGCTGCATTAAAAATTAATCGATACATAAAACATTATATTAAATTGCGCGACACATGTTGCATTAACTACCTATAGAAAACTTTATGACGACGTTCACTGACCTGAGTTAAGAAAGAAAATAAATTTCTATTTCACTCCAATTTGTTGGAAATCAGGTAGAAAAGTTATAACAGTAGTGCTGCATTGTTCTTTATCCTTTTATCATTCCACAGAATCTAACAAAAGGACAATTGCATGTGACCGATGTCTCAAATGCATCCCGTACCTTGTTAATGAATATTGAAACTTTAAAATGGGATCCTCTGCTTTGTAAATTTTTTGGAATTCCACGACAAATTCTCCCTGAAATACGGTCAAGCGCTGAGAAGTTTGGGACTATATCGAATCCTGAAATTCTTTCAGGAGTACTACTTTCAGGGGTAAAATTTTCAAACGTTTAATTATGACAGTTCATCCTCAGCTAAATTAATATATTTTTTTCTTTATGTATATAGTGTGTAGGTGATCAACAAGGAGCGCTGCTTGGCCAGTTATGTTTAAAGCCTGGAGAAGCAAAAGCTACTTATGGAACTGGATGTTTCCTGCTATACAATACTGGAAGTGTTGTATGTATTCATCTGTTTCAATGATTTAACACTATTAACCCTTTGGACTCGAAGCAATTTTAATTCCGAAATAATATACTCTGTATAATCATTTTTACACTATTCACATGAAATTGAACCTGTTTTCTCATACGACATTTGAATTTCTAGCAATATCTAGAATACAGAAGAATTTAATCATTTAAAAACTGTTACAAGCAATGATACAGCAATTTTGACTGGCGCCTCAGAGTCGCCATTCGAGTGCAAAGGGTTAAAAGCTGGATGCACAAATTTTAGATGTATTTGTATATACAATTTTTTAGAAAGTGGACTCACATCAGGGTCTTATAACAACTATTGCATACAAAATCGGGAAATCACCAGCAGTTTATGCGTTAGAAGGCTCTGTTGCTGTGGCTGGAGCAGCATTGTCCTGGTTGCGTGATAATATGCAACTTTTCAGTAACATTTCAGAGTGTCAAGAAATGGCGGATCGTGCAAAAAATTCAGGGGATGTATATTTTGTTCCTGCATTTTCTGGCCTGTATGCACCGTATTGGGAACAAGATGCACGAGGGTAAATACACGTAATTAGAAATTAATAGAGATATACGAGAACCAGAAAATGTTGGATCAGGACGAATTCTCGGAAATTTCTGGATTATTCTCGGGACTCCCGGTATCGGGTACCTGATATTTTCTCGCACATCTCTAGTAATTAATATTTGCAATAGTTATTGTTCTTTTCTACTACAAATCATATACATCTACGTACATCCATTAGTGTAATTTGCGGTATCACAGAAGATACACAAGACGATCATATAGTAAGGGCAGCTTTAGAGGCTGTCTGTTTCCAAACAAGAGATATTTTAGAAGCTATGGTAAAAGATTCTGGAACACAGTTAACAACATTACGAGTCGATGGTGGCATGACCGTAAATAATTTACTCATGCAGTTGCAAGCTGATATTACTGGAATAAACGTTGGTAAGTATCTTTCAATTTCTTCCAATTCCTAACGAATGTATTTGTCGAAATTTTGAGAATTCATTTTGCATAGTGAGACCCAATATGGTAGAAACGACGGCACTTGGTGCAGCTATATTAGCAGGTGTAGGTGCCGAGCTCATTGATATTAACGATGTAGACGCGTCGCAAGTTACGAAATTTTCACCTGAGATCGGAGAAGATGGTAATATTTTGTTTTTTAGTGTGATAGCATGAATAGAACAATATAAATGTATACTTTCCATGTTTCAGAACGGGATTTAAGATATTCTAAATGGAAAATGGCTGTTGAGAGATCATTGAAATGGGATATTTCCTCCTCCTCGTTCGACAAATAATTTCAAATTCGGATAGGTTGTTCAAACGAATTCAAGGCAGAATACGATTTACATTTGGAATGTTTGTGCATATATACATGACTGTGAAGTGTAACATACAGTAGTATGTGAACGCAATAGCCAGACGCGAACAAGGGGCCCAACATCGTGTATGTAATACACAGTATTCCAAATGTTACAGTATTACCAAACACTAGAATAAATGTAGCTTATAACGTTATAAAGTGCATATGTTTTATCGATTATAATGTACTTTGTATTTCATATTAAAAAGATGTTATTGTTTTGCGAAGAGTTATTTTTATGCACATTTTATAAGAGACTTTATTTTTTCATTAATTTCCTTGTAGTTGTATATTGTTTTAATCCAGTGTCACGCGTCTTAAAAATCCTATTTTTCTTCTGCGTTTTGGTGATATCCTATTTGTAGAAAATAATGACGAAATTATACAAATACGTGTAATATTGCACTTAGCTAAATAACGCACATAAACTATGCTTTAGAAATACCTCGTGTTCTTTTTCTTGACTTCTTTGCGATCTTGAAAAATCGGAGATATTATCTTTATACTCAAGACCCTGTACAATGAAATAGAGTAATATTCTACATGTATATACACACATACATTGTAACTTACTTTCTTTTTTGTGCCAGTAAGCCTCTGAGTAGAAAAATTGTATATATCTTCTTCTTGTTCTTTGTGGGTCACTGTTTGTTTTGATCTTTGAATATTCTTTGATGGACTCAACATTTTTTCAGCTTGTGATGGATATTGGTTTATTATTTTTGCTTGATTTTCTATGTTATGTGTTTTATCCCATTCCCCTACAGTAGCTTGCACAATTGATTGTGTTGCATTGAAATGTTCCTGTTTTTCTTGTGCTTTATTCTTTTCTGCTATTTTAGCATCTTCATCCATCCTGTTTAACGTGACATTAAACTGTGCGACAGCATTCTCATACTTCATTTCATACAATTTAGAATCGAAGTCTTTTTTCAAGGCTGTTATCTCCGCTTCGTATTTTTCAATCGTTAATTTACTCGAGTTTTGTAGATCCTATTTAAGAAAAATGAAAATGAAAATTGTACACTACATACTCTTTATCAACATGATCACTTTCCTGGATATACCTTAATTTTTATACGCTTCTCGTTAAGTATATTATTCTTTTCTTTTTCCAGGGATTCAATTTTTTTTATTAATTCCATGTTTTGATGATCGCTTTTGTTGGTCATATTATGAATTGTATTTTGCAGGGCCGAATTATGAGCTTCCATATTCTTTAATTGATTTTGTATAGTTACGAAATCATTAGTTGTCTTTTTATACTTCGTTTCGATCATTTTCAGATCGTTGGCTAAACTAGTTTCTACTTCCTGCCGAGAGTTTAAGTTCTCTCTGAGTAGACTGATCTATTTAAATAATAATATCAATGTTTACGTGTTTAAATAAATAGTTGAAGTAATGTATATAAATATACATGATATGTTCTTACTTCTTGCAGTTTCATCCCCAATTCCTTTTTAAATTCATCTGCCTCCACAACCGATTTCTCGTATTTAACAGTTAAGTTTGCAGTCTGACTCAATAAGTCGGCAATCTCGTTTCTTACAAACGAAATTGATGCGTTCATGTTTAATTGTTTGCACAAACACTCATTGTAAACAATTGAAAAACGTGTACAAATACTCACTTGAATGTAAAAATATCTTGTTGGAGAACTGAGATTTCTTTATCTTTTTCTTTCAGCAATTCGGTCAAATGTTGCTTCTCCTCAACGATATTATTTAATTGCCCTTGTAACTTAGCGTTCATCGACGTGAGCTTTTCTTGTTCCTGAAATCGTGATCATTTGTATTACAATATTTGTTTATCTCTACGATAAAAATGCGTAAAGCAGAAGATAACGCACGCATTTTTACGCATAAACAATCGAGGATGTTATCAAACCTTTATCAATTCTACTCTCTCTTCCGCGTAAGCTTGTTTTAAACGATTTTTCTCCGAAGCTGAGTCGCTTTTCACGTTCTCCAATAGTTTCTTCAACGCGGTCTCCGTGATCATCATTTCCTGCATTCTGACAATTTAAAATACAACGACTGGGTAAAGTTGCCTAAAACATTTATACAAACGTACCTTTTCTCTTGGATTATCATTTTATTTTCAGCTGCTGCGCACATGTTCTTTCGATCTTCGTCTACGCAAAGTGCGGGTAGAATGTTAATTAAAGTAAACACATTAATTCCGTTGACGATTCCACGTTATATACATATGCTTACCTTTTAGTTTGATATCATTTAGCTCTTGTTGCAATTTCTTCACTGCTGTCTCTTGCATAACCGTAATATTGTTGTATAGTTTATACAAATTATCTTTGTGTTCTTTAAATCCCTTCAGACTCTCAGATATCTCAGAATAATAATTGGTTATCGACACCCAGTCGTTGTTCAATCTAAAAGAGCTTAGTTTTAATAGTGCTCGTTAATCTTAAATGTTTACTTAAATCAACGATGAAAAATATCCTATTACTGTTCAAAAATTTCTTTCTTTGCCAGCGACTCGGCATCACGAGCTGCCGACAGCGAGGATATTGTTTCCTCAGCACTTTTCAGCTTTTTCGTAAGCAATTGAATCTTCTGTTCCTCCATGCCGAGCTTCCGCTTCGTTTCATCATTTTGAGGGCTCTCTTGCGACTATAAAAAACAGTAGTATCTTGTAGTAACATAAAAGTTGTTGAAATGCTTTAATAAATATACAGTTTTACTCTACTCTCGATTTACAGAATTCATTCGTGGAAGGAATCAAATTTTGTTCAAGGGAGTAACCCCGTTTCCAGGATTGCAAGGGTGCAGTATGCGCCTTTTCATTTCTCGATAATGCAAAGATGGGATTTTCAGTAATCAAAAGCGCTAGATAAAAGATCAATCTAGGCGTCTAGACATCTTTACGAGGCGTAATTTGCATTATTCGGAAACATAAAGCTGCGTATGTAGCTATTTTCATAAAGCTGCGACAGCTACATGCTGCCGAGTAATGCAAATTATGTCTCGGAAACGTAAAAATAGAACTTTTGAAGGTGACTAAGGCTTAGATTGATCTTTTATCTAACGTTTTTGATTACTGAAAACCCCATCTGTTGCATTATCGAGAAATGAGAAGACGCATCCTGCACCCTTGTAATGCTGAAAAAACGAGTCTACCCCCTTCTTAAACAGACTACCGCAATCCGATTGTGATCGGTGTAAAAACATTACCTCTATGGTTTGCATTAACGGGATCTGTACGCCCATATGTGTCGACCATTGTTTTATTAACGTGTTGACGAATTTTCCCCTGGTACATGTTTTTTGAATTTTCTCGCGATTCTCATGATGATGTACCGATTCACTTTTTTGAATACTAGAACCGCTCCCACCGCTCACATCTTTCCTGAACGACCCTATAACTTATATCCAGTTCTTATTATTACATCTAAGAGGTGTAATATTTTTATTTATTTAGACATACGCGAACGGTGTCATTACTACTTCCATTACTACTCCGATTTTTAAAATTTATTCATCAGAAAATGGCTACAATGAATACATATATCTACGCACAGTTTTCATACATTACAAAGTTAATGAATTGGTAATTACTAGATCGCGGGCCATATGCAAAATAAAAATTTATTTTAATCTTTTTACGTTGAAAACAACATAACAATGTTTTTAGATTCTTTATTATATAATAAATTCATATACAGGGTGAATCATGAATCGTGATCAGTAGAGATTACTCTGTTATTAGCAGTCCGATCGAAAATGTTTTTATCACATATGAATGGATTCAAAAGAACTTTCACGTGATTATAGTAAATTTTTTTTAAAATTAAAAATAATTTTTTGCAATCTCTTTTGCAATTTTTTTGCAATTTTTTAAATGTTATGAAACGTTTCCGAATTCGCCTTGA
Organism: Lasioglossum figueresi; assembly: GCA_028455805.1. Classification (NCBI taxonomy): domain Eukaryota; kingdom Metazoa; phylum Arthropoda; class Insecta; order Hymenoptera; family Halictidae; genus Lasioglossum; species Lasioglossum figueresi. The sequence goes on along the minus strand of CM052200.1, from coordinate 26,100,914 downwards.
AATCCTCTAATAAATAGGCGTAAAAAAATTATAGGTGTATTTGCAAAAAATTGAAGGTGAACTTGAAAAATTATAAAAAAAAGAGTTGATAAAAAATTTTTCTATAATCACGTGAAGCATTCTTGAAACCATGTTGTACCTGACAAAAACATTTTCGATCGGACTGCTAATAACAGAGTAATTTCTACTGATCACGATTCGTGATTCACCCTGTATATAGAATCTCATATAAAAATATTAACTCAATAATAAATTTTTTAAGAAATCTTTTGGTACAGCACTGTGTCAAGATTACTTTTATACTTTGTTGTGCATGTTAAATTATTGAAAATCAAATTGAAATTTATAAAAAGGACGTGGATGATTTCTAAAAGAATTATAAGTGACCTTTAATATGACCTTCGGTTAAAAATGGAACGTACCGTGACTTTCGGGTGTCTTCGTGTGTTTCCGAGGACTATTCCGAGGAGTAGAGTCGAATGTTTGTTTCAGTGTTTGTGTACGAGATCTGTGTGCGTCTCTTCCTTCAGATTCTGTAGAATAATTATAAGAAGACAGTTTTTATTACCAAAAGTTACGAAGGTTAATAAAATCAAACTCACCTCTGCTTCTCAGCAATCGTTGTAATTTGTGTGGAGATATGTTGCATGATTCAAAAGATTTATTTTTATCTTCTTGCTGATGCATCATTGTATTTGCTTCAATCGCAGTTTGATGCGAGAAGAAATAAAATGTAATTGAAATCGGGTATTCTTCGCGTCAGCGTCGGACGTTCTACAAGCTTCTACAATTGATATACTTTCTTACTTGCTTTTATGATAATACTTGCTTTTATTACTGTTCACACTTACCTGAATCTGCTTAATCGGAAATAATGATAATGATTAAAAATACGTATATTTAATCTGAATCAAACGGATTCGCAACGATTTGATTTCTACATTAGTCGGTCGGTTGAATTACCCCTCTACTACGTGAATAGATTCAACGCTTGAGCGTCAAGCGTCGCGCTAAATCTTTACCTGTACTACTTGAGTTACTACTCGAACACTAAAACGTTATACTACTAGAATATTCGAACAAAAAATTATTGACAGCCAATAATAACGACGAATGACAAATTTCCAGCACGCGCCAAACGATGGCAAGCTTATATTTTATTTATGGAATTTTAACCCTTTGCGAACGGGATCGCCGACGAGCGAGCGTCGCTGTGTAGGAGAGGTATTGGTGCGCGTAGTTGAGAAAATATATAATATATAATTATATATAATAATATATACATTATTATATTTATATAAATTATTATATGTATATTATATTTGTATTTATATTTATTATACATTATGTGTATATAGGTTTTGCACTCCAAATTCACCCTTGCAAGTTAAATTCACTCTTTGGTAAATCAATTTCAACCTTTTGTAAATCAATTTCATCCATTAAGCATATTTAAAATTAATTATTCATTTATTTGGATTAAATCATATATTTATTTAGACACATGTGAACGCTATCATTACTGCGGATCTTTATGCAAAATAAAAATTCATTTTAGTCTTTTTACGTTAAAAACAACATAGCAATATTCTTAGATTCTTTATATATTGTTCACTGTTTTATATTTCACCCAGTAAATTTTATATTTCCTAACAAATAATATACATTTGATGTGACTTTCTTTTTATAAAAACTTACTTAAAAATAATTTATTTGCAGAAGGGTGAATTTGGGGTGCAGAACCTGTAAAATAGAAACTAAAACTTCATTTAAATACAACAAAAATTTTTTGTTACGTACGCGAGCCACTTTATAATACTTGTCTGCAACCGTGAACAGACTTGGACGGCTATTTGCGACGGCTATTAGCGACGGTTATATCCGGCATCTACTAAATCCTTTATAGTAGCTGGCGCCAGTTATATTCGACGTGCAATAAATGATTCGCACTAGCTAACACCCAGAGCTGTCAATATTTGACGAAATAGATATTTCAAATAGTGTTTAGTATTTAAAATATCGCTCAATGTAGTAAGAAAAATTTGCGAAAAAATTATTGCTATTTGACATTTCTATTTGCTATTTGATATTTTTTTTGTCAGAGTAAACATGGTATAAGTTTGAAGTTTGGATATTGAGAGTTTGGATATATCTTGTAGTAAAGTACGCATCTGACACAAAATGTCAAATATCTTGTGAAGTAGTGGGTTAGTACTTTTATACGTAGGATAATAAAACGGATCGATTGGTTTGATAAAAAAAATTGGGTTGCATTAAAGAATAAACAACAATTGAATGTGGCTCGTGCATCGGTGCATCCACATAAAAAATAAGGTCATAGCAAGTTAGGACGTATTATGACATATCATTTTTTTCTCTATCATCTTTTTCGAATTTTACTTAAAAAAGAGCAGTAACTTGTCCCAGTTCCCATAATCACCCTGACTACTATTACAACTAGACCGCGGATCTTTAAAATTTTTCAAAATAGAATATAAAATTCGACAAAATTGAATAAGATTTTTATTTATTTCAGATCTGTAAATGCTACTACCGCTGAGAATAGGATTCGATTTGTTCCCCCTTTCTTAAAATTTGCCTTCAACAATTACAAATTGCATTAACATCCGCAGTCTAATTATAACCAAGTGTAAACCATGTCATCGTTAATGACTCTCGCTGTTAATGCGACCACGTTAAAATAAACTGCAAATAAAGAATAAATAAGATTTTTGATTGTTGAAAATTTCGGCGGTAAATCGATGACACAGCTTCACGACGCATAGTGACATCTCGTTTGCTCGGGGTGCTGTCCTCTCCTCCCGTTCATCCCTACACCTCTTCCTACCCCTCTCTCGCTCTACTCCCACCCCGCGAAAGCTGTTCGAGAGATTCTCTCTCCGCAACTCTACACGCCGCGGCACGGTATATACGTGAGCGGTGAGCGTTGACAAACGAGTCAGGGGCGCGTTCTCGAGCCGAGAAGACGTCGAGATGAAGGAGCACGAGACTGGAGCCTGCCAAAGAAAGCCGACCAAACTGAGAAACCTCATCTACAAGACCGAGGCGTTTGACTCTTTGCACGCGAGAAATGCGGAGGTAGGCACTGACAACATAGGATTTCAAACTGCACGTCTTTTTCTCTCTCCCTGTATTCGTTTTATTTCGATCGGTGTATCCATCCCTCTTCCATCTCGTGTCCCATTGTCCAAACTTGCGATCGTTTGAAATCGTGGGATTTTCCTGGTCACGAGATTCAGCAGATAAGAATGAATGTGCGGGGGCTGGCGCAAAACTACGAGTGGGCGAATTTGACGTGGACCGAGTCAATACTCATCGGAGAATGAGCGTGCGTTCGGTGGCCCACTAGTTGCGCGGATGTAGGGGTGGATGTAATATATTGCTCAAAACAAGCTGGCCGATCGCGTTTTCGAACGATATTTTTCAAACGTTTTCGGAGTGATAAGAAAAACTGTAAAAATACGTTTATACATGGACGAAATCATCCTGAAAACTCTCTTCAAGAATTTCATACATCCAAACACCCTAAGACCGTACCAACCGATGAAATTAGAGTACAATCACCGAAGATAGTTAACACGATCCAAAAAATTCTTTAAAAAGACTGTGTACATGCATCCTCTGTGACAGCAAGTAACATGGCCTTTTTAAACAATTTTTATTGTATATGTGCACATAATTGTGAAAGTAGTCTAAGTGAAAATTTAAAAACATTGAGTTTATGAGTTATTTCACGCCACATTATTTTAAACTAAATTCAGTCAATGTTAGTTTTACGGTATTGTCAAAAATGACCCGTTAGATAGTACTTGGAATTCATTTAGTGTTAATTATCCTTTTCCTTTACATATCTCAAAACAAGTAATATATGACTTAGATCACTTTTATAATTATATATTTATATTACATATTACAATATACAATATACAGTATATACTGTTCACCTACTGCCACGTAAAATACATATGTACAGCTTTTTTAAAGCTGTGTTAAGAACTGAGAATTACACGATTTAGTATAATAGGGCTTGTAGAATGCTCAGGGAAAATCTTCGATGAAAGTGTAGATGATGAAAAGAATGCGAGAAGAATGTACAAATAATTGTTTAGGACATATATATAGTTAAGTACTTAGGAGAAGAGAGGGTAACAATAGTATAATCAGCTATACAGAGAACAACGAAGCTGTATTCGTGTCTTGAGAGAATTTGATTATAATTATTATTCATTTAAGAATATCGCAAGACTTATGAATAATGTAATACATGAAGACGCATCGTTTATTTTGGGGCGCAACGAAATTCGACGCTTTGTAGTCAAGAAAATCGAAGAAGAAGATATTATGAAGCCTTAAAGCGTAGCTCATATCGGTACTTTCATCGGCGACATTCGATCATCCACGAGATATCATCTTCAAAGATGATGCTTTTAGAAGCCTATAGACGGCACAATCATTTAGACAATGAATAAAGTTTATGGGTCCATGTCCGCAGGCTAGAAGCAACAAAATTTTAATTCTACTGGCTCGTGAAGATGAAACAAACGTAGTTACTTATAAAACGTAATTTTGTTATGGACAATAATGTAATTTATAGAGACTAGTAGAAAATAATATTTATATTGCTTATATGAAATAATATGTGCCCATAATTATGAAAGTGGTCTAAGTGAAAATTGAAAAAAAATTAGTTTATCAGGTATTTTATATCGCATTATTTTAAACTAAATTATTTTAATGTAATTCTTACGATATTGTCAAAAAATGAACCGATAGATAGTGCTTGTTATTTCAAGATTATATGGAATTCGTTTAGTGTTTAATATTCTTTTCCTTGAAATATCTCGAAACAAGAAATATATGACTTAGACCACTTTCAAAATTATGGGCACATATAATCACTTATAAAATATAATATAATTATTTATAAAAAATAATTCAAGTAATTTACTGCCTGTAATATTGTCGGAGAGCTTGATTGGTGTAATAATGGCGAAACATGTATTTTTCAGAAAACATTGTGTTCGGGTCAAGCGTGTCTTGGTAGCATTATGCAGCTGCCAACACATGGACCGGAACCTCGCACCAGAGAAGAAATCTTCGTGCATGCAAAAGATTTCCTCGAGCAGTACTTTTCCTCCATCAGAAGGTACGAGACCTATAGGTATCGGAAATTTAAAACGGGTCGAGACTTGATTATAACAATCTGTATGGATTCAAATGTAACTAATGATTCAAAGCTATAGTAGTTGATCCCACTCCTTTCGACAGCGTACTTTCAGGTATTCGGGTCCCGAAAACGGTAAACCATATTTTCTATCTGAAATCAAATATTTAACTTTTATCCTTTGATTTCATTCAATTAAAGTATATTAAGTTTGTGTTTCAGTTGTAACAATAAACATAACATTGGAAAATATCCGATTCTGCATTCGTACAATTTCGAAGATATTTGATAAACTTACTAGACATGATAGCCGCATTAAGAATTAGTCGATACGTAAAACATTATATTAAATTTCGCGGCAAACGTTGCATTAACTATCTATAGAAAACTTTATGAGCACGTTCACTGACCTGAGTTAAAGACCTCTACATTTTACGAAGTACATCATATATCACTCTGCATGACGATTAATTTACAGATTAAACAGTGACGCCCATCGTTCTCGTTGGGATTATGTGCAAAAGGAGGTCCTAGCCACCGGCACTTATCAATTAACCGAAACGGAATTAATTTTTGGAGCGAAACTGGCATGGCGCAATGCTGCACGGTGTATTGGCCGCATTCAATGGTCAAAATTACAAGTAGGTAATCGTGTTCCGCAAAAAGTATCTGGATATTCGAAATTCAAATGAACATTTTTATGAACCCACTTGTAGGTGTTCGACTGCCGTTATGTGACCACGACCAGTGGCATGTTCGAGGCTCTGTGCAATCACATTAAATACAGTACGAACAAAGGAAACATCAGGTGGTCTCAATAATACAACTTTGATTGAAGGTTGGCCATTCCTTAATGACTAAATTTACAGGTCCGCGATAACGATATTTCCGCAACGCACAGATGGGAAACACGATTACAGGGTGTGGAATCAGCAACTGATCGGCTACGCCGGTTATAAGAATCCAGATGGTACTGTAACCGGTGATCCAGTGAATGTGGATTTCACAGAGGTAAACGGGCCTACTAAAAATCTCTATATTGTTCAAAATCACTGAGAAAACTTGAATTCTTAAGTTCGAAAACACTGACCGCCGCACTATGGACTGGAAACCCGCTTTTTTTATGGCCAGAAGTCAATTTTTCAAGATTATTATATCGAAAAAATGTTTCTTGCAACACAGTAAGAACCCTTCGAAGCTTCCAAATTCAAATTATTATTCATTACAGATTATTTTGTGCTCAGATGTAACGTTCTGAAGATAAAATACAAATTTCAGATATACTATACAAGCTAAGATATACTCGCTCTTAAATAGAAAGAACTTCGAAAAATTTTCTTACCGCATTGAACGTTATTTTTTAAATAGAGTATTACAATGAATTGATAATAGAAGATATGATTTTTTATGACAAAAGTTTGCTCTTCAATTTAAAAAAAAAAGCAAAAGAAAATATTAAATAGGATCGTCAGAGAATCGCATTAAAGAGAAGCAATTTTTGTCGTGAATAATACTCTTCTTAAAATGTACAACTTTCAATGTTCATTATTCTTCATTTCCGAGGTCCATGGACATTTTGGAAGCAATGTTCATTGATTAGATATCGATACGAGAAAGTTCATTTTAGGCGTTAACTGAAAATTAGATGGCCGTTTCTCAAGCAAAACATTGCATTAAACATCTGCCGTATTGTTTTATGCAGCTCTGTATAAAATTAGGATGGAAAGGTGCACGCACTCGTTTCGATATATTGCCATTGGTATTATCAGCAAATGGTCATGATCCTGATTACTTTGATATTCCGAGTGAACTGGTCCTTGAAGTTTCTCTCAGTCATCCCACGTAAGTGTTGGTAATATATTAACTTATAATTACTCACGTATAGCCTTTACAATCTCAGAACTTGAAATTTAGTGTTTCAAAAGCATAAACAAAGATGTCGCCTACACTAGTATATATTTATTTATGCATTGAGCTGATTATCTTATTGTATAAAAATTTATTTATGTTGGAGCGATATGAAGTTCCATGTAATCAGTTGTGTAGAAAGTGGAATATGAATAGCTGAAGGTTAATGATCAAAATTAAAGGATCAGCAAATCTCAAATGGAACTTCCTTACTAATTATTTCCCGGTTATTAAACTTGCATTTAGTGATCCTTCAATCTTGATAATTAGTGTCGAAATGCTACTATGTCGGTGCGAATTGATTCGATCGTTCACGATAGATACGATTGGTTTGAGAAGCTGGGATTAAAATGGTTCGCCGTGCCCGCTGTATCGGGAATGGTTTTCGATTGCGGGGGACTGCAATTCACAGCTGCACCGTTCAACGGCTGGTACATGAGCACCGAAATCGGAGCTAGAGATCTGTGTGACGTGCAACGATATAATTTATTAGAGGTTCATCTCCAAGAAAATTGTAATATTTTGCTTATACTAAAAACCTTAATAACGCGAATGTTATTTGTAGACTATAGCAACGCACATGGAGCTCGATACAAGAACTTCCACCTCTTTATGGAAAGATAAAGCTATGATAGAAGCCAACGTTGCCGTGCTACACAGTTTCCAAGTATGCGTATACGTTACACTTTGCTCGAGGCAAATACCTAGAAACAATAATAAATTGAGATCTTTTTTAGATGAAAAATGTGACAATTGTCGATCATCACATGGCTTCGGAGTCTTTTATGAAACATTATGAAAACGAGATGCGACTAAGGAACGGATGTCCGGCCGACTGGTTGTGGATTGTCCCACCGATATCGGGATCAGCAACACCCGTGTTTCATCAGGAAATGGCTTTATATCATTTAAAACCGTCTTACGATGCCCAGGTTTTTATAATAATATCGACGACTCTGTTTAAATCCTTACATCTAGATTTACTTACGTTGTTCGACGCACGATTCTAGGATCCTGCTTGGAAAACACATGTTTGGAAGAAAGGAAGAGATAAGAAGTCAACGGCGAAGAAACCGAGACGAAAATTTCATTTCAAACAAATTGCCAGGTAAACCACCGTTTGAAAATAATAACTAATAACTTAAAGCTCTCAAGAAATTTTTAATATTTCCAGAGCCGTGAAATTCACGTCCAAGTTATTCGGAAGAGCTCTGTCCCGAAGAATAAAAGCAACAGTGCTATTTGCTACAGAAACCGGAACATCGCAGATGTACGCCGAAAAGCTCGCTGAACTACTGGGACACGCATTCCATTCCCAGGTAACTTTTATATTTGTCCCCGCGACAATCTTATTCCACAGAAATCGTGTCTGAAATATACTTGAAAGCAGTGAAGTACTGAAAAATATTGAAGCTGTCGATTGCAGGTACTGTCCATGTCGGATTACGACATTAGCAACATCGAACACGAAGCTCTATTGTTGGTGATAACGTCCACTTTTGGGAACGGCGACCCTCCAGAAAATGGCGAAGTAATTCTATTTCTCGAAACGATTTTCTACTTTCTTAATCACGTGTGTTACATACGCTTTAATTTTTGTAGGCCTTCGCTCAAAATTTGTATGCAATGAAAATGAATGAGACATACATTAATAGCGGCAATAAAATAAGGTAACTCTGAACCAGTTTCGGATCATTTTGTTTTTCGTGTATCATATATTATATCGTCGTAATTACATTTCAATTGCAGTTTAGCAACGTCGAAATCCTTCATTAAGGCAAATAGCCAAACAGAAGTAAGCAATACCAAAAGATTGGATAGATTGGATTCCATGCGCGGTTCAACTACGGATTCTCAAACGGAGGATACCTTCGGCCCCTTGAGCAATGTTAGGTATGAGCCATATAGGTTTTGCACTCCAAATTCATCCTTTTGTAAATCAATTTCACCATTTTGCAAAACAATTTCACCCTTTTGCAAATCAAATTGAACCTTGAACGACCTTGTAACTTGTATCCAGTTCTTATTATTAAATCTAAGAAGATATGAAACTGCTTATACAGAAATCAACGCATACTTATTGAATATGCAATTAACAATATCTTCCCTCAGATTTGCTGTTTTCGCATTGGGATCATCGGCGTATCCGAATTTTTGCGCATTTGGTCGCTACGTGGATAATTTACTGGGCGAATTAGGCGGAGAACGTTTATTGCGATTAGCCCAGGGGGATGAAATGTGTGGACAGGAACAGGCTTTCCGAAATTGGGCTGCTGATACATTCGCTGTTAGTATTTTATATTGTATTCGGATTTGTAAAAAAGTAATTTTTATATCTTTTATCATTGTTGTGCTTAGGTTGCTTGTGAAACATTTTGCTTGGATGACGACGACACTTTAAGAGAAGTTGCTTTGTCGTTGGGATCAGAAGCACTGACGGCTGCGACTGTTCGTTTCGTAGAAGCTGATCCTCAGCCAATAGCGAAAGGTAATTATGTGTACAGAGTGATTCTGGGAATTGGGACACGTTACTGCTCTTTTTAAGTAAAAATAGAAAAAAAAGATAGAGAACATTTCGATGATCTTGGGTTAGTACTTTTATACGTAGGGTAGTAAAACGGATCGATTGGGTAAAAAATTGGATAAAAAAAATAAAAAATAGGGTTGCTTTAAAGAATAAAGTGAAATTGCAATTCACATAAAAAATAAGATCATAGCAAGTTCTATCATCTTTTTCGATTTTTACTTAAAAAAGTGCGTTAAACTTGTCCCAGTTCCTAGAATTCCCTTGTATACATATACACACCTTGTATATTACATTATTATATGTTCTTCGGCCGAACAGAATACTGAATCATGAAAAATAACTGAAAAATAATAGTTATAGAACCGAAATAAGCCAAAACCGATATTTTCGTAACAATTACAACATCATTTCAGTTCTTCATAACTGTTTCAATAGGAACCGATTGTATAACAGTTTGAAACAGTTATTTACAGAACCGCGTTTCAGTCGCTGCTTTTATATAAAATCCCTTAATTAAAGTTTCGTAAATGAAATTCCTCTTTCTAGCATTAAGCAAATGCCATAACAGGAATGTTACCACTTGTAACATGTTTGCAAAAACAAATTTATGTCGTGACTCAGCAAGGTAATTATACATATTCGATAGATAGTTCTATAATACTACAACACATTGTAACGATATGTAACTTCGTTTTCCTAGCGGAACCACACTGCTTTTGGAATTGGATGATATAGCAAGCATGGAAATATCGTATAAGCCCGGCGATCATTTGGGGGTGTTTGCGTGCAATAGGTCAGAACTTGTGGAAGGAATTTTGAAACAAGTGCAGACCCCGTTTGATCCAGATGTGCCAATGGAATTGCAAATGCAAAAACAATCTCACACGCCTAATGGTTTGCACGAGTGTCACGCAACTTGTAGTATTCATATGTTTTCGTGATTTTTAATTGTACTTATTATCTCTGCTGATTTAGGCATTGAAAAACGATGGGTAGCACATGATAGATATTTACCTAATAGTCTGAGAATGCTACTAACCAGATTTTTGGATATTACAACACCTCCAACACCGAACCTTCTCAGATATTTTGCATCGATAGCTACCAACGTGAAAGAACAAGCTCAACTAAACCTCCTGTCTTCTGTAAGTGTATAATTAAAATTAAATTAACAAATATTCGACGCATAAAATCAGAAATGGTATTAAAGCATCTTTTTATCATCTATACAGGACTCTGCAGCATACGAGGACTGGAGGCATTGGAAATTTCCTAATTTAGTAGAAGTGTTAAATGAATTCTCATCTGTAAAACCTTTTGCACCATTGTTACTCCTTCATTTAACACCTTTGCAACCAAGATTTTACAGCATTTCCTCTTCTCCTGATGTGCATCAAGGACAAATACATCTTACTGTCGCCGTTGTACAATATAAAACGCAAGGTATTCCATATCGTGTAAAGCTTTTTAGAATAACAAGTTTGTTAACTGTTTGTCGGTAACTAATTTATTTGAAAAATACCTTAGGTGGGTCTGGACCAGTCCATTATGGAGTCTGTTCTAATTATTTACGCGAGGTATCGGATGGAGAACCACTCTATGTGTTTGTACGCAGGTAAATCGACATCTGAGATACTCCAAGTTGAGCATTATTGTTTTATAAGAATGTTAATATATTTTCTGTTTTTATTTAGCGCGCCTAATTTTTATATGCCACCTGATCCGAAAGCTCCCATGATACTAGTCGGTCCAGGTACCGGAATCGCACCTTTCCGCGGATTTTGGAGTCACAGACTCGCAGAAATAAAACGACGTCCAGGTACATCTTTATATTCATTGGTATAAGTTTAACTGTAGCATAAATGTAATTTAAAATTTATAGACCTTGAGTATGGGAAAGTCTGGTTGTTCTTTGGTTGCCGACAGAGAAACTTAGACTTATATAGAGATGAAAAAAAAGAAATGATAAAGGCTGGAGTTTTAGATAAGATCTTCTTAGCCCTTTCTCGAGAATCTGGATTGAAGAAGGTACCGTATACCTTTAATATATTTCCATTATTTTTAATATTTAATATTTCTCAATTATTTTTTTCTAGACATACGTACAAGATTTGATTCAGGCGGAAGCGCCTCAAATTTACGACATGCTGGTATATGAACGCGGCCACTTCTACGTATGCGGTGACTGCACAATGGCAGAAGATGTTTATCAAACTTTGAAACAGATTATACAAACGCACAGTGAAATGACAGACAAACAAGTCGAAGCATACATGCTCTCTCTACGTGTAAGTTATACATCGGTTTATCGTTTAACCCTTTGCATTCAGAGGTATTTTAATAATAATTTTCTCTTTCCGTTGATATGAGGTTGATATAATACCTCATACAATACTTAAATGTTTAGTAATTGATTAGATACCAACATATTTAGTAATGTGAACAATATTTTGAATAATGGCACAGCAATTTTTAGTGACGACTCTCTCTCTCTCTCTGAAGTCACCACTCGAATGCTAGGGGTTAAACAATCGATTCAAATTGTTTCATCTTTTCATTTTTCTTCAAGGACGAAAATCGTTACCACGAAGACATATTTGGCATAACTTCGCGAACGGCAGAGGTACACAATCGATCAAGGGAAACGGCTAGAAGCAGAATGGCTGCGGAGCCGTAAATCTCCTTAAAACATATATAATCTTTGAAAAATGTTAAACAATTTGTAGATAGTTCTCAATTATGCATATCGTGAATTCCACGTGGAAACATTGCATTTTGAGAATATTAAAATATTACTACTTGTTGTTTAACGTACTTTACGACCGAATGGTTTCCTACAATTTTATTGTCTACTATACTGCACGAGTTTTTAGTATTACCATAATGTATCCATATATTTTTGATGATACTAAAAATTTTATTCGAAACAACTAGCACACTTGCGTTTTTAGTATAAGGAAACAAATGAATACATATCTAAAACAATTTTGCTCATCGAAAAATTGTTAATTATTTCGGCAAGCTCATGTTATTAATACAAGTTGTCACAAAAAATATACGATATGTAGTATATTATACTGCATCCATTCGACGGATTTTAACATATTTTCTTTTATGTCTTAATGTACATAAAATAAACAGTTCCAAATAAAAATATAGATACCCATCTATTTCATTGGGAGTCCAGCTTTATTTACAGTAAAAGACAGTAGCATTAATTGAAATATATTATTTATTACATAAAAAATTATTTCAAATTCAGCGTATTCTGTTTTATCAAACACTTTAAATAAGTGTTTCGGACACCTTCGTTTGATAAAACGTAAATTTATCGGTAACCATGATTAAACAGAATGCACATGGTTTACTAATCGGTTTTACTCTTTCTACTTACTTATACAGCAGCATCGAGACCTGGTTTTTGTTTCTCACTAATATTGGCCAACAGTTTCTTTATTTCGGCAATTGCCTTCCCAGGATTCAATCCCTGTTGAGAAGAACGTAATAACTTATACCCAATAAATAGTATTATGTTATAAAGATACTCACTTTTGGACAAGTGCGAGTACAGTTCATAATAGTGTGACAACGGTAAACAGAGTACGGATCTTTCAATTTTAAAAGACGTTCTTTTGACTTATTATCTCGTGAATCGATAATCCACCTGTAGGCTTGCATAAGTACAGCTGGTCCTAAGTACTTATCACCGTTCCACCAATACGATGGGCAAGAAGTACTGCAGCAAGCGCATAGGATGCATTCATACAGACCATCCTATAATAAAAAAAATGGTCAGTTACGTTCAGCGAAACTAAAGGTATTTACAGTGAGGTAAAGACTTAATAAATATAAAGTACCAATTTTTTACGATCGTCAACACTTTGCAAATATTGCTTGGAGCCAGCTTCTTTTCCATCGCCACGTTGCAACCATGGTTGTATACTTTTATACTGATTATAGAAGTTGTTCAAATCAGGGACCAAGTCTTTCACTATATACATATGTGGTAAAGGATAAATCTTGCTACTTGAACTTAAATTAGAATCAATTTTACTGAAACAATCAAACACATTATTTATGTGTCATTTTCATTTTCATGTCTGTGCGGTAAAAGAATATAAAAATACTTTTCAATTACCTAATACACGCTAAAGTATTTGTGCCACCAATATTCATAGCGCAAGAACCACAAATGCCTTCACGGCAGGAACGACGAAAAGTTAAAGTTGGATCAACCTCATTTTTAATTTTAATCAGTGCGTCCAGAACCATAGGTCCGCAACTATAATAATATTTTCCTTCCGCTTACACAGAAATGAAGTAAATAATCAAATCATTATTGTTTATTTCAATTACTAAACTTACGCGTTTAAGTCTACTTTGTAATCTTGCATATACGGTTTCTCATCAGGTTTATCTGGATTCCAACGGTATATGGAAAAAGTCTTTAACCTGGCTGCTGCATTTTGGTTAGTAGAGGTATGTAAACCTCTAACCTAAAATAACAAACGCAAAAATCAATTGAATAAAATCAGATTCGTACGAAGTGCGTAATTTCATATATTTCCTAAAACGTTTATAAATAAAACCCGCAGTGGTAATTATATAATTATAATTGGTTGTGTTTATTAGACTCGCGTAACGATTTATATGCAGAGAATTAATAAACAATTTTCGACGCAAGAATGTAAAGTAGAAATATTTGTTGAATTATCGTGCAAGTACATATTGTCAGCGTTTATAGAGAAATGTCAAATCGTACAAACAAAAAAATCGATTGATCTGACATTAGTAAAGGAACAAACTATAGATTGAAATTCTGTTGCCGAATATGCACGATATGTTGGAATAATGCGAGAACACGTTGCCGTTATAAAATTTTTCATTGTTAACGAACAAAATGATTTTCGAAGTACTCACTTGTCGAAATACATTTCTGCAGGCCTGCGGAGCGATGCCAGCCATTTTTTAAAAATATGAATCGAAATGACGGCGTTTGCGGTACCTGTGTTATGTAACTTTGCACGTGAAAGAGTACCAACCTTAATGCTACTTACGTCAGCTCGGAGAGTATCCTCTCTGGTCAGCTATACTGAAATAATAATATTTTCTGTATCTGTATGTACATACGAATGCAAAATCACTGTCAAATTTTACTGCCACGTTGATCGAAGCGTGAAGTCGCGCAAAGTGAAATATTATGATATAAACTCAACATTATTTGAATACAGCTCGCTTTCATAAAAATGAGATTCTATTAACATTTGAAATAGCGTTAAATACGCACAAGTATTACTTTTATTGTACGAGAAGAACGTCTATAGTCTATAGACATCGTACACTATCACTTGACGTTGAACTATAAAAATATGAATCGTGCTTACAGTACGAAAGGCCAATATAATATAGGACGTACGTCTTCGGCGTTCATGTGACTTTATGTTCATATCTATATATATATTTCAATATAAATACTATATCAAATACATCGCCAAAGAATAGAATATTTAGAATTAGCTGAAAAAAACAATGAAGTGGATTAGTGGATATTTATAATGTTCAAGGATAATCATATTGTAGACGGAGACGTAGTTTGCATGTCAAAATATATTATTGTATCATAGTGAATTTAACAATATTTTTAAACATCATGCATAGGTAATATATTTTTTGCGCATGTTATTACAAATTTTGATTTTTATTGCTAGTTCTAAATTATTTGTATACATAGGTTATATTCAAGATTATTTAGTAATCGTGTGATACTGCTGCATTATGATTTAAAAAGTAAAATTATGAATTGTAAAAAACAAATTGTACTGTTTCTATTAAATATCTACAAATACAAGGAGAATATATTATTAATCGTAAAAAAATTATAATAAAACAGTGATATAACCTAGTTCGCGGAACTAACGTTGTATAAGAAAGACTATATATGCCATATCGTAATGAGAACCGTTTTTGATTAATCTAAGCAATATTTACTGATACTTCGTAGATTTTTTCATTTTTATTGTATCACCAATTTATTGCTAATTTTTCAATTTTATTATTATTGGAATATCACCATTGCTTGTTCGAATATCAGACTGTACACTCGAAGAAGGGTAAAGGTCAGTTTTCATAGTGAGCGTTCTCCTAACTTTCAACCGATGTCATTCATTTTAAACCAAACGCGTCGACAAATTTTTTAAATTGATTGTAAGATTGATAGAAATTATATTATTTTCAGAGGTGTTGCACTGGTTGAAAATATAGTGCTTCGAAACCGAAATCATTTAAATAAACAATGCATGGAAAGGATGTATATGGCTGATACATCGAAATTGAAGGAATACGAAGGACGTAAATTGATAGGGTACGTTTTTAAAAAAGATAACAGTAATAATTCTATTATGTAAACTAAAAGTATGGATCGTTTTATATTTTCTTTTTTATACACAGATTTTCAATGGAGCAAATATACGATGTCGTAGCAGACGTGAAGAATTACAAAGAGTTCGTACCATTTTGTAAAAAGTCCGACGTTATATCAAACGATAATGATAGCCTTAAAGCGAATTTAGTTATAGGATTTCCGCCGATAAAGGAAAGCTATACTTCCAAAGTAACAATTGTCCGACCACGTTTAGTAAAAGCTGAATGCACGGATGGTAGATTATTTAATCATTTGAATACATTGTGGTTATTCAGTCCAGGATTAAAAAATAATGCACAAACGTGTGTAATTGACTTTTCGTTATCATTTGAATTTAAGTCACTTATACACTCGCATTTCTCTAATTTATTATTTAATGAGATAGTAAGACAAATGGAGAATGCCTTTATCGAAGAAGCCAAACGTAGATATGGCAGACCCTGTATAAAAACAGTACGATTAGAGAGATGACAAATTGTATTAGTTTATTAAAGAATTATTCACAATTGTACAAGACCCTTTCCAAATAAATGTTATACTTGTAAAATTAACTTTTTTTTTAATAAAAAACGTAACTATTCTCTTCAACAACACCTTGTACAGCTATGCCCCCTACCCTCGGCACGAAATTAATATATTCAAGCTGGTTTATTTGATTTGTAACAAATACCATCTAAAATATAAGTTTTATTAAATATTTTATTCGATATGTACACAATACAAACACGCGTACGTACGATACGCGCGAAATACTTTTCTAACTGTGATCATTTCATTCTCTTTTGTTTCAATAAATGATTCCTCAAAGCAATTTGCTTTTCTTTAAACGAACGCTTTACTTTTCCTTTCACTTTGTGCTTCAACATTTGGAAAGCTTTTGTCTTCTTCTTTTCGCGATTCGTTGTGCTACAAAGTGGATTCTGCCGTCCATCTTTGTAACCGAATCTCTCTCTTCCCTCTTGTCCTTTCTGGAAAATAAGTGTTTTACTTAGTCTGAATCAATAATTTTCGGCTACAATCCATACGCTAAAATAATCTTGTACTTATTAGAAAATAGGAAGTTCTGGTTTTCTACATATTATAGTAAAACTCACCTTTACTGATTCCATACGTGCTTGTTTGTCATGCTTTCGTTTCTTATATATATTCTCGATATCTGACAATTTCACAAAATCACCAGATTCGACATCGTTTGTATGCGGGCGTTTTACGCCGCGTTTAGCGTACGTTACTTGTTGTTTCGCTAATGCCATATCTATTATCTTAAAATCTTCGTCGGTTAATAAACGTTCGGTAGATATTAAAGATGCTTTTTCCTTCTTCTCAACCGTTACAGTTTCTTTTTCTTCCGGTGTTGAGTTTTCTTTCATTTTATGTTTTAATTTTTTCCTTTCTACTTTTTTCCTGTAACGTAACTTTTTTATTTTTCTCCGATGTCTGATATGCGTAATGTTACTAACATCCGTCTTTTCATCTGTTCTTTCATCACTTTTACTATTGTTTTCATCGTCCTCGTCTTCGTCTTCGTCATCGTCATCCTCCTCATCCTCATTCTTATTCTCGTCTTCGTCTTCGTCTTCGTCTTCGTCTTCGTCTTCGTCTTCGTCTTCGTCAACGTCATCATCGTCATCCTTGTACTCGAACTTGTTCTCGTCCTCGGCATCGTCACTGTGGTTTAGATCGATCCAATCATCATTGCTATCCTACGATAAAAATGTTTCCGATCAGAGGCAATTATATTGAATGACAATATGTTCTATACTTACATCGGTATCGCTATTTATTACAAAACTGTTTGGATCTTTATTAGCGTTGTTGTTCGATAAAGCTTCAGCTCCTGGAACAAAATCAGGGGCAGGGACATGTCCGTACTTTGCAACTTCCAAAGCCATAGTTGCCTCTGTTGGTCGTCCTCTGTCCTTTTTATGTAGTAACTCTGGCATTGTGGTTCTGAATAAACCGATCAACGAACGTGCAGCCATCATCACGCTACGTTCTCTATAATGCTTATACCGTGCTAAATCTTGCAATAAATCTGCATTCATAACCAGAGGACATCGTATGCATATTTCTCGTATTGCGTTCAACCTGCAGAATATAATTTGTTAGTGAAATTAATTCCACGTTTGTTACAGGAATTGAACAGAAATGTTAGTAAGAGATCGATCCAATCGTATACGCACCCAATGGCCATAACGTCAGCTGAATTTCGTTCCGTGACAAAATTATTTGCCAATGTTTTCAAAATAGGCTCCAATACATCGGGTGGCACGAGTTCGTGACAAGATTGGGCGACAAATTGTAAAAGTTTCGTTACCTCTAGGATGGTTAAAAATTTTCATTGAAACAGAAATAATCATCCAAGTCTATATAAAGATCTTCGATCGAATGAAAATGAATTACCTCTTTGATGCGGTTGTAGGAATCTTTGGAGATACGGATAAAAATTTAATAGAAACAAATTGTGCAGACCGATCAGCCTCGAGATCACGTCCAAAATTAACAATTTAATTTCAAACCTATCATTATTTTTTTCTAATTGCTTGAACAACTTTTCAGCAAAACCTTGTGGATCGTGAATTAAATGTAACGCTGAAAAATTATATGCTGGTGCTTTCGATGCCTTCTTCTTAGATTTCTAAAGTATTCCAAGATATACACAGAAGATGATCGTGACAAGTAATTCGTAATGAGTATGTATTAAAACCAAACGTTCACCGATCATGACCAACTTACCGTTAACAACTGTTTCGCTTTATTTAATTGTTTCTGGCGTTTCTTCGTTTTCTTGTTTACTTTATTGGCCATCACAATTTCTTTGATATTTGGCTCGCTATCGCTATCGCTATCATCATTTTCACGTTCTTCTTCGTTGGATCCTAAAAAGAATTTTAAGCAAGCGACCATAACTTTGTTCGTTTTAGCAGAACATCCTGTTGTCAGAACATTAACGGTTTTTGCGTCGTTCCAGATATTCTTTTTGTATAATTCTATCATAATATCAGCCGACATCTTCGCTGCTCTGACGTTCGAGTCTTTCAACATTGAGAACATAAAATTTTGCAAAGTTGTATTAATTTTCGCATTCTTTTGCTTGGCATTAATATTTTTAATATCGGCTATGATGTGTGTTTCAAGGAATTCCCTTAAGTTTTTGTCTTGACATCTTAAAAGTTGAAAAAATAGCCTTAGAAGCACAGTCGATTCCAAAAGGGATTTGTTACGAAGTTGAATTAAAGCTTTGCAAAACGTCTACAAACAGAAAAGCCCGGTTAATAGTATGCGATGAGAAACACATGTATCTTAATATAGAAAGTAACATGTTTCTAAACACTCACTAATCGCATATCATTGTCAAGTACTGTATTATACGTTTGCAATACATCAATGATTTCTTGTGGAAATAATTCTAGATCGTTTGGGTAACAATGGGCCACCTGTGAAAAAAGACGTAAAATGAATTTATAAACTGTAACTCTTTATTCGCTAATTATCACCGATTAAATACAAAAAATAATGTTTTCACACCATCGAATTGTTTGTACAATGATATTTTATGGAATGTATAGCGTATTCAATTCATAAGATTGTACAAATAGTTTTGTATGGTAAATCCAACGGTCTTAGCAATTACAAGAATAAAGTCATAGGACACGCAACACTTAAGTTTTAGTTCGTCCAAATTATAATTTCCCACAAAACTTAATAAGCCAAGTTGACACATAGACGGAATTTGTGCAAGCAAACTGGCATTTATATCTACTTTCTCGTCGAGAATCGCACAAAAGATCGCGAGCATTCTAGAGACTGGAAAATTATAAGGGCCACAGTGAGCATTTACTTTGCTCAGTTTTCTTTTAGTTTTTCTTCTTTTTCCGATCTTCTGCTTTATAAACAGATGTTTGTCTTCTTTAGCAGGATTATATGATGCGAGATACGACGCGATCAACATATATTTCGCATAATATGGTAACTCGAAGCTCAATGCCAATTTTGTTGTCGATTCAATTTCTTTGGATAACTGACTGTGTTTTGCAAAATCTTCGGACGAAACTCTGAGATAGATAACTTCTAAATTAGACTTGAACACTGCAGAAATATTTCTCCACAATGTAACAGTATCATCTTTCTTAGATTTATCCATCTTGATAGGTTCAATGTATTTTTTGAAATTAATCTTAGCCATGTAACGAAGTTCGTTCAAATCTCGACAAAATCGTAGAAACACGGAGAGGAATAGATTCAAATAATTTTTATAAAATGCGACCTCGTAATCGTGCGGTGTATATGTGAGTAATATTTCAGCAAACTCGTGCCGCGTGTATTGAGAAAATTGAACTTTAATCGGTTCGTATACGCCTACTTTCGCGCGAAATTTTTCCCATACAATATCACTTATTAATATTACGCAAACATTAATATTAGACAATTCTTTCAACCTCGACAATGCAGGAAGCAAGCTGGAATCGATATCTCTCAGTTTCTCGGCTTTATCAAAGACAAGCACGATCGGTCGAGTATCATTGATCGAAATCTCTCTAAGATTTATTATAAAATCGACAAAGTTATCGCATCTGTGTTGCAATTTGGTATTAAGCAGAAACTCATTTCCGTTTAAAGATAAATCGCTTAGTATATAATCGAATATATGCTTGCTGTTCGTATGTTCGATACAATTAATTATAGAAGTATTGTACTTAAGAAATGAAAGCATGGTTTCTACTACCAAAGATTTTCCAGTTGCTACATGACCGCACACAAATATACTGTAAGGCATAGGTTCATCCTGATTCCCAATAAAAGAATATAATTGCTTTATAATATTGTTTCGACATATAATTCTACCCTGAAGATATTCCAAGTACTTCTCCATGATTACTGTGCTTAAATATTTTTTATCAATTACCAACTGATATAATATTATTACAAGGAAACTATTTGCCAAAGACTGGTTCTATATAAATTAATCACCTGTAAGACAAAAACTTCTCTGATGAAATCTCTGAAAATGTTAGTTCTAGATAGTTCAAGATAGACGTTTCGAACAACGATAGATGTTAGTCGAATTAGTAAAAAAATTCACCTGTGCCAGGAAGATGACGATTTCATCGAGACTCTTATTAAACTTGTTAGGTGCTAGATTAAACACTTCCAAAGTAGACTTGTAATATTGATGCTGTTGCAGAAACTATAAAAATGCGAACATAGAATAACAATAAAATTTCAAATAGACGATTATATTAACGATGACTGGGTCATGTGTAAACTTACTTCCTCCTTGTAAGACTCTGGATCGCGTTTAATAAGATTTTGTAATTGTGGAAGGTTCTCCGGTAATTGGTTGTTATGTCTTACCATTTTTTTTACCTATATTAATAAATTTAAAAATCTTATAGTAAGTACTTACATATATGTGTATTTCAGACAACATACAAACATGTGTAAACAACATAACCTATGCAACAGATCGAATGGTTGACAATTTTACTTTTGATTTTTTAAACACTATAATAATATTTCGAAATGAAACATGCTGTCTATCTGTTTTAAAAATTGATTTACTTATAATACAGATAATATAAAAAATTCACTACATACCAGTAATGCACGTGGATAATACCACTTGCCCGTAATGCAATTACGCTAATTCATAGATGAATGCAGTGTTCATGTATCATAACCTGTATAAACACATAAATTAAATAAATAATCATTTTTGTTATTTAATCATTATAATTCACAACTGTTATTTTATAAAGCCATCAAAATATATTGTATTTTCCGCATTATACTGAACACATACCATTGCATACCATTCACGCTGTTATGCCAAAGAATAAAGACAACAAGAGGCGACACTAACAGGAATGAAAACGATTTTTTAGAGAGAGACAACCAATATACAACCAGATACAACTAGATACAACCAATTCCTCATTCATATATTATTATAAGCAAAATTACATTATCTATACATATTATATTATTAGTTGTATTGGTTGTATAAGCAATAATAGTAACAAGTTATCAACCAATTAGAACAAAAACGAATTTTTGATATGTAGTGCTTTGTAGCGGCTCGCTGTGTCTCCTGAATTTTGCGACGAAAGAAAATCAATATAAACTGCATTTACAAATACAATTCTTTTCTTATTGTCACCTTATCTCTGATATATATATATATATATATATATATATATATATATATATATATATACTATATATACTAAGATAGATATACCATATATACTATGTATATATACACGATATATCAGTGTACCTCATTGCATGATGTATACTTACTATGATGCTTGTGCGTTATGGAAGAAAGTAGTGTAAGCATTTACATGTACAAGATATAATAAGTAAACAGCGAATTTTATGGATCTATGAGAAAAATAAAATACGTTAGAAGAATGTTACAATACTGTTATATTATTTCGAGAAATATCTAATGCACTCCAGATTGTTGAAATTCAGGTAGAACATTTTTCTTTTGCATAAAGATCCGCTGTCTATTTAATAATAATTGACAATTGAAATGGAATCCGACGACGAAATATGCGAAGACGAGGAAGAAATTCTTGTGTATGTAGAATTTGAAGGACTTGTAGACAGTAATGTGTTCAGCGAGGAACAATTACAATTAGACATGATCGGTTTAGACACGGAACATCCGATTATGAAAATTAATGGAAAGGTAAAGTGATCATTGTGCCATGCATAGGACGAATAATATTTTACCTACAATGTTATCGGTATTTTCTAATGATTGTAGTTTTATGAAGGTGCCTACGAAGATGTTATCGGTACATACATGTTTTTCACAAAGAACGACACTCTCGTAGCAGATGATCCTCTCTTCGATGACATTTCAAACTTAAAATATTTTGCGAAAACTAGGAAGATTTTAAAAATGCAGAGAATTTTTATAAAACCTAGAACGGAAGTACTTGGTGATTCGAACCATCATCAGTGCGTTCCAAACTCGCAGACTCTTCAATTAGCTGGAGTACCATGTCGATATCAAGAGGAAGGTATAATTTAACATAATTTTTACTTAAGGAGTTACAATCGTTTTCAAGATTGCAAGGGTGTGGGATGCGCCTACTCATTTCTCAAAAGCGCTAGGTAAAAGATCAATCAACACCACTGTTGCCCTCAAAAGTTCTATTTTTACGTTTACAAGGCATAATTTATTAGCATAAAATAGCTACATTTGCAGCATTATACTTCTAAATAATGCAAATTACATCTTGTAAACGTAAAGGTAGGACTTTTGAGGGCAACTGCAGCCTAGATTGATCTTTTATCTAGCATTTTTGACTACTGAAGAATCCCATCTTTGCATTATCAAGAGATAAGCCCCCTTATCTCTTTGCACTCTGAGCTATTCTAATTTGAATACCAAATTTTTCTTCCGACCTGAAATATTTCTATTTTATATGATTCTCTTAATTTTATCAATATAAGACTGATATAATACCTCATACAATACTTTTAATAGTTTATTAAAATATTAAATACTAAAACATTAAATTGAATATAAATTTAATGATGCAACAAATATTTTGAATAATCGTATGAGAACTATTAATGGCGCCTCCAAGTCACCACTCAAGTGCAAAGGGTTAATAATATTTTAATCGTAGCGGAGTTCACATTTTTCCATTTATATCTTTTATAGCTCTTTCATTTTGGAAATCCATGAGAACCGATAGATTAAATGCTCTTCGTTCTTATTTGGAGAAACAAAGGATCAGGCAAGAGAAAAAGGATCTGGGTATAACGCTAGAATCTGAATCCGACGAAGATAATCCTTTCGCCATCTATAATCATAAAGATGAATTTAATAGCGTAAACAAGGCTGAAGACACTTGCGACCAGGGTGAAGAAACTTCTAGTCATTGTGGTGATGAATTTCAGCCAATGTTTCCCAATGAAATTATGAATGAGACCATAAATACAATTGAAAGTAGTTGTGACAGCAATAATCAGGAATCCGAGACGTCTGGAATGGAACCACAATCTTCGACTTTAGAAGATGACGGTTGCCATCCGAGTACATGTAAAACTAGGTTGCCCAGAAAAAAGGGTATAAGTAAGGCTCGTAAAGTACAAAAAATAAAAGATAAAATGGCACGACCTTTGCCGAAAAGTAAAATGTCCTTTAACCAAGTAGAAGAAAAAGCGGACACCGTCGTTTCGAATATTTTAGAGGACAATGGCGTTAGCGGCAAATGTAGAATACTAAACGTTGAAAAATGTACCATAGAAGTTGATCGAGTAGATTCAACTAATGATAAAGTTTCCAAACAGCTGAAACGAGAAGCGAAAATGAAAGAGATATCAGAACAGTTGAAAGCATACGCGAAAGAACATGAATGCTAAAATGGTTGCACAATAATTGCACAACGTATGTATCATTCGCATTCATCAATACCAGTAATTCTCTAAAAATCTATTTGTTAACGGCAATATTCTCTGCAACGATCTCACGCGAATACGTTCTTAAATTAATTAAATACGATTAACACGGTGACAGTTTAAACAACATTTATTTATTTCTTTGTTTGTACCCTTTGATCGAATATTTCTTTTACACTAAGAACTAATAAAATGTATATAATATATAGTAATTTTTTTTGTATATTCTCTACGCATTTATTTATAAAAATATTGCATCAAATTATGCACGTATGAACAAAATTTTGTTCTCAAATGTTCTGTCAAGATAGTTTTATCTTTTCTTTTTCTTTTATTTAAATTTTGATAGCAGCGTGATTCGAAAATCACAATATTTTAAGGCTTTCGTTATTAATATGTATACCTTATATAAATTAGTTTGAAATACTGAATTATTTTCAAAAATGTACAGTGGATCATTAGTTACGTGGCTGTCTGTTAAGTTACACGAAAAAAGTAAGATCTTGTTGAGTAACATTAACGTTAATATGAAAATAAACAGCATACATAATACACAAGTTTAATAATGTGTAATTCATTGTCTGTAGATTTGTAAAAACGGTTTCATTTTTTCACCAATTCAAATCACCGGGAAGCTCATCAGGATAATCTCCAGTTAAGCAAGCGGTACAGTGACCGATGTAACTGCTTTCTCGATTATCCATACCAAATCTTACAGCTTTTACAAGTCCATCTACTGAAAGGTATGTTAAACTATCAGCTCCGACGTGTTTCGCTAGTTTTATGTTATCTAATTTATTTGCAATTAATTCTTCCCTTGTTGGTATGTTGATTCCCATATAACAGGGATATTTTAATGGAGGTGAAGCTATTCTAATGTGAACCTACAAAAATACGATTAAATGTAATTTTTTTGTAAAGGCACAACATAGTAATGTTAAACAAACACGCATAAAACGAAATAAATTTTTAAGAAACATACTTCCTTCGCTCCAGCATCTCGGAGCAATTTAATAATAGGTCCAATAGTATTTCCTCTAACAATTGAATCGTCGATAAGAATCAACTTTCTCCCTTTTACATTTTCTGACAGAGCTCCAAACTTCTTTGCCACGCCAAGTTGCCTGAGTCGTGTGCTAGGCTGAATAAACGTTCTGCCAACGTATCTGTTTTTACATAATACTTCCGCAAACGGTATTTGAGACTACGAAAAAAGAAATGATATCTTCAAAATGTATTTATTATTATAACACTAATTTAGCCATCCGGAAAATAGATTCGTGCATCTACCTGTCTGGCATAGCCATGAGCAGCTGCAGTTCCTGATTCGGGTACAGAACTGACTATGTCTGCTTCTATTGGGTATTCTAAAGCAAGTTCCCGTCCGCATTGCATTCGAACAGAGTATACCATTTGTCCTGTACAGTAGAAAAACAAAATTTGAAAATCTATGTTAACGTCTATTAGGGCTGTTACTTTTTCAAAGCTTCGACTCTTCGAAGATTCGAAGGAACAAAGGGAACTTCGAAGTGCACGAAGTTTTGAAGTATTAAAGCTTCAAAGTCTTCGAATCATATAAAGTTGTAACTTACGAGTTTTGTGTTATGCCGTGATTTTTAATAAATAAAGATATGAATAAAAAATTTGACAGAATTTTTACAGAATATAAAACATAGAAAAAGCTTTAATTCGAAGCTTCGAAACTTTGGTTATCATCACCTTCGAGATTTAAAGCTTCGAAGCTTCAAAATCTTTGACCTTCGAAAGAAAGTAACAGCCCCAATATCCATATTTTGGTATAATGATATTTTGATATTTTACCTTCGAAAATACTATCGCTGCGCGCAAAGTAAACATATTCGAATATACAAAAGGCTTGTGGCTTTTTGTCTGGTCTGTCGACAATGTCTATAGTTTTAATACCTTCGCGCGTGAGCTCTACAATTTCTCCAGGAAATACTTCGCGCACATATCGCGCTCCAATACTTAGAAATCCACACGATTCGGAAGAAATAACCCAACCTTCGGGTTCGTCATCGTCATCGTCCGATTCGTTTCCTGCTACATAGGAACACTCTATCAAACTAAACTGTCTTTCTCAATGAAGAATATGACATATTTTCATCTACGTTGACATACCCAAATTTCCAATTGGCACAATCTTCCCAAGACACAATGGACGATTTCCATAGGGATCTCTGACGCCGTATATCTTGTCTCTTTGCATAATTACTAAGGAATACGATAACGGTGCTAACTGCATAAGATGTTTAATACGCGCTGGCCAATCTGGGCCGTTAACTTCGCCCTCCGGAGGGTTTAAGCAAAGAGCTTGAGTGATTAATTCGGAATCCGAGTAAGTCGACAAACCAACTCCACGACCCAACACCTAAGCCAACAAGTGTGAATTAGAAAATCTCAGATGTAAAGTTGAGGAAACAGAAATGTACTTCAACTATTAACCCTTAGCACTCAAGTGGTGACTCAGAGTCGCCATTAAAAATTGCTGTACCATTATTCAAAATATTGTTTACATTATTAAATACATTCGTATCTAATCAATTACTAAACATTTAAGTATTGTATGAGGTATTATATCAATTTCATATCCATAAAACGAAAAAAATCATATAAAATGAAATTATTCTAGGTTGGAAGAAATGTTTAACTTTCGAGTTAAAATAGCTCCGAGTGCATAGGGTTAACATATTACGCATACCATCTTCCTCAAAGATTCTGTGTTAACTAGTTCTCCGTTATGTGCGACAGCTAATGCTCCGTGCGCTGTATGAACCACAAATGGTTGACAATTGACTTCTTCACTTGCTGCGCTTGTGCTGTATCTAGTATGGCCAATGCCAAGATTTCCACGGAGTTTCTTCATGTTTTCATCGTTAAAAATGTTGTTGATCATTCCCATACCCTTGTGAACGTGAAAGGATTTTGAACAAACACCCTCGCTAGTAACAATTCCAGCGCTCTCTTGACCTCTGTGTTGTAGGGCAACTAAACCTAGACAAATATTGCCTCTGTGAAAGAATTGGTGGATTGCTTTTTAAAGAACAACAAGGAATAGAAAGTATACGGTTTAATTTACCTAAACAAATAACTTGACCAACATCGATTTGTGATGGCCAATCGCCAGCAGCAATGCATCCAAAAACACCGCACTCGTGCGTAAGTCCAGACATTCTTTGACCTCTAGTTTCTCCTTTGCTGTGCAGCCTTCTGCCTTTGTTGTTTCCTTTAGACATTATTTCCATCTGGGATTCTACTTGCACGTTACAAGACATTTTTATTATAATCTAGAAAAAACATTTGTCCATTGATTAATCTAAAATTTCTGTCAACAATTATCATTTTACAACGAGTAAACTGTACCACTGCGTTTAGTTGTATCTCTTCAAGATTTAGTTATTGTGCACAGAACTTACGACATTACACAACAGTTGCAGAAAACAAATAATATTTGTATATTACAGATCGTGTATTAGACCCCCTCGAGATTTCTTCTCAATTATCAGTAATGCTCTTGTAAACTATTGACCCCTGTTGAGCTGATAGAACTTCTTTTTCAATGTTACTACTCTACTCTTTTTATGTGCTTGCTTAATCAGCATTTCGCAACTGATTTCGTCAGTGTATCGCATTTATGTCGGTATGTGTACAAAATAACTTGTAAGTTAATCGTACAAGTCCAAATAATATTACAAAAATATTGCAGCTCTTGTACAAAACAGATTCTTCACATCACAATACAAAGATGCAAAAGAAAAAAAATTACGCCTTTAGCATGGAAAACAAATTTACAACATTTCTTTACATGGCAACAACGATAAGAAAGTACTTTCTTAAATTTTTATTTTGAAATTGACGCGCTTATCGTTTACAAATTTGTTCTAAATGCGCTATGCTATAACACACTCGTAAGTCCGTAAGTTTAATTATATATGTGTATACATATATCACGCGTATGTACATAGTACAACTAATATGTGTCAGTGTTCAATTCAATCTAATTATGCTAAATTACTCAAGGTTCGATCGTTTAAAGAACTTTCATTTGCGATTATATCATAGACTGTGCTCACTTGTTGAATGAAAACAAAGTTACATGTACGGATTCTCAATTTAAATTTCTGTATTAAATTTCTTCTGTATTATTGACAGAAAGAAGTACAATTCATACAATTTGAATCTTGTTTGAAAAAACAATCACATTTATGTGTAGAAGATTAGAGCATGCGTTTACGTACCACGTGCGTCAAACGTTTGAGCGTCGTGATGTTCTGCTGTCAGCTTGAAAGAGATCCGCATGAAATATGACTCTCGACTGGCTTCTTCGACACGAATGAAAGCGTAGACCAATGGAAACCTGCTTTTGATTGGGGGGGTTAGCTTATTTAGCTATTATCTTACTTTAAAAATTATCGATCTTTTCCTTATGCTTATACTAATTAACAAATCGACTGCAGTCGCAAAACGCTGACGACGGAATTAAATGTAGTCTCTTATTTCTCAAATTGAAATTCTATACACGCGATCAAACTTATCAGAACATTTACCATGTATTTTATGTTATGCCAACACCATTTTTTTCTATGCGTGATCTAGTTCCATCGAACATCGATCATGGTCGGCTTTTTTTGTTCGAAAACAATGTTACGAATGAATTCAACATTATATAATGACAATGCTACGATATGTACAGTAAATTGATTGCTAATCTTCTTTCGGAGTTATAGATATTAGACTTATTTTTCATTTCTATTTGCTTCCGATCGAGTAACGTATATAATCTTCGATGGTATTTGATGCATTTGAATTTTTGTTATCTCTGCCGGATAAACAAGATAAAGCAGAACTGTTGAATATTATTTTCTTAATTCCTTGAATCCGAATGTATTTCCAAATCGTGTTTATCTATTCGTTGTTGTTCTTATCCTGTATTTATATTCATTTACCACTTAACCCACATAAGAATAATTTATAAAATTACGCCAATCAAACGAAGCAGAATTTTCAAAGTGGGGATCGCTGAAGACTTGCTCA
Source organism: Lasioglossum figueresi (assembly GCA_028455805.1). Classification (NCBI taxonomy): domain Eukaryota; kingdom Metazoa; phylum Arthropoda; class Insecta; order Hymenoptera; family Halictidae; genus Lasioglossum; species Lasioglossum figueresi. The sequence goes on along the minus strand of CM052200.1, from coordinate 26,071,394 downwards.
AGACTCAATTATGCAAGAAGAGAGAAGCTGGGCATTCGGGAAGTAATCGAAGAAGAAGAAACATGACCGGTGAGCAGTGAAACAATTAACAATTATACTGATAACACGCGCGTTTCAACTGTTAACCCTTTGCAATCGGAACTATTTTAACACAAAAACTATTTAAACATTTCTTCTGACCTTGAATATTTCCATTCTATGTGAATTTTTCCTTTTAATGCATATTAAACTGATGCAATTTACTCATGCCATACCCAAATGTTTAGCAATTTGTTTGATATAAAGTAATTTGATAACGTACCAATAGATAACATATTTTGTATTATTGATATAGCAATATTTAGTGGTGCCTAAGGGTTAATTATCGTTATGGTATTTTCAATTTTCATTCAGCAATTTAAACATTTTTCCAGGAAACTTTAAACGTTCTTTTGTAAAATTGCACGGTTTACATAAAAAAAATTCATTATTATGTTTATTCTTTAATTATAATTAAAAGAAAAAATGATTCTACGAAAAATAAACATGCATGCATTCTTTGTATTTAATAGATTTTTTTTTAGCAGTTTATCATAAATTATACGATCCTAATGAATGGCATTTTAACGTTCAATTTTTGATGAAAAGATTACAATATGCTTTTTAAATTATTTCAAGCTTCAAGTTAACAATTTATTATAAACTATTTTGTTTCTGATTTACAGGATACGAACGTGGAAAGTTAATTATCGAAGGAAAGACCAAACAGGTCTACGAGTTACAAAATAAACCTGAATTATGTCTTTTGCAAAGCAAGGATCGTATCACTGCCGGAGACGGTGCAAAGTCTCATGATTTGGAAGGCAAAGCTGCTATTAGTACAGCTACTACAGCTAAAGTTTTCCAGTTATTGAAAGAAGCAGGACTGAATACTGCATTCGTTAAAGTGTTGAACGATACAGCTTTTATCGCTAGAAAATGTGAAATGGTACCCATAGAATGGGTTACCAGAAGATTGGCTACCGGTAGCTTTCTAAAGAGACATCCAGGTTAGCAAATACAGTATTGCATAGAGATCAACTCTTTTTAGTTTAATTGAAAAATTTAACTTGAGCGTAAAATGCAGAGCCAAATTTATGATACTAGAGAGGAACCCATAAATTAAAATAAGATAAGGTTCTAATATCATTAGAAATCTATAAATTAGAATAAAACAATCGTTTTTCGCGAGTGCAGCCAGCAATGAAATATGGTTGTTTGGCACTAAAAATGTTAATAAGCTATTCAATGAAGTTATACTTAAGTAATAATTAATTGCATTTGTCTTGTTATAGGAGTTCCAGAAGGATATAGATTCAATCCACCGTTACAAGAAACGTTCTTTAAAGACGATGCTAATCATGATCCTCAGTGGTCAGAAGAACAAGTTATTTCCGCAGGTTTCAAGTTGAATGGAATTACAATAGGAAAAGATGAGTTCGATATTATGCAACGAACAACTGTTGTTGTGTTCGAAATTTTGGAGCGGGCATGGGCAACTAGAGATTGCGCTCTCATAGACATGAAAATAGAATTCGGCGTGGACACAAATGGTGAAATTATGATAGCAGATATAATTGATAGCGACTCGTGGAGACTTTGGCCATCCGGCGATAAACGACTGATGAAAGATAAACAAGTATTTGCCTATACAGTTATTTAAATTAGTCCAGTATAACGTGTTACTACTTAATGAAATCAATCGTTCCAGGTGTACAGAAACCTAACAACAGTTACACAAGAAGATTTAAATGCTGTCAAACGCAATTTTAAATGGGTGGCGGATCAACTTGACTATCTTATTCCACCAAATAATAGTCATGTCGTTATTTTAATGGGCTCGATGTCTGATGAAGGACATTGCAAGAAAATAGCAAACCATGCCAAGTCTCTTGGTTTAAACGTTCATCTTCGTGTGAGTAGTGCTCATAAAGGAACTCGAGAAACACTACGTATCCTCTCCGAATACGAAGGTAGTTCCGAAAAGGTATGTTATTTCCTTCGAAAGCGAATAAATTCATTTCGTCACGCGACGTCAATTTTTAGATTGTAACAATTTCGAAAATTTCGTCGTAATACTCTGAAGGATTCATAAAAATATGATGAACGTTATCAGAATAGTGACACTGGGGTTGATTCTTTCTGTTTCATTTTCCATGGATTGTATCCGACCTGTGTATCTCTTAAATGTTTATGTCATGACACCATACTATCGCCAAAACACAGTGATAAAACTACTGATATAAACGAATATATTGCTTGTTTTTAAGTTATCTTCGGTTGTTTTTCTCACTCCTAGGTGGTGCTAATAGCTGTAGCAGGGAGAAGCAACGGATTGGGTCCAGTACTGTCTGGAAACACGTCTTTGCCTGTTATTAATTGTCCACCTTTCAAGCCGGAAAACATTTCACAGGACATATGGTCGTCGGTGAATGTACCCTCAGGTGATATATAATTGCGCATTCGATTAGAATTATAGTTCCTTGTTTGATCGTATCGTATATCATTAATTATTTGTTATCTTTAGGACTTGGATGTACCACAGTTGCTTATCCGGAAACTGCTGCGCTTGCAGCAGCTCAAATTCATGCATTACACGATCACGTCGTTTGGTCGCGACTGCGAGTTAAACAGCTAACGAATTTCATCGCTCAAAAACAAGCCGACTCGAAATTAAGAAATCTTGACTTCTAAGATTTTTGCGTTAGCCATCGCGAAAGACGCGAAACAGCTTCGATCATATTTTAGCAAACTTTTTCTGATTTTTTTATTAACGAATTAATAGTAACCGTGCTTGTTTCTTATCAACGCTATATACATTCGTAAATGTTTAATTTCTAATCGATTTAACATCAAATGTTCATGCTAGCTCTTTTTGTATACACTGTATTACTCTTCCTATTAGTGATTCTTTATTGGTTACAAGTATATAATATTCACTTGTTTCCACTTAAGCAAATATTCGAATAACATACGTAGAAATGTATACAAATTTTCGATACTTGCAACGATAATTTTGTACTGTTACTATGTCATTCAAACGGAATTTTGTACAATTTCTTACATCGATAAAACGAATGTATTATTCGTTTAATCTGAAACGAAACAAAAGCGATCAAGTTACATCGATTATTGTATCAACACTTGTTATGACATTTAACGAATGAATGGATTCATAGAAATAATTGTTACCATTGCGATTACTGATTCCGACTTGCTAAGGCTTCTATTACCGCAGTTTCCTTTGGACATTTTTCAGTTAAAACCACTGGTCCGGCTTCTGTTATTAAAACATCGTCTTCAATGCGTATACCCAAACCATGAAATTGCGATGATGCATACTGATTTCTCGAGCTTACGTATATACCTGTAAATATCGATGAAGTAAATGCCGAGTGAATTAAAGCAACGTTTTTGGTTCAATTATACCTGGCTCTACAGTCACTATCATTCCTGGTTGAAGTTTTATGCTTCTAGAAATTTTGCCTGTATCGTGCACGTCCATTCCTAAATAATGACTTACATGATGCGGGCAATACGTATATGCTGCTGAAAGTAATTTATCACCGGTTAACTGTTTCGGTATTAATCCAATGTCTTGTAATCTTCTGCCTAACAAAGAGCACATATCGTGAAATAACTGGTCCAAGGTAGGCATTTCTTTCAGTCTACAAATTAAAACGTTCTGAATGTCTAATATAATATCGTATAAAACTTTTTGTTCTGGTGTGAACTTGCCATTGATTGGCCATGTTCTAGTTACGTCGGACGTATACCCATGGTATTCGCATCCTAAAAAGAAACATTAGGAAAATAAACTACATGGAATACAGCAACGAAAACAAAGTTAGCTTTACATCGATGACAAACCTGCATCCATTAAAACCATATCCCCGTCTCGAATGATTTGGTTATTACTAATATAATGAATAATATTAGCATTTTTACCAGACGCGACAACTGGTGGGTATGCTAAGAATTCTGCCCCATTCATACGACACTCGTAATCCACCGTCGCAAACAACTGGTGTTCGCTCATTTTTGGTTTCGATGTTTCTATCGTTCTAGATATCGCGGAGGAAGCAATTTCACAGCTTTTTCTCATTAGATCGATTTCTGATCGAGATTTAATTAATCTGATTTTATGAATTATGCTTGTAGGGGAAACAAATTTTGGATTATGAGTTGTCTTAATTAATTCGAGTAACCTTTTATGCAAGTTTGGTTGCGCTACGTTGTTATTCTCATACCAAATACTGCACTTCTTGTTTTCATTTACAAACGAGACTAAAAATTGTTCGAATTCTGTAATAGGAAGTGCCAAGTCAGTACCGAATAACGTAGGGGCATCTTCGACTCCGGTTCTAGGTCCATCCCATAATTCGGAATGTTCATCTGGCTGTTTTACAAACAGTATGGTTACAAAGTTTTCATTCTTCGCTGTAATCACCAAAATACTGTCGGGTTCTTGACAACCAGTGAAATATAAAAAGTCTGTATTTTGACGGAACACATACGGTATTTTGTCGGATATGTACACTTTCGAAGAAGACGAAATAATCACGACATGAGATTTGTCTATGCTCGAAACGGAAGCGTGCGAGATAATGCTTTCCATCAATTTAACTCGCCTGTTTTTGAATTCGTTTAGCTGGATACCTGGTGCAACTTCCCCTTTTTTAAGTAAATGAGGATGCGTTATCGCCGTTGGTTGTCCGCACGCCCGACAAAGGGTTGCCGACAATTCTTCCGATTGACATCGACTCGTATTGTTGGCAAATGTATCTATTGAGTGTCGAATATGTCTTCGTTGTCCTACAATTAAGATTCATTCTATAATAGCGTGCCAGTTTTAACGATTTCATAAAATACGAGAACAACATAACCTATCTTACGGTTCCTCATTTTTATTTTCACGTTCGCTACTCACCATATTTCCGAATGTGCCGTACAATAGCGCATCGCGTGCTGTTAAACATTTTGATAATGTCGTGAATGAATATTCTTTCGATTTTTCGACGGGCGAAATATTTCGATTCAATGAATTTTCCAGAGTGTCAATACCTTCGAGATTGGATACATCGTATGTATCTCGCAAAGTAGGTGCCTACATACTCGTGGCTCGCGGTTCGCAGTGAATTCGTGCGATGCTTCTGTGAACAATGTATTCCGTACACACAGGCATCGTGAACGAAAAGTTTGATAATAATCGCGGGATGGGCTATGTATACGAATATTCAGTAATGTATTATCTGCGCCGTTTGATATCCTCCGCCGATTATCGCGACTTCGTTACCGTTCGTGACTGTCGCTCGAGTTTTTTTAACGATCAATAGAGAAGCGAGAAGCGGATAACATATTTTCTGTTACAAAATTCGGCCGGAAAATGTGATTCGATAGAAGGAGCAACTTCGAGGAATGCGTATTATTGTTGACGTTTGGCAATGACAGCTTTAACCGATTGTAAATCAAACGATCGTTCTTGGAACTTGTCAAACGTATACTGTCATTATGGTGTCGTTTAAAGAAAATGAGCGATTCCAATGGATTCCGGACGATTTACAACGAGAAGAAACGAATGTATCGTAAACTCGGAAAATTCATCTAGCCGAGGGTATTCGAAATTTCCTCCAACTATTTTCACTAATCTACGATAAGCGTTGGTGCAAAATTACTGAAAGGTTAAACTTCATTTTAAATTGATTCAACGTTGTTTATGCAGCAGTACAAGCCAGCAAAGTTTACAAAACTAACTGGTAATCATCGCATGTGAAATAAATCGCTATATAATCGACAAGAATGCATTTCACTGGACATTAAAGTAAGGCACTGTTAGATTGCAGAAAATATGCGTTCGTAATCGCACGACGCTCTGCTAATAAATTAATTTTATAAAAATTAATTCGCATTAACCAACTGTCAAGTAAAACAATCAACATGAGCGTTCCACTGGATATCGTAGTTAGGCCAGAGGTCCGTTTGGACGCAAAGTGGCTTAAAACTGATCTGAAGCGTTTACTTTATCGAGACGGTTTGGCCAAACTATGGAACGAAATGATACGGGACGGTGAGATTGTAGGTTCTTTTAGTGACGGCTTAATCAACTCAGCAGGCATAACAGCTAGAAAAGGTACCAAAGCTATATATGATTGGTACTGTTTGTTTCTGGTATGTTATATAGGTTTAACGGATTTTTGATATTTTTCAGGTGAAACTGGCCATTATTATTGTAACATGAGAGTGTTGTCATGCTTGTGTTGCGATGGTATTTGTGGTCCGCAACACGGCTGTAATTGTGGACCCTGTCAGAAGCTAGACGAAGAAGAAGCGTCAAGAGCAAATGTTCTCGCGGAAAAAACTACTCCGGCCCGACGCACTATGGACTCTTGGCTCTGGGGTCCCCAACCATGTAAGAAATTATTATAGAACTTTCTTTTATCGTCGTACGTTTTTGAACTGTTTTATAGTTAACAAAAAAATTTTCTAGCACTGTCCGACCTAACCGAATGCATCGATTTACTCATCAAAGAGCAAAGGAAATTGTGTCACGAAGTAGCGAACAGCACATTATCCTCGACAAGACTGAAACAACGATTGGTAGTAGCACGACGATACTTGATGGCTCTCGTTCGTCACAAACCACACGAGACCAAGGACATTCCAATGGCGCCTAAACCAGCCGCTAAACTACAAAAAATGTATTCGAATTAATCTTCTATTTCTCAAACTTCGTTCTCGTTCGAACGAACCATCTAGGAATTATTAGGTTGGCAAGAAAGTAATCTCGATATTTTAAAGTGAAATAAAACCGAATTTTTTTATTCAAGCAATGAACTTTAATCAATAAAATATTTTCCATTTCGTACGATGATCTTTTGCCATATTTCTGATAGTTTCATAATTCCGCACTCATGAAACTTCTGGTCCTTATCGCCAAAAAACTGATCCAAGTGCGATTTCAGGTGATCATTATTAGTGAATGTTTTACCATTCAAAGAGTGAAATGTCTGGGCTATAATAATCTTTCCAATAATCTTTCACGTGTTACCAAAGATGTCTGTGACCTAGGATTATCATGGTGGAACACGTGAAAAATTATTGGAACTTGGTTGGGAAGTGATGTCACATCCGCCATATAGAAAATATTTAATTGATTAAAGTTCATTGCTTGAATAAAAAATTTCGGTTTTATCTCACCTTAAAATAGCGAAATTACTTTCTTGCCAACCCAGTACGTAATTGTCGCGTTTAGAGACAAAAGGATTTTACTTCTGTAGTGTGTAGAGTAGCTACAGTTGAATCGAAGGAAACGATTTCATCGGGCACGTGTAATAATTTCAGGATAAGACCAAACGAGAAGGCGACGTTGGGTTTAGCACGAGTAGGCTCTCGCGCCGCTCTAAATTTCTCGTTCGCGTACCTACGACGGGCTTGGAGATCCGGCGAGGATATAGAATTTTGCAGCGAGCTGTTATCGGAATCGCTGGAAGCTTTGCAATCGTTACCGGAGGCAACGCTGTTCGACGAGACGAACGTTTCTCAAGTCTGGCTGGAAGTGGTGGAACGATCGGCGAAATTTTTACGACAAGTTGTCACGGGGTATATGATCCTCTTCGAGTTTGCTATTCGATATTCCAACATCGAGCCGTCTGGCGAACTAGAACGTAATCTCTTTGGTTTTTCCAGGGATATAATCAGTGGAAGATCATGGTGCCCCATACCGTTGACCGATCAGCATACGGCTTTATGCCTGTTGCTGGAATTGGTCACGCAAAGAGCTACTCTATCTAGCTTGTTGGACTCCGTTTGCCTACTGCTTCACCTAAGCGGGAAACACAAGCATCAAGACAATCGCGTGATACCACCTGGAAGCACGGCGCCGTTGGTACCGTTGTTAAGGCGATTGAACGCGATCCCGGCCTCGAAATCGAGACGTCCAGACGAGAACATGGCGCCGGGTCCGTGCGAAGTTCTGCTCAAGTACTTGAGATTGCCCGACGATGACAGCACGTCCGTCGATCTACGAAAAGCGGCGGTGATTATAATGTGCAATTTGAGCAGGCTGGCCGCTCCGCTGCTGCCACCGTTGGTAATCGACAGATTCCCGAAGAGTCAAAATCAAACGTTCCAGGAAGTTTTAGCCTGGGGTACCGTGAAATTTGGGAACGGCGCGTCCCCGTTTTACTGCGATGCGATCGCCGAGCTTGGTATCAAGCAGCTCTGCTGCACCGAGAGAGCTCTGATGATTCTTTCGATCAGCGGGAACGTTTACATGATGTACTATGGGTCCGAAACGCAATATCCGCAACGGGTGCACGGTTTCTCGGATAAACCGGTGACGATGATCGCCTCTCATTCGGACGGCAAGCATTACTTGGCTCTGACGCAAGAGAACGCAGTGTATTCGTGGGGGAACGGAGACGGCGGTCGATTGGGTCACGGAGACAGGACATGGTACGACGAGCCAAAACTAATCGAGGCGTTGGTCGACAAAAACATCGCGTTCGTCGCATGCGGAAGCACCTACTCGGCGGCGCTCAGCTCGAACGGTGAGCTCTACACCTGGGGTCGTGGCAATTACGGAAGGTTGGGTCACGGAAACTCGGAGGATGTGACAGTCCCGACGTTGGTCACCGGCATGAACGGGCACATGGTCGTGCACGTGGCGTGCGGCAGTGGTGATTCTCAAACGCTGTGCGTCACCGCGTCCGGCATAGTGTTCTCTTGGGGCGACGGAGATTACGGAAAGCTCGGCAGAGGCGGTTGCGACGGATCGAAAACGCCAAAGATCGTCGACAAGTTGTTGGATATAAACGTGACGAAGGTGTATTGCGGAGGTCAATTCTCGGCTGCTCTGACGGCGTACGGTGAGGTCTATACCTGGGGGAAGGGCGAGGCTTACCGTTTAGGTCACGGGAACGAGGAGCACGTCGACTATCCGAAAGCGATCGAGACACTCAAGACAAAGAAAGTGAAAGACCTGTGCGTAGGCAGCTTGCACGTGCTCGCCTTAACAGAGGATCAGTTGGTCTACGGTTGGGGCAGAAACGACTATGGCCAGATCGATCCGGCGCTGGAGAGTGTGGTAGCCGAGCCGACGATCTGCCCGACCCTGTCTGGGAAGAACGTGATCGGGCTAGCCTGCGGGCCAAGTCAGAGTTTCGCGTGGTGCACGTCCGCCTGGTCGGTTGTGACCAGGGTGCCGTTCGTCGTCGACTTGTCCGAGGACACATTTCGGCTGTTGGACAATCTGTTGAGCAAGGCTTGCGAGGGATTACCGGGCACGCGACCACCCACTCAAGACCGCGAGTGTCTGGCCGTGGCCGCGTTGAATTTGCTTCGACTGCAGCTGCACACTATGATAACGCACAATATCGAGGCGAAATCGCTGGGACTTCTCCTCGGTTCTTTAAAGCAACGATGCGTCACGCTGGCCAGCGGCACTGGAATTTTAGCAACGATCCAAGAGGCGGCCCAAGCGGTGTTGCAAACCGGCTGGAGCATTCTCCTGCCGACAGCGAACGAACGAGCGAAAACTCTATCGAACTTTCTGTCCAAGTCAAACGGAACCGACGAACAGGGGGCCGGTGATAACAACATCAGCAACAACAACAACAACATCGACACCAACATCCACAATATCAACAACAGTAACGTGAACGTGAACGTGAATGCCAACATCAACATCAACGTTAACAACAACGGACAACGTTTCATGGCAGACTTGTTGGTGTCCAGTTTAATGGCAGACGGCGGCTTGGAGCTGGCGTTGAAGACCGCGATCAAAGCGGAAACGAGCGAGCTGATCGACGACAAGGAATTCTTTGCAACGAACGGGACGACAACGACAACCTTGACGACTGCGACGACGACGACGACGGCCGCTAGTAAATCCAGCGACGCAGTCAAGCAAGCGAAAGAGCTCAATTCGGAGAAGAACAGCAACACGAGCATCTCGCTGTTGCAGCTGGTGAAGCAGCTGATCAAGAACGGTACATGTACCACGAGATCGAAATTGCGTCTTGGCTGGTCGTCGTCGGATCAGTCGATTCGCGGGAACGAGGAGTCGTTGATCTTGCAGAGAAACGACGCTTCTCCCAGTTTGAACCTTCTGCTCAAGTTTCAACGGTTGGTAGTAGCGCGACTATACGATTGCGTTCATCAGTCGAGAACGGAGAACTCGCGCGACCAGGAGATGCTCGGCGCGGAGTCGCTTCTCAGTAAATACATTTCGCTGATCTCCAGTCACGTAACCGAGATCGCGACACTGGCGGCCGAACTGGCGAACGCGAGCCTCAAACAATTCGTATTTGTCTGCACGGTATTGAGGGGGGACATTGTCCACGTTTTGCTACCAGAGCTAATCACTTGCCTGATTCTTCTGCAAGTCGATTACCCGATGCTGCTGCTCCGGATGAACTGGATGGAACGGATCGGACCGATGTTGGAGGCGCTCGACCGGTTCAACAAATTGGTACCGGGCATCGGGAGGAACGAGACGGACGAGCTGTCTTGGCCGGGCATCATAGCTCCGCAGCATAGTAACAAGATCTCAATCTCAGACGAGCCGTCCGTGATCCGTTGGGCCGATCTGGAGAACCATAATCGAGACGGTGGTCTTTGGGTGGTGATCAACAACAACGTGTATGACGTACAAGACGCGGTGCGGTTCGAGCCTACGACCGCGACGGATTCTTCGGAGGAGGGGATTCGGGAGAAAATCACGTTCGGATGGGATGGCGGTTATTCCGGTGTTTCGAGCACGGCTCGCGGTCAACAACAGCAACAATTGCCTCCGTTGCCTCCGCGATCCATGATGGATTCGTATTTCGTCGGGCATTATTGCCACTCGGAGCCGGAGACCACCGAGATCACGATCCACGCAACGGATGCGTGTTCCTCTCTGCTCGATGCCGAACGAGCCCTCGGATTTCTTTTGGGATTGCACGCGCACCGAATGCGACAGAGTTTGCCGTTGCAGCCGGCCGAAGAGGAGTCCGGCGTTTGGCTGGACGCGAATTTTTTCCGCGGTGGTTTGCAGGTTCTACAGCCGCCGAATCCGTACGAGGAGGAGAAAGGAGAGGCGAGAAGCAACACATCAACGGCGGCGAACTCGCCAACCGAGCCACAGCTGCCTCACCAAACTCGTATAAAAAACGAGCCGCAAAAGGAGAAGGACGACCGCGCGACGGCGTTCGTGCACGCGCTTGCCGAGACCCACAGAACCGAGCCACAGGTTCACGCGTTCCTGACGATCGTCGACAAGTTCTCGAAGGCGAACAATCTGTTGGCGCATACCGAATTCTCCGGCGATCACCCTGTCGAGGAGGTGGGCCGTTTGTTGATGGCGGTGATCGTGAAACATCTCAGACTAGGATACCAGGCGATCGAAACGATCGATCAGGAGATCACGGGGAACGGGGTAAACGGGAAACTACCGAAACCGTTGGCCGATATGGTTCGAGCCATTCATCAGACCAAATGGAATTTTATCCGGATCAGACAGCAACAGAATAGAAGCTACAAAGAAGTGTGCGCGCCGGCTCAAGAGAAGTGCAGGTTCCTGCTTCACGAGATTCGGTCAGCGACCAGCTACGAGATCAAAGGGTTGCGCGACGCGAAGCTATTGCACACGGTACCGAGGTTCAAGAGGGCGGTTCGAATAGTGATAAGGGATATCGTTCGTGGGAACAGAGGATCGCCGAGCAAACCGGAGGATATCGTGAACGTTTCGATTCAGAACGGGAAGATTCGGAAAAAGTCGGAGGAGGACACAACGCCGAAAGAGGCGGCTACCGTTTCTGTTTCCGTATCCGTGTCCGGTAAACCGTCGCCGTCATCGCCCTCCAAGCTGGAGAACACCTCGGAGAACGATGCCAGGAAACGAATCGGCAAGATCGCCGAACGGGTCAGACAGAGGCCGCTGAACATCGACGCGAGCGAACTGATGGCAAACATAATCAATTTCGTGGTGACCGAGGACGGCGCGGACGTGGAGACTTTGCGCCGGGCAATATACTGTCAGACGCAGCGGGCCAAATTGCGAGAACAGGGAATTCTGATGATGCGAGAGCTGCTCAGCGAGGACAATCTGATCACGTCGGTCAAGTACTCGTTGCTAAACGGCTGGCTCGGCTTAACCCACGAGAACACGCGCGTCGACGAGAACACGATCACGCATTGCCTCGACAATATTCGATCGATAACGCCCTATCAGAAGTCGCGAATCATTCTGTCCGAAGCGGAGGTGACCTCGTGGGCGGTGAAAGCGCTACGGGCGTACGTTGTTCAAGCGGAAGTGCCGAGCAAACCAAAGATCAGTGACAAGAGCAGCCTGAACCAGGGTACGTACACTTGGTTGCGGAAACTGCCGAGGGCCAGGTTTTTACTGACGATACTGGGCATGCTGACCAACTACCAGCACGCCAACGAGATTGGCCTGCTAATCAACTCGGGCACGTTGTCCAGCGTGTTGACGTTGCTTAGGCAAATCGGACCGGCCGCTGCGACAACGACAGCGGTAATGACCGCGAACGGAAACGCGAACACAAATACGAACGTAAATGCGACCGGGAACGCGAGCAGAAATGCCACGATCGTGGCGACGTCGTCGACGGGACTAGAATCGGACGAGTTCAAGTCCAAGGACGCTACAACCGCGATTTACGAAGACGCGTTGGAGAAGAGCAAACCGCCGAGCGTGCAACTGACCGGCAAGGAGCTGGCGGCCTTGATGAAAGTCGGGACTCGAGTGGTTCGCGGGGTTGATTGGAAATGGGGGGATCAAGACGGTCCTCCGCCCGGGGAGGGGCATGTGATTCACGAGCCCGGCGTGGACGGTTGGGTTCGAGTCCAGTGGGACAACGGTAACACCAATTCGTATCGCATGGGCAAGGAGGGCAAGTACGACTTGAAACTGGCCGAACCGACGACTCCACCGGCAACCGACAGCGACCTGGATACCCCACTCGATACAATCAAGCCGAATTCGAGTTGCCAAACGACGAGCGACCCGGTACCCGACATTCGGCCGACCACTTGCCTCAAGTCCGCTTCTCTCGCATTGCTCCGCGTTCTGCTGCTCTGCTGCGGCATAGTGGCCGACAAGGTGACACAATCCGCCATAAAAACGCTCGCCTCTGTGCTGCGCGGCGTAACGTCGGCCGCGCATAAGGCTGACACAGTGAACTTGGTCGGCTCGATCGGTTCGATCGGTCAGTCTCCGCGAAGTTTCTCACAAGAATCCACGGAGACCTGGGCGACGCTGAGCATGCTCAGAGCGATCGCCAATTCCACTGAGCTCTGCAAATCGTTAAGCACCAAACCTTGGATTGATTTTCTTCTGAACGTGATCGCAGAGGAGCGAAACTCGAATCTGGAGAAACAGATAATGGCTGTGCGGTTGCTGAGCACCGTTCTGCCATGTTGGTCTGCTGGCAATCCGAACACCGTGCCGTTCCTCGAGAGGACATTCCGCATAATGGGCCGTATCGCGCTTTCTTGCGATCTCGGCTCCTCGTCCGAACCGTACGCGAACAGGTGTCGCGTGTCCCTAACGGCCTCTCACAGTTCGACAATCGTCGAGGAGCTGGTTTCTTTGATCAGATACTTGCACTCGGTTCCAAATTGGAACGCGACGCTAAACGCGTTCCTCGCGTCGAAACTGTCTCTGGCGTCGGACCTGCTCAGCGACGGACCCCTCTTCCATATCCAAGTGAACGAGAACGGGGGAGAGAACAGCCTGAGCATCCAACAGACGGTAATGGCGACGCTGATGGTCATCGGAGGAATCGACGATAGACCGCGAATCGGAGATCTGGTTGACGTGGACGGACAAATTGGAACGATCTACAGGTTTACCAGGCACGCGAAAGTTCTTGCGAAGATGCACAACACCGACACGCGCCACAAGCTGCCGTTCTTCTCCGTGAAACGCGTCGCGGAGAAATTTCGTCTGGACCGTATGCCCATGCCGGACTCGTTCTTATCGACCTGGGCGAACCTGTTGCTGGGTCATCGCGGGTTGGACAAGCGACCGAACGGGATGCCGGTGATCGCCGGCGCCGTGAACCCGTCCGTGCTGCGCACTCAGCAGCAACAGCTCGCCGCGTTGAACGCAGGGAAAGCGGTTCTCGATCACCAGTCCAAATTGAGAAAGATTCTGAGACAGCCGATCAACAAGAAGAACGAGTGCAACGCGCACGACGATGATGTTGTTGGTGTCGCTGACGGCAGAAGTTCTGCGGGGGATGTCGGCAGCAGGGTTGTCGAGATTAACCTCAGAACCAGGCGCAGGAGACGCGTCCACACGCGTAGAGTGAGCGCTCGTTCTCGAACGAGCACCTGTGCCCGTCTCCAAGCAGTCGACGCTCGTGCCAGGGACGTCCTCACCGCCACCACCATTGCCGACGACGAAGCTGACGACGATGACCATCACCGCTACCGCCATCTCCAACACCACCACCGAGAGAACGTGGTCGACAATCTCGACAACGAAAACGACCGCGTCGTTGACGAGGAGGAGAGAGACGGCGACAACGATGACGAGGATGACGAAGACGACGACGACGACGACGACGACGATGACGACGACGACAACAACAACAAGGACGAGCTGAACGCCGAGCAAGAGATCAGGACCAACAGTTTTTGGATCGGTGATGATGCACGACATGCGCCGGCGAACGGCAAGGTCAACGTCGATATCGACAACGACAACAAGGACGAGCTGAACACCGAGTACGAGATCGGGACCGACGGTACCAAAATCGGCGATGATGCGCGACGACCGCCGCCGCCACATGGTAAGGTCGACGTCGATATTGACAACGACAACGATAACGATAACGACAACGACAATCGAATCGACAACGACCGCAACGAGAGCGACAACCACGCGGAGGACGTTGAGGGCTGTCGCGATAGACGTGTCACGTTATTCCAAGAGATGCTTCTCCGGGCGACAAGACCGCAACCCTTAAGACCCATCTTCAAGCGGAGAGAATTGGAAGTAGCCGCTTTGACAGTCTCGCAGTATCTAGCCTCGGAACTGAGTCACTCACCGATCCAGCGAGCCGGAGGAGGTCCCGTCTCGGTACTCGACTCTCCCGCGTCCGATTGTTCGTTGGCATCGTTGAACTCCAGCCAGAAGAAGCACTGCAGAAACTCCGGGAATGCACGAAAGAGCCCTCCACCGATGAGCCCTCTGATAGCGCAGCTAACGGAGATGGGTTTCCCAAAGCGAAGCGTCGAGTTCGCGATTAAAAGCCTGAACACCGCAGTCGGCTACATCACTGCCGAGAGCGTGGTGGCCTGGCTCCTCGAGAACCCGGACGCGGCGCTCAGCGACAGCGAAACCTTGTCGAGCGTCTACGGATTATCGGATCCCGAGGATTCGACCAGCGAGAACGTTGACGACTCGCCGTCAGCGAACGACGTTGTCTCCTCATCGATGCCGCCTAACTACGTGAAGAGGTCCGACTTTCTGTCGGTCGACGAGTACGCGACTTATGTGCGAGACAACCTGATTCCTGGCATGCTGGTACGGTGTTGCAAGAGCTACGAAGAGGTTGAGTACGGGGATGTGGGACAGGTGACGAAGATAGATCCGGGAGGCCTGCATGATCTGAACGTGCAGGTCGCGTGGCAACGATGGGGTGCCACCTACTGGGTCCGGTTTATTCACATCGAGCTGCTGGGACACCCACCGACGATACCTGGCGGGCCGGTCGCGCTCAAGGTCGGCGACAAGGTCCGGGTGATGGCGTCCGTAACCGTGCCCAAGTATAAGTGGGGATCGGTGAACCATCAGTCCGTCGGGATCGTGACGGCTGTGATCAACGACGGGGAAGACGTGTCGGTCGACTATCCCCACCAGAGCGGTTGGACCGGGTGCGCGGCAGAGATGGAGAGAGTGCCGTCCTTCCACCATTCGTTTTCCTGCAATTCCTGCCATCTACTGCCGATCTCCGGTCCACGGTTCAAGTGCAAATACTGCGAGAATTACAACCTCTGCGAGAATTGTTTCTATACGAAACGGTGTCACAGACATGGATTCAGCCGGATCGTCGAGCCCGGATCGGCGGCGGTGTACGCCGGCAAACCGGGAAGATACCACCGGCAAGACTTTGCGGAATCCTCGCTGATCGACGACTGGTCCAAGTGCATTCGAACGTTGACCGTGTCTTCGCGGGAAAACTGGGCGGCCCGACTGGTCGACGAGTCTGGCTGGTACTGGCAGAGCTGCGGCGTCCAGTGTCAACATTGGATCCGTTTGGAGATGTTGCCCGGCATACTGGTGCACTCGCTGAAGATACTGGTGAACCCGCAGGACGGCAGCTACATGCCATCGCTTATCGCGGTGTACGTCGGCGAGACGTTCAGCCGATTGGTCGAGCTGGCGACGATCGACGTGTGGTACGCCGACACCAGCGTCCTGCTTCTCCAAGAAAGTAAAGAGTACTACCCGTGCATCGAGATCGCGGTGAAACGGTGCCATAACGGTGGCATCGACTGCAGGATACACGGGCTTCGGATCGTTGGCAAGAAGAAAATCTTTGAAAACCAACTGGCCACCTCGGTCTCGTTTCTGGCCTCGGATTGGGAGATCGAGCAAGAGCAGATGAACGCGCAATGGCCCACCGAGGCGCCCCACTACTCGGCAGTCTACGTCTGGGGATTGAACGACAAGGATCAACTCGGCGGCCTGAAGGGCTCCAAGATCAAGTTACCGGTCTACAGCGAGGTTCTGTCCAAGCTGAAGCCCGTCTACATCGCCGGCGGCAGCAAGACATTGTTCGTTGTCAGCCAGAAGGGAAAACTGTACGCTTGCGGGGAAGGCACTAACGGTCGGCTCGGCCTCGGTGACGATAGCAACGTCTGCGAGCCGAAGCCGATACCGTTCCTTGACCAGTACGTGATCAGGAAGGTAGCGGTGCACTCGGGCGGCAAGCATGTTCTCGCTCTGACCAAGGATGGCAAAGTGTTCTCCTGGGGCGAGGGAGAGGACGGGAAGCTAGGCCACGGCAACTGTCAGACGCTCGACAAACCGAGGCTGATCGAGGCCCTCAAGGCAAAGAGGATACGAGACATCGCCTGCGGCTCCGGACACTCTGCCGCCGTGACCAGCAGGGGCGAACTCTACACCTGGGGCTTGGGCGAGTATGGCAGATTGGGTCACGGGGATACCGCCACCCGATTCAAGCCGAAGCTGGTGCAGGCGTTGATAGGTCACCGAGTGATACAGGTCGCGTGCGGTAGCAGGGACGCACAGACGATGGCATTGACCGCCGACGGTTCCGTCTATTCCTGGGGCGACGGAGACTTTGGCAAGCTCGGCCGTGGGGGCAGCGATGGCTGCAAAACTCCGTTCTTGATCGACATGCTGAACGGTTTAAGCGTCGTGCAGATCGAGTGCGGGGCACAATTTTCCTTGGCGTTGACCAAGTACGGCGAGGTTTGGACCTGGGGAAAGGGCGACTACTTCCGGTTGGGCCACGGCGACGACCATCACGTTCGAAAGCCCACGATGGTAGAGGGTCTGCGAGGCAAGAAGGTGGTCCACGTGGCCGTAGGCGCTCTGCACTGTCTCGCGGTCACCGATACCGGGCAAGTGTTCGCATGGGGCGACAACGATCATGGACAACAGGGCAACGGTTCGACCACCGTCAATAAAAAACCGTCGTTGGTGCACGAGCTCGACGACACGCGGGTGAATCGCGTGTCGTGCGGCTCCAGCCACAGCATCGCATGGGTTCTTTATCAGCCGGCGACCAGCAATCAACAGCCGGTCACCTTTCCGACGACCAAAGATCCGCTCGGCCAGACCATGCTACGTTTCAAAAGCAACGTCGGAGAGGCTGGTGCGAGCTACGTGCCGTCGTATTCGACGAGCGGATTCGGCGCTGCCGTCGGTAGCAGTGGTGGCGGTACAGTCCCCATTCCCGGAACCAGCAACGGCGTCTACGATGACTGTGCGAGTACGAGCGGAGCTCGTAACAGCTTGAACGCCAACGGCAGCCGACCCTCTCTTGCGAGTATCATCTTGTCGCTGGAGAGCAACGGGGTGAAACAGCAAGCGTTACAACACGTGATCAACGCGCTTCGAATAATGCAAGCACGCATCGCCGTAGTGACCGCGCTTCAAAGCCACTCGACCTTGCGAATCGCCGCTGCTGGGCAAGCCAACTCGGTCAACGGCGGGAGCAACGGGAATGGATCCGGCGGTGGAGGAGTCTACACGCTCGCGGAAACATCGCCTGACGCTGGAACGGTCGGAACGATTGCTACGATAGGAACGGTAGCAGGAGGAGTGGACGAGACAAGTATCGGCACTGGCGTCGGACACGCCGTCTATCAGAACGTCGGAGAAAGCTCGCAGGGTGGCGGCGAGGCGCCGGCGAACGCCGCTGAAGTGGCCAACTTGATCGCCAATCCTAGAACCAGCCCAGAATCGGAGGACTACCCGCTGACCATGTTCCCGTCGATGTCCAGCTCGGCGAGTCTGTCCTCGAGAGCGTCGAAGATGTCAAGCAGCGCGATGAGCGTGATCGCGGCGACGCTTACGTCGAATGCGCAATTGGTCGGCGAAGGAAACGGCTCGGCGGACTCAAGCCTGGACGATTTCACGTCGACGATCGCCGAGGAAGACGCTAGGATGCTGGTCGAACTGTTGAAACTGGCGGTGGCGAATCGGGTCTGCAAAGGAGCCCGAGAAACCCTGTCATCTGTGTTAATAGCGCTCGCGAAGGTGAACCATTCGATTCGCACGATGATCTTGGAGATTTGCATCACCGAGCTGGAGGACACGGTGAAGAGTTCGAACAACGGGAGCAATCTGCCACAGCCGGTGGTGCAGGAGAGCCCGCACCCGTATATCGACGGTACCACGTTGACCGGCCACGTCAAGATTCCCGGTGCGGAGGCGTTGAGGGTTGAGTTCGATCGACGATGCTCGACCGAGCGACGCCACGATCCGCTCGCGTTCATGGATACCAACAACAGGGTGGTGGCGGTGAAGTCTGGCCGGGAGTGGAGCGAGTGGGCCAACGGCGAGATCCGGATTCCCGGAGACGAGCTCAAGTGGAGGTTCTCATCGGACGGATCTGTAAACGGCTGGGGATGGCGGTTCACTGTACACCCGGTGTTCGCCAGCCTCTCGGGCCACGAACTCGTCTCGGACAGAGCGATTCTCTCAGAGCCATCGATCGGGCTGGCCGAGTCTCTGCTTGACAACGGTTTGATTGGGCTGGATAGGAACGACGCGACGAGACTCGCCGCCACACTGGCCCAGTGCAGCCAACTAAGTGTGTTGTCGGCCCAGCAGCGTATGTGGGCGCTCAAGAAGTTGCAGGTCGTCTACACGACCGGTCCTAGCATACGACCGGAGGTTGCTCTCACCACCCTGCTCGGATCGCTGCCTCAAGCTCTGTTGAAACAGTACTTTTACGAAGACCCGTTGGTCCGTGGTGGGAAACAACTGATGCACAGCGATTTGTTCAAGGTGCTGGTCGCTCTCGCGTGCGACATCGAACTCGATGGGATGTACTGCTGCTCGGAAATCCACAAATGGTCCTGGTTTCGAAGGTACTGTCTCTCCGCGAGGGTCGCCAAAGCTCTGGTGAATCGCACGCCACTTCCGAGGCCGTTCTGTCTGGAGGTTACCAAGCGCATCAACGAGATGAACGCCGACGGTGAAACCGCCAACAGAGATCACGAGAGCCACCAATTGTTCAAGCAGGAACACGACGAGCAACTGTTACAGTGGCTGAACCGCCGACCGGAAGACTGGACGCTGTCGTGGGATGGTTCCGGAGCGATTTACGGCTGGGGACACAATCATCGGGGTCAATTAGGCGGCCTCGAAGGTGCCAAGGCGAAATTACCGGTTCTCTGCGAGAACCTATCCGCACTTCGGCCGGTCCAGCTTACGGGGGGAGAGCAGACCTTGTTCGCCGTCACTGCCGATGGAAAGGTCTATGCGACCGGTACGCAAACGATATAATAATATCATTTCTCAAACTTATTGGGCGCGCCCTATTATTTTATTAAAAACGTACCCTCTGATGAATCGTCGAGTGTTTTCTTTATCGTATGTTTAGAACACTTCGAAAAATTATGATTACAGTAATCTCGGAATCTAAGCACGAAAGAGCTTCCCGATCTAAGCCAGTTCGCCTATCCCTTCCATTGGAGTAGTTTTTCACGATATCGTAAAAATTACATTGAATCAATTTAGTTTATAATAATGTGATGTGAAATGGGGTGCGTCTAAGCTTCTGATACGCACTGTACTTTCTTTTCTGATTTCCCTCGTTCGATCGAGTCTGATGTCCACGCTCTGTTCGATATACTATAGGATACGGTGCGCTCGGTCGACTCGGAATCGGAGGAAACGACTCCGTGACGGAACCGACTCTTTTGGAATCTATTCAGCACGTGTTTGTGAAGAAAGTTGCAGTGAATTCGGGAGGGAAACACTGTCTCGCGCTCAGCTCCGAGGGACACGTTTATTCGTGGGGAGAAGGCGATGACGGTAAATTGGGTCACGGAAACCGGATGTCACACGATCGACCTAAACTGATCGAAGAACTTCTGGGAATTGAAATCGTGGACATCGCTTGCGGCGGTAACCACAGCGCGGCGATCACGAGCACTGGCTTGCTTTACACTTGGGGAAAAGGTGAAGTAAACTGTGCTCTGCGAGTTCCTCTTATTCTTCTTTGACTTTGTTCTCAGATTAGCGGAATACGGTAACTGTGCGTGTTCTCGTTTTAGGTCGATACGGACGTTTGGGCCACGGTGACAGCGAGGATCAACTGACGCCGAAGCTGGTCGAAGCGTTACAAGATTATAAAGCAATCGACGTCGCCTGCGGAAGCGGAGACGCGCAAACGCTTTGCGTCACTGATGACGACAACGTTTGGAGCTGGGGCGACGGGGACTACGGGAAATTGGGCAGAGGCGGCAGCGACGGATGCAAGGTCCCCATGAAGATCGAGTCTCTCGCGGGACTCGGGGTGATCAAAGTCGATTGCGGCAGCCAATTCTCCGTGGCTCTAACGAGATCGGGAGCGATCTACACGTGGTACGGTGATTCGTTCGCTGTTTCCTCTTTGCCCAATGATTACGTATCCTATCCGTTGCCCTTTCGACAAGTCTTCTGGGCTAACACGGTCCAGCCGGCCAGATTCTCCAGCCAACGTAATATCGGATTGCTCGACATTCCCAACTTTCGCTCGTCGACGCGTGAACAGATGGCTGGTTCAATCTCACAGGCATCTTCGTTTAACCCTTATGTCAATGGCATGAGTTATGTGGTAGTAATAATCTACACCGCCGATTGAAATTGTATATAAATATTTGTCGACAAATACAGAGTATCGTGAATGACATAACGATTAAACGTGCCGCCTACCTTCGAGTTGGTTCAGAAAAATCTGTCGACGCGTTAATATTCTGATGCACGTGTTTCTGTAGGGGCAAAGGAGACTATCATCGGTTGGGCCACGGCATCGACGAACACGTACGTAGGCCGCGTAAGATTACGGCGCTTCAAAGCAAGAAGATCATCTCCATAGCGACGGGATCGTTACATTGCGTGGCCTGCTCCGATAAAGGAGAGGTTTTCACGTGGGGCGACAACGACGAGGGTCAGCTGGGCGACGGAACGACGAGCGCGCTCCAACGACCTCGGTTGGTTCGCGCGCTGCAAGGCGAGAAGATCACGCGAGTCGCATGCGGAAGCGCACACACCGTCGCCTGGAGTACCACCAAAGCCACGCAGACCAAAATGCCCGCCGTCACGCCGATGGAGTACGATTTGGTAAAAGATCTTCCGTTTTCCGTGCTGCATAGTCGGCTGGTACTGTTGCACCACTTCGCCGAGCTGCTTTGCCCGTGTCTGCCGATGTTCCCGATCACCGGGCCCCTCAGTCTCAGCAAACTGGCCCCGATACTCGTCTACAGCATCAAAGAGGCGACCTTCCGTAAAGTGGTCCAAGCGACGATGGTCAGGGACCGGCAACACGGCCCAGTGATAGAGTTGAATCGAATACAGGTGAAACGGGCCAGAAGCAAAGGCGGCTTGGCCGGACCGGACGGCATCAAGTCGGTCTTTGGTCAGATGGTTTCGAAAATGTCTCTGCTGACTCAAGACGTCCTCTTCTTTCCGCATAGGGTATGGAAGGTGAAATTCGTCGGTAAGTATTTGTGACGCCCAACTCAAACGATTAAGAGATTAAATGCGTTCGCGACGATTTGTTGATCTCATTGCTCACCGTTCCCTTCGTTCGTTCTCCCTGACAGGAGAGAGCGTGGATGACTGCGGCGGCGGTTACAGCGAGAGTATCGCGGAAATGTGCGACGAACTGCAAAATGGTTCCCTACCGTTGTTCATACCCACTCCAAACGGCCGAGAAGACAACGGCACCAACAGGGATTGCTTCCTGTTGAACCCGACCGCCGATTCGCCTCTGCACTTGAACATGTTCCGGTTTCTTGGAATCTTGATGGGTATAGCGATAAGAACGGGCAGTCCGTTGAGCTTGAACTTGGCCGAACCCGTATGGAAACAGCTCGCCGGATGCTCGTTAACGCCAGCCGACTTGACCGAAGTTGATCGGGACTATGTCCCCGGATTGCTTTGCATTCGAGACATGGATCCCGACGAAAAAGTCTTTCAAACTCTCGAAATGCCATTTTCGACACCGTCGGCCGTAGGTCACGACGTACCGCTGTCGAACAGGTACGCGAGTCGACGAAATACTTACTCGTCGATCGCTCATTCTCGTTTCTTACCTTTATATCTCCGTTCGATGTCTCGGCTTTCAGATATCAAAAGATTACACCAGCAAACAAGTACGAGTACGTTCGATTGGCCTTGAACTATAGACTGCACGAATTCGATGCCCAAGTAGCCGCGGTACGCGATGGAATGTCCAAAGTGATACCTGTACCTTTCCTCGCGTTATTCAGCGGGACGGAACTGGAAACGATGGTCTGCGGCAGTCCGGATATACCGCTTACTCTATTGAAATCCGTCGCAACGTACAAAGGTACGAGAACCAACACGCGTCAGTTGGCACAGACGAATCAAAACTGATGCCCTAAGTACGTGCTTACAAGAAAGCGCAAACTCAACGGGTCTCTAATGTGTTTGAAACGTTTCACGGTTATAGATCTCATTCTCCTGTTCACGTGTTAACGTTGATATGACAAATGTTTTTAATGCAATGTAAATGAAATGGTATCGCAATGGTGTATGCTTTGCAAATTTTATTTTTTTCTCAAAGTCATTTTTGTCCGGAGTTTTCAAGGTGATCGGTATTCTTTTTCTTGTAAATGTACATTTCTTTTCCTGACATATTCTAGTTGACATTAAAACGCATTCAAAGATGTTAATAATATGTTTTTCAGGCATCGAGGCAAACGCGCCGCTGATTCAGTGGTTCTGGGAAGTGATGGAAGAGTTCTCTAATCAAGAGAGATCTCTGTTCTTGCGATTTGTTTGGGGGAGAACTCGTCTACCGCGTACGATAGCCGATTTTCGCGGTAGAGATTTTGTCCTGCAGGTAAAAATCGCTGTCGTCGCTTTTTTCTTCTCTTCCCTTCCTATTCGTTTACGGATACGGGCCAATTACGTTTGCATTCAGATTTACAGTGAATCTTATGTAGACTTTCATTTTTCCAGGTGATGGATAAATACAATCCGCCCGATCGCTATCTTCCGGAAAGTTACACGTGCTTTTTCTTGTTGAAAATGCCACGGTACTCGTGCAAACAAGTACTTTGTCAGAAATTGAAGTACGCGATACATTTTTGCAAGAGTATCGACACCGACGAGTACGCCCGAGTCCAAGCTGCTACCAATTCCGACACCGAGGAAACCGACAGCTTAGCCAGCGAGGAACACACTTCGCTCTAACGAAATCGATCTAGTCCGTTTTTCGTTTCCGTTTCCGCGGATCCATTAGCAAATAACGTCGATACGGATCCACCGATATCGTCGTGAGACGCGAGAAAAGGGACGCACGTTACCGTACCACAAATTCACGATCGGTCGTCGTTCAGCGGAACGCTATCGCATCGGTATTGTTCGTAAGTACGATATTTTCCATTATTGCGTTGCAATTCGTTCGTACCGAAAGAAGAAGAATCGTTATCCTGCCCTTTCTCCGTCTTTCTTTCTTTTCTTCCCGTTCCACTAGTTCTAGTTGATCGACTCGGTTGCAACGTACCGTTTAAACTGTGCACGATCGTTCGAACTCGTAAATCGTTAGACTTTTGTTAACGATATATGTGCCCATAATTATGAAAATAGTCCAAATCAAGATTTAAAAAAAAAAAGTTTATTTGTTATTTCACATTACATTATTTTAAACTAAATTAATTTAATGTAATTCTTACGATATCGTAAAAAATGAACCGTTAGATAGTGCTTGTTATTTCAACGTTACATGGAATTCATTTAGTGTTAACCCTTTGCACTCGGAACTATTTTAACACGAAAACCAAACATTTCTCCCGCGATTTAGAATATTTCCATTCTATATGATTTTTTCATTTTATGCATATTCTATGATGCAATTTACTCATGCAATACTCAAATGTTTAGTAATTTATTTGATATAAAATAATGTGATAACATAACAATTATTTTACATTACTGATATAGTTAATCTATATTTCTATCAATAACTTATATCAATATTTAAGTGGTGCCTCAGAGTCACCACTCGAGTGCTAAGGGTTAATATCCTTTTCCTTGAAATATCTCGAAACAAGAAATACATGACTCGGACCACTTTCATAATTATGAGCACATATACAGTAAATCCTTGATGTAAGGGAAATCCTCGGGTAAACACAGACCGCGCGGCCGAAGGCCCAAGTGACCGCTTCGTGCAATGAATGAAACTTCTTTATTTTTACTTATTTTTAATGAAATTTTACCAACAGTATCTGCGACGTTTTTCTGTCTCAAATAACATCAAACAAGATATAATTTGGCCTATGTCGACTGTACCTACATGTGAAGCATCATGTATCACTTCAGAAATCTGTTGGAAATGGTATGCCCCGCAGTGGAGGGGATATTTGTTTTTTCGTAGATCCTACGGTTTCCGCTCTCTTAGATCAAGGCTTTACTGTAGTACCAGTTACGATCAGCAAGCAACGCCGATTCGAGTTACAGTGAGTGTACTAAGTATTCGTATAACTTTCAAAAACGAATAAAATTTTCAAAATTCGACCCAACAGCTTGAATTTTTTTGAGGCGTTAAAAGGATTTCCTAGCTAATGTATAAATAATTTTCTTTTTTTAATTGTTATAGGCACAGACAGAAAATTTAATAATTATGACATTTACTTTTTCCTTCGCAAATGCGACAAATGACAATTGAAAAAAAAAATTATTTACACATTAGGTAGTGAACTAATCCATCTACCAACTCAAAAAAACTCAAGCTGTTGGGTCCAATCTTAAAAAAGTTATTCGTTTTTAAAAAGTGTACAAATACTTTATACGCCCCCTGTATATGTATATTCGAAACGAATGAGTTCTAACTTCCGTCCTAGGTAAATACTTTGTTGCGTGGTGTACGTTATTTTTTCTTCGAATCCTCGGATTTTATTTAGCAAATGTACGATATCTCCGTTTAGTTGTCGACATGACTAAAGTTTAACGATTGTTCAAGACGTCGAAGCAAACCCGAAATTTTTCGTATCGACACATTTTTATATTTCATCAATGTGCAACTATGCTATCGCTATTATTTATTGTCTAGCTGATCTTCGATAAAACAAAAACCCAAGTATTGTACATATATAATTATGGGTATGCGTGCATGCATATGAGAGATAGAGAGATAAAACGAGCGAGAGAGAGAGAGAGAGAGAGAGAACGCGAGCGCGTATGCAATACTGTACCGTGTCAAGTATAAATAAGTAAACATACACTAATGCAAAGTGTGCTTTCAATGACAAGATACAACAACCAATGCTTTAGTTTACAGATGATAATAAAAACTTTTAAACGAGCAACAACATGGTCTTTTCGATAACGAATTGTCGATGCGAGTCGCTTTATCATTTATTTATAATAAATTACTATAATTTACGCAACACCACGACGAATCAATGTTATCGTATCGTTTTTTTCGAATCAATGTTATCGTAACGCACATTGAGATTTACACGCGTAACGATGAAGAATTAAAAATAAAAAGTTTACGATTGAATAGAATTTTTCACTCGTTTGCAAGACTGCACGTGGAAATCTCGTATTTCTTACTCGTTCGTATTCCTCGAATAATGGTATCGGTGTGAACGAAAACATTACAATCGTAGTTTCGATAGTGAAATAATTGGGGAAAAAAAAGGTTATCGAAACGATAATGTCTGCGAAAGAAGCTGTACATCAGTGATCAACCACCGCAGAGCTGGAATACACGCGTGTTGCATATTCTACGAAAGTGAAATAGTATGTTCCGTCTAATAAAGACCAAGGTATTTGTATAGAAGCGTTTGCTTCGTTCTTTTTTTATTTCTTTTCGAAACAAAAAGATTGGAAAAGTTTTCAACAAGTGATTTCCAGGTGAACACGAGATGTATCAGCTCCGCGAGATCGGTAGCGAGTACACCACGAAGAACCCACACTGCATCGGTACAACTGCCAGACCACGCGGATGTTGTAATTATCGGTAAATCAAGTAAACCAAACATTTTCATCGTTTCGAACCATTGCAAAAATTTTGATCTGTTTAAAGTATCTAATATTTGAATTATATATAACTACACATATAAAACAGTAAAAAATTAGAAAAATTTAAGAATATTGTAATGTTTTTAATGTAACGAAGTCATGAAGGGGGTAGACTTGTTTCCAGGATTGCAAGGGTGCGGGATGCGCCTTCTCATTTCTCGATAACGCAAACATGGAGGGTTTTAGTGGTCAAGAGCGCTAGATAAAAGATTAATCTAGTCCTATGATCACGTTTACGAAGCGTAATTTGCATTATTCTCGTCTCGAATTTACGATTCCATATCGAAGTTCCACCTTTACCCGTTTGCGTGGGATCTCCAGTTTCCACGATAAATCAGTTTATATTACGACGAAATAAACAATTGTTGTAGTAATCGCTGGCGCACAAAGCAAGAAAATTCTACAAAATAAAAGGTTCAAGTCGAGTTTGAAGCTCTGCTGAGTCTACTGCCCTTCCTGCTGCTCACAATCAATGGAGAACATTTTTATTTTGCATAAAGATCCGCAGATAATGATAACAATAAATGAAATTCATTTACAGGTGGGGGAAGCGCCGGTTGCAATGCGTTGTATCACTTGGGAAAATCGGGCATCAAAGCTGTCCTATTGGATAAATCAAAATTAACGTCTGGAACCACATGGCACACTGCAGGCCTCGTATGGGGTATACGCGGACCGTACGACGTCGAGATGCAACTGCTCAACACTACCAAACGAGTGCTCAAATCTTTAAAGAATGAGACTGGTATCGATCCAGGCTGGATCAACAACGGTGGACTTCTCATCGTTCACACTGTCGTAAATATTCGAGAACATACAAAATTACTGTACGGAGTGGACCAACACTCGGAGTAGGATTCGGCACAGTGAAAATAACCTTTTTTAATCATTCAATACGTTCCTTCTCGAATACATAGCTTAACCGAGACGTGGGAGATTCGTCTTTTTTCTTCTTCTAGCCAGTACCGGTTTCCTTCTTCGAAGTTTCCGCATCTAGCTCTTAGCTGGATCTAGCTTATGTAGCTGTTAGCTCTTGGCTGCCTCCTTTTCCCTCTTCTTCTAAGTACTCTACTCTACCAACCGTTCCTATATATTTGTGCTTCCAGTTATATCTCGCACTGTCGACTTTGTTGCATTGCACCTGGGATTGCTGTTCTCTAACTCTTTCGGTCAGAGTTTGAATTATATTTGTTTGCCGTCTCCATAAATCCTCTATTCCTAGCTGGCTGTATTCCAATCTCCTTAAATATTCCTCCCGAGAAAAATTGAAGTATTTTTTTTTTATTTTTTAAGCACTTTAAACCCTTCTGGGTTTATTTCGCTTTACAAGAATACAAAGACAAGATTTAACATTTGGTTTCGCTATGAGTGTATCTACATTTAGAGGTGGTTGAAGGCTCATACTAAGTAGGGCATTTATTATCTTGCGTCTTTGTGTGAATTATACAATTCGCATTGCCATTATGCGATCAAGGGTTTCACAGCCCTGATTGCATTTACACTGGCTATCGTTGATAATACCTACCCTCGAATTGAAATATTATCAAACAAGTTATACACGCGTTGAAATCGTGTTCTGAAGTCTAGTCTACCCTGTACAGTTACAGACAATATTTTCTACAGTCGACGTTGTAGGAAAGACTGGACGAATGCAAAAGACTGGTTAGCGGATCGAAAATGCTCGATCTCGGAGCGCGTATAATCTCGCCTAAAGAGGCGAAAGATCTGTTCCCTCTGCTCGACGAGAAATCATTTCGGGCAGCTGTCTACTCTCCGACAGACGGAGTCGTCGATCCAAGCATGTTGATAAACGCTTTGGTAAAATCGGCGAGGAAGAATGGTTGTCAGGTGAATACCATGCTTGAGTTATTTTGCTGATCGAATTTTCCTGTTAGCTCTAACTCTGTTTTCGAACGTCTATAGGTGATCGAAGATTGTCCAGTGACAAAGATATTAACGGACGACATCGGTCCAAATAAGAAAAAGGTTTGCGGTGTCGAGACGCCCTATGGTATTTTGAAGAGTGACGTTGTTCTAAACGCTGCCGGGGTTTGGTCGAAAAACGTTGCAAACTCGTTGAACGTGGACATTCCACTGGTACCGTTGAAACACGCTTATGTTGTCACCGAACCGATGGCGGAAGTGGAACAGCGACTTCCAAACATTCGGGACTCGGATTTCAGTCTGTACCTTCGAATTCAGGGAAGCTCGATCGCGTTAGGTGGTTACGAATCAAATCCTATCCTAATAGAATCCGTAAGTTCTCATCGCCTATGTTCGAATCTGTCTGCGGATCGTTCCATTGGAATCGATTACTTTTTCACGTCACCATCGACGATTTTGTTCTGAATGAAATATGTTGTAGTCCATGTGGAATTAGGGGGGACAAACAGTTCCTGAGATAAAAATTCGACAAAATCGGCAAAAATTGCAATCTTCGAAGGCCTGTAATTTTTAAACAAATTCTAAACCGACAAACTGATGATTTAAGCCTCCCCTAATTTCACATTGGCTATAACATATTTCATTCAGAACAAAATCGTCAATGGTGACGTGAAAAAGCGATCAATTTGTCATGCAATGGCCCCTGCATCTTTCGCGTTATCGCAATTTCTATATTATGATTTCTATTATATACAAAAGGCACCCGACAACTTCTCGTTCGGTTTGTACGAGCTGGATTGGGATATTTTCAATGTACACATGGAAGCCATGACTCGACTGATGCCAAAATTTTCCACGACCGGGATCAGAACAACCGTGTGTGGTCCGGAAAGCTTCACACCCGACCATAAGCCACTTATGGGTAAAAATCCAAGATTAAATGATCTAGTTATTTCTGATTGAACTTGTTCGTGTATTATGTTTAAAAGGTGAGGATCCACGGTGCAATGGACTGTTTCATTCTTGCGGTTACAATAGTGCTGGCATGATGTTGGGAGGCGGATGTGGGAAACAGATTTCACAATGGATAATTAATGGTCGGCCAGATTATTACATGTTCAATTACGACATCAGAAGGTAATACTTATCCAAATTGACTGTATCACAGCGTAGCAGAAAAAGTTACATTGTATCGCATCGATTGTCATCTCGTAGATTTATCCCAGAACAGCGAAACAATCTCACTTGGATGATCGAAAGATCTTACGAAGCCTACGCGAGAAATTATAACATTGTATTTCCGCACGACGAATCACTGAGCGGAAGAAATCTCAAAACGGATCCTTTTCACGATGTAAACTCTTCATTTCTAATGTTTGATTTCAATCTTTGCCAGAGTTGTCCATAGAAACCATTTGTTTGTTGCAGCTACTCGTCGAAGAGGGTGCCATTATGGAAGAACGTCAAGGCTGGGAACGACCCGGATGGTTTTATCCGAACAAAAAAATTCAAATGGTTCCGTATAACTATAAAAAACCATCCGAAACGCCGGGAAACGAGAAAGACGAGTATCGTGAAATATTGAAAAAAGAGTATAGTTTCGAGTTTTCATCGTTCGACGATATGGTAAGTAAAATTATTCGATGATGGTTGCGTAGATAAATCTGTGGTTGCAAGGAAAAACGCTGTATGTCACAATTTAAAAAATTAGAGTTTATGCATTAATTGAGCTCTATAGTATAAGATTTACGTATTCACCAGAAAAAAAATCATAAAAACAAATTCGAAAGGCTCAAAAAAGTAATGCAATTTAACCGATGTCCTATGTCAAAGCATTAGTGATAAAAACTTTAAATGGCAATATCTCGAAAGTGAAAGTATGTGACATGCGGCGTTCTTCCTGACAGCCACAGAAATATTAGGGGTGGGCAGGTAGCCGGAAATTCGGATTCGCCCACCCCTAATAAATATTAACAATACGTGTTTCCTCTAGATTCGAAACGAGGCTCTTGCCTGTAGAAATAATGCCGCTTTATTCGACATGTCCTACCTTGGAAAATTTTATCTTTGCGGTCCAGAAGCACGGAAAGCGGCCGACTACTTGTTCACGGCAGATACGCGTTGCGAAACGAACAAAACAATTTACACTTGCATGCTGAACAAGATTGGGGGAGTAGAAATGGACTGCACGGTTACAATCATTGAACCCGGTTCTAGTGGAATAGTGGATCCAATATTCAAAGACATAGCGTTCTACGTTGGTAGGTGTTGTTCCGTCCCATAACTTTACCGTCGACTCTGACTCCTGTTCTTTACCGACTTTTCATGATTTACTTCGCGTTCGATTATTTGGAATATCAGTATCGAGCGGAGCGGCGGCATATCACACTTGGGCTCACATAAACAAAGTCATAGAGGAGGAAGGTTTTGATGTGTCTTTGCACGATGTTACCGAACAAATTGGTATCCTGTCGGTCCAAGGTCCTAGCAGGTATTGTAAACTACATAGAATATCCTAATATTCGTGACAGAATCGCAAGCAGAATGATTCTGTACAGAAAACTAAGTCGACAATTAATCTATATATATATATATATAATTACCAGTTCTTCTATCCTTTGTAACGGTAAAAAAATCTTGAAACACAGAAGGCGTAGAAAATAGAATTTGGTACACAAATAGCCGTTAGCCCAAAGGGGTGCAAGAATATGCTTTTATCCTGGAAATCCTTCAGGGTTAATTGCTAAAATTAAATTAGTGACATACCTCCAGAAATAAGCCAGCCGTTGATTTTTAAATGGGAACTATACTAGTATAGAACAAAATTTTTCCCGGTAGAATAGCAGGATTAATCTAGTTCGAACAGAATTTAGTTCGAAATCACGTATAGCGTGTACGCGTGCTAACTTCTCGGACTCGTTCATACGAAAGATTTCATTGTATATGTTCGACTTAGTTTTCGTTTAGTTAGATTGTATCGTGTACGATTTTAGCCGAAGCATCGTGGAATCGTTGATAGAAGAGGAAATATCGGACGAATCGTTCGGCTTCTCGACCACCAGACTATGCAAAATTGGAAATCATCTGGCACGCTTGATCAGGATCAGCTTTGTTGGCGAACTCGGTTACGAGATACACATACCCAGGTCATCGTGCCAGTCAATTTATATATCCTTAATGGAATACAGGAAAAAATATAACATGAAACTCGCTGGATTCAGAGCACTGTACAGTCTTAGTTGTGAAAAAGGTATATAATAGAAAATACTAACAGCAGAGAATGTGTAACAAAATATTTTCTTACATATCTTCCTTAGGATATCATCTTTGGGGCTCGGATATTCGAACGGACGATAATCCCGTCGAAGCTGGATTAGGATTCGTTTGTCGCGATAACGGTCGCTATCAAGGAAAATCATCAGTCGACCTGTTGCGACAAAATGGAATCAAAAGAAGACTGGTGCACTTTCACGTGGACAGGTGTGTATATCATAATGGAAAACCGATAAAACACGCTCGATGGTATTGTGTACGATAAATACAATAAATACAACGGTCTTAATTTTTTGTTGCAACAGCTGCATTCCATTGTGGGGTTTGGAACCTATTTACAGAAACGACGTCTTCGTTGGATATCTACGAAGAACAGAACGAAGTTACAGCTGTGAAAGCAGTATTGGACGCGGGTAATAAAGATATAACCGATCAAATATCATTATTACTTGTTATCGAGCATAATGACTTCAAATTTACTATTCTTTTATCCTTTTCAAATACAGATATATTGAACATCCGAACGGAAAGAATATCTCTGAAGATTTTCTGAAAAATGGTAACTATCAGATCGAAGTAATGGGGAAACGATGCAAAGCTGATTTTTACCTAAGAAGTCCATTCGACCCTCGGAACAAAAGGATGAGAGGAATTTATGAAAACGTATCGTGTCCGTCATTGTAAAACGTTTATACAGTCTTTGTTTGTACTTTTACAATTAAAGTGTACAGCTAACACGCCAAAGGATTAGCATGTATAGTGACGCTGGTTATTCGGGTTTCCGTAAGGGGTTTGTAATTCTTTGGGTTCACAGGAAGCTTTTCCAATTGTTCTAACGTTTCCATTCCATCTATTACTCTAAAAATAAAAAAATCGTTATATCTGGAACATTTTTATCGTGTATATAGCGATGTAATAACAAGAATGTATAACAAGAATATTTACTTTCCGAACAATGTGTACTTTAGGTCTAAATGCGGTTGCGGTCCGTACGAAATGAAAAATTGACTGCCATTCGTGTTCGGACCATTATTCGCCATAGAAACAAGACCTCTGATATTATGTTTCAGTTCTTCCTTGAACTCGTCTTCGAATTTACGATTCCATATTGAAGTTCCACCTTTACCACTTTGCGTGGGATCTCCAGTTTGCACAATAAATCCTTTTATATTACGATGAAATAAACAATTGTTATAATAATCGCTGGCGCACAAAGCAAGAAAATTCTAGAAACATAAAAGGCTTGAGTCAAGGTTGATGGAACATGAGCACGTTAAGTAACTGGTATTACAGAACAGATAGAAAAGAATTACCTCGCTCGTTTTTGGGCATAGCTCGCAAAACAATTCTACCTTTATGTCACCGACGTCCGTGTGTAGGGTGACGCTCTGAAAATGAAATAATGTATGAAACGCGCGAATCACAACGAATAGGATAGTATTTATTTACATACCATTTTTTAACAGATTATTCGTCAATTTCTTCAAATTGAAAATGCGTTATCTATTATTACCTATATTTCCCATTTTCTATTACACACCATCTACGCATAACCGATAAAAAAAACCGAGTGTTCGCAGGTATAGGCGGCCATCTTGAATTTTATACAAGCACCGACGAAATCAAATGTATGCAGTTACTTTTAAAGAAATTTTAAGCATTTCTCGTATATATTTCCGCTAAACGACCGTAGATAAATTCGAAAATTAAGAAATCCGCATCTACGACAAAAACGGGTCATTCGAAAAGCGGGAAAGAAAGTATGGGATATAATCGACGAAATAATTCCCATAAATTCGTAATGAATTTGACTTTGGTTCGAAGCGGCAAGGCATCGTAGAAGCAGCGCCACTTATTTCTGTTGAATGTTCCGCTTGTTTCTCGTCATAAGTAACGGTTAGGTAAAAAAAGATATTGAATACCGTGGTGTAGATTTAACGCGTAAAAAGCGTGTCTATCGTCGTTCGAGTCGAGAATTTCATTTTATTTTTCGAATCGAGAAGGGAAAAGAATTGCTGGTGAAAAGCATCGCAACGCAGTGACAAGAAAATCCGGACGAGTGGCGCGTCTGTGCAAACGGCTCTCTGGTCGTATGACGTAATTGTATTGATCGCGGAAGAAGAGCCGAAAGTCGCGCATTCGCCATCTTGGACGAATTGTGGAAAAGAAGTATCTGTGTCTCACAGGCGCGGTACACTTGTAACAGTTGTAATCCGTGGCGATCCGGATATTAATTAGTTTAACTGGGAATTAACCCTTTTGTGAATTAGATACCCATTTGGACGGACCAAGGTAAGTTCTTATTTCCTTCGTTCGCTTCCCCGTCCGAATCTTTTTTCCTACGTGGAAACCTTGCTATACGACTTGGTCCTGGTAAGCGTCAACCTCGAGTGCTACTTCTTCTTTCGTAAGGTTACCGAGTAACTATCTCGTATCGAGACTATCGGGATCCGCTGATCGTTTATCGTAAACCGTGTACGTGACCGTTGCGTCACGAATCTTTTTGTTTTGAATTTTCGTGACTTTGACATCGCGATCGAGGGGTTGGGTCGGAATGTTACATTCTGTCTATACACCTTCTCAGCCAGCATCTTCCTTTTGCATATTTTCCCGGATATTTTCTCGATCGTAAAGCCTTTTAATTACATTCTTTCCGCTTTTCTCCATCTTTTTCATAATTTTCTTTCTTTTTTCAACATAACAAAACTATCCGACTCTCTCCTGTCAGCCCCTCTCTCTCTCTCTCGCTCTCTCTCTCTCTCGCTCTTTCTCTCTCTCCCTCCCTCCCCCTCTGTCTACCGTCTGTCTGTCTGCCTGTCTCCGTCTCTGTCTCTATCAATGCCCCCTCTCGTTCTCGCTCGCTTTCCGCATTGAACGTTCTTGTCAACCTTTTCGTTGTCTAGTTCGTCAACGCGTTACTCTCGGTCGTATAATTGCCTTATTTGTTAATCTCTCTTCTTTTCAGGAGTTACAACCAATGCTCGTCGCGTTTTCATATATTTGCGCACTTGAGCTGTGCGGTAGGCTTTTGTGTCGCGTACGTGTTTATGCGCGCGTGCTCACGCGTAGGATATATTATTAATTTTATATAATTATTCTGTACCTTATAGATTTTTTTTCTCTAACTATTCTTTAATAATCATTCGAATACCAGAAGAAATTTCGATTAGTTCTTTGGTCGAATACTTCTATCCCTATTTATTTATTTATTTATTTATTTATTTATTTATTTATTTATACACGTATCGATCGAGGTTAAAATATTTTCTAACTATAAGAAGAATATTTGAAAAATAACAAATATCTATGTATATGATTTCAGACAAAAGGTTCGTTCTTTGGGTCTGATTAGTACTAAATGGTTGCCTGCAGACAGCATGTCTACTCTGTCAGGGCTTGCGTCGAAGGGGGAGAAAGGAAAATCCAAGTTCCAATCATTAGACATCAATAGTTTATATAGAGAGTGTAGAGTAAGTTAGCCCAGAGAATTCTACAGACATTTATTATCTGTTCGATAGAAAATCGCGAGAGATTAGAAAAAAAAAGAAAATTCTATTCACGCATTGCTACGAATTTAGGGTGAATCTTTGGAGCAACAGCAGCAAAAGAATACATTACCACGCAAACATGGAATGCAAAGTCTTGGAAAGGTGCCTTCGGCACGGCGACCTCCTGCCAATCTGCCCAGTTTGAAGAGCGAACATAGTAGTAGCGATCCAGCTGTGAGTCTCGTACCAAGCGGAGGAAGTGGTTGGGCTACTACCAAAGATACAACAACAACAACCACTACCATTACAACCACCACAACTACAACTTCACCAGATACAACCGCTGTTAGTGTTTAGAAACGATTAATTCAGAAATAGCTATGTGCTTTCCGTGCCTCGCAAGAAGACACAGGGGTGAAAGGCTTTATTGGCATTATTAGTGCACTTTAGTCAATAATTCTGCTAGAACCGAAAGTACCAGTGGAATGACCCAATTGGATGGTTTGTTGCTGCAGTCCTTTCGTATTTCTGCCAGGAGACCTTTTGCGAGACCCGGAGAGTATATGGATAATTACTAGAGATTCGAAAAACCTGGATACTGAAACAATTGTTTTCATTGTTATCAGTCAAATTCTTCACCGCAACAATGTGTAGCGGGGACTACTGCAACATCATCGCTACATCCTTTACTGCCAGGACAACAAAGCATTCCTCAGTCTTCGTACACTTCCGACGCGAACATCAAATCATCATGGAGCGCAATAATGAGCAGATCAGGAGATGGTATAAGAATTATAATTTCATTTGAATTTTATTCAATTTGTTTCACACTTCTCTTTACGGTTGTTTTGTTCCCTGTGCAACGATTAGGCGGTGCATCGGCAGGTCAGCAACATATCCAACAACAGCAGTCGACAAATCGGGAATCAAGTGCTCAATACGGGCCCGGTCCAAGTTTGCGCCCACAAAGTAAGCATCAAGTTTCTAAGTACAACGGAATACCAGAGTTGGAACATTGTATATAGTAAAAAGAACGATATGTGTGTTATGCGATATTAACAATATGTATACTTGTTTGCTAGCGGAAGGAAGTTGGATACAAGGTGGAAGTCGTACGGCCAGTGGTGCAGGGTTGGGAACGGCTGGTCCCGGCACTGGGACCACTTCGGGGGTCCAGGGCCCCCCATTGAATACTGCTGTTTCTGGAGGAGGACATGTCGATGTGTCTGGCGGACGACAGAACTTGGTCCAATCTCCCAACATGGGCATGGCCCAGGGAGGCCCTCATAATGCTTCGAACAGTCAGAGCGCTTTAAACTCCGGCGCTCATCAAATTGGTCCAAATTTACATCACTATAGAGGATTCATTCCTCCATTTGTAAGTTCAGCTATTTCTTTTCTTTTCTTTTGTTGTAACTAGACTGCGCATCATCTGTCACGCAAAATAAAAATTTTCTATCTAAATTGCAACAAACTTGAGTGAAACAGAAATTTATTTTCTTTCTTAAAAATTACTGTACCATTATTTAAAATATTGTTTACATTATTAAATATATCGGTATCTAATCAATTACTAAACATTTAAGTATTGTATGAGGTATTATACCAATTTTGTATCCATAAAAATTTAAAAAAATCGTAGGAAATGGAAATATTTAGGTCGGAAGAAATATTTAATTTTCGCGTTAAAATAGCTCCGAGTGCAAAAGGTTAATATGTTTAATAGGTTGAAAATAATATAACAGTATTTTTTAATTTTTCGAATGTTTTTACTGTTTTAAATTACGCCTACTCATGCTTGTCGTAAATGCATAAAATCCATTGTCTAGTTACAAATGTTCTACTATTTTGATCGTTCGGACGGTCTAGTAGTAGAAATTGTGTACTCCGATAAAACTATTACCGAAAACAAAATCTTTACAGATGTATCGGGGAAACTTTCCTGGTGGATTTCCCTCGCAGTTTCCATCGAATACCGGCCCCAGTGGACCCAGACCACGATTTAATTACCCCGCGGAACGATTTCCTGCCCCACCTCCGCGTCAACAAGAACGCGAACGTGTTCCCGAGGAGGAGATCGTTACGCGACCAATTATCAAAGAGGAAGATCTTACCCGAATGGATGATATTTCCCGTGATGCCGGTTGGGCAGAACAAGACGACATCGATTATAACAAGAAACTTACTTTTAGCGATGACGAAACCGATTCCGAACCAATGAAGAAAGATGAGAAAAAGGATATTACGGAGGAGAAAACTGAAGAGACTTTAGCGGAAGACAGAGATAATAAAACTCGAGATAACCGTGATATTCACGACAATCGCGAGTCAAAGGAATCCCGAGAACAACCGGTTCATCGTTCATGGACTCACAGTTCTTTACCGCGTGACTATCGTGGGTCCAATGGGTCCGGTAGTTACAACAACAATCAATCACAATTACATTTGGCACACAATTTGAGAGGTGAGGATATTCGTTTCTCGTTGAAAGTAGCGTTCGGTATCGTGTTTTCGATCTTGAAACTATATGTAGATGTATTTTCTAATTTCTAAATTGTGTTGCACTGTGAAACAGGCGTAGAAGACGACGAAGGATGGAATGAGAAACGGCGAGTGGTTAGAGTCGAGGTGGCATCGGTTACCGAGCGTGCTCAGCAACGCAAAGAGGAAGTGGAGAAGTTGTACGAAGAATCGAGTAGACAAGCGGCGGCCAAGAAACAACAAGACGTCGAGCAAAAATTGAAAGAAAAACAGTCGATCGAACCGAAGAGTTTGATAAGTGTTCCATCAGTTCCGATCCCGGTACCAGAATGGGAACGCGAAAGGGAGAACAGAGATCGGGAACGATCATGCGCCGGATCTACTGAGGGGAAAGGTGGAGACGACAAGCCATTGGCCCGCGAATCTCGTGAGAACAGAGATGCTCCAAAGTATAGCAGAGACTCGCGAGATCAGCTGATGTGCGATTTCCGACAAGTCGATCGACAAAGTTTCATGAGGCAACAGGACGGTGTGCGCAGTGAACGGGAAAGAGATCGTGATCGTGAACGTGAACGCGAACGAGAACGCGAACGCGAACGGGATCGGGACCGTGATCGCGACCGCGATCGCGACCGTGATCGTGACCGCGATCGTGACCGCGATCGCGATCGTGACCGTGATCGCGATCAGAGAGACACGAGAGATCGCGAACACATGCCGTCGTTCTCCCGTTCCTTTCAATGCAACTTACCACCACGATTTCAAAAGCAACAAGCCGAGAGAAGCAACGCTGGATTCAATCGAATTTCACCGAGTACCGAGAGATCGTCTGCCCAGACCGTTTCGTTCTCCGGGCAATACGAGCCCAGCAGATGGCTTCACAGTCATAGTTCTTTAAGTAAGTGGTCAAAGAGTGGTGTTTTGTACACTGCGTCCCAAAATTCAAATACAGAGTGAGTCACGAAGAGTGATCAGCTTAGTTACCAACCTTTATGCTACAACGCTCCCCCAAAAACAAATTTTTCCGCGCCTCCCTACCTTTTATTTTTTTAATAAAAACTTTATTACAAGAAAGTGAAAAATATAAATTAATTTTTTATTAAAAAATTTTGGCGCCACCCCTGACACAGCCACAAAAGCATGTCAACACAGATTCTTTTTATTTAAAAAAAATTTTTTTAAAATTAGTATACACTGAAAGATTTGCCATTCAAAGACGCACAAATTGGATTTTGAAATTTCCGTCTAGGCCGAGTAGCTTAGGAGGTATTTCATAAAATTGATGTTTCAACCTGAACTGTGAGAGCTATTTTCACCCTCTTAAAAATTTCATTAAAATCGGCGTGTTACGATTGGGTAACCTCCTTGTCAGTATCTCTTAAAAGATGGATATAAAAAAATGATAGGTCTAGAAAAGAAGGGTTGACAAGAAATTGGGTGCAATTATCTTAAAACTCTCGTTGAACCGTGTTATTTTAGCTAAAAAATTTCCGATCAAACCGCTAGCAACAGAGTAATCTAAGCTGATCACGCTTCATGACTCATCCTGTATACTAGTGTATAAGTCGACCAATTAATATTTCTAACATTTCAATCGACTTCGTCTCAGTAGATAACAGCTTGAAGCAGTCCCACGGCACCGTTCCGCCCCAACGCCGGAGCAGAACGGATCCCGACATCTCGGTTTCTATGGAGGACGAGCGACCTCCGTCCCGAGATTACCGCGGATCTTTCCTCCGAGAGGATCGGTATCGTCATTCGTCGCATCGGCCTTACGATGCCCGAAAACCAAGCGGCAGCGGCGGTGGTTACAGCGACGAATACACCCGCAATTACAGAGATCACGATTACGAGGACAGACATTCTCGCGATTCCTGGGAACGCGAAAGATACTACGACGATAACAAAGATCGCGATTCAAAGGACAACCTGGAGGCGAGAGACGTCCGAGAGAATCGAGATGCTCGCGACAGTCGCGCTACTAGAGACATCAGGGAAACACGTGAACGAGATACCAAGCTGAAAAAGGATTACGACAATTACTTGAAGGTATTCAGCATTCTCTGTTGCCGACTAGTTGATTTGCAACTCCATATCTTTCATATCGACGCGTTTGTTCTTCTGCCTATACAATTTTAATTTTATTTTTTTTGTGAATGCCCACAGGATTCTTTCGAGGAGCGTGATCGCGATCGTGACCGCGAACGTGATCGTGACCGAGATCGGGACCGTGAACGCGTTCGTGAACGGGAGCGTGAACTCGACCGCGATCGTGATCGCGATCGTGACCGTGACCGTGACCGTGATCGTGAACGCGATCGTGAACGCGATCGTGAGCGCGATCGTGAACGCGATCGTGAACGTGATCGCGATCGTGACAGGGGAGAACGGGATCGCGATCAAAGGGAAAGATCGGAGAGCGTTGAATGGCGGGAGGAACGTATCATGCAAGACAGGTCGATTGACATTCGCCGCGACACACAGCGGGACGATCGTGTCGAACGGAACGAGCGGCCGCAGAGACCGGATTCTCGCGATAGTCGCACCTCCAGAGAGTCCAAGACGTCCTTGCGCGAAGACGATTCTCATAAATTGCGCGACTGCGGTTCCTGGGCAAACGAGGTTGCCGATTACGAGGAGAACAAGCGCGACGCTTATATGCACGAGGACAGCCGAGAGAGAGAACGAGATAGAAGACAACCCCTCGGACCGGTAACCAAAGAGAGAATCGAGGCGGACGAACTGAAAGGCGAGAAACGTAATTTAACTCAATTGAAACGAGCGAGTTCCGAGCATGATAAGAAGGACTCGGCCAAAGAATCGGCCATCGAGGCGAAAAAGGAGGCGGATGTTTGGAGCTGGAAATTAGAAAGGACAAGCAGCGACAGCAATCGAACGGTCGAGAGAGGCGACAATTCTCCAAAGGCATGGGCAGATGCTGTTTCTCCGACGTTCGAGAAGGAAGAGGAGAAAAGCTTGGAAAGTATCAAGAACGATAAGGAGTCCGACGAGCTCAAGCAGAATTTGGAGAAATTGAGCTTGGAGAAAAGAGGAGAAGGTGTGTTATTGAACGAGGACACGATGGCGGATCAGCAGGCGAAGGAAGAAAAGCGGGAGAAGAGTATTCGGAATAGAACGAGCAGCGGTGGATCGAATTCGAGAGCCCGCGAGTCCCGTGGAGGACGTCAATGGGCCGGCAGTTACGGCACGTCGTACGCTAGAGGTGGTGGTTGGCGTAGCTCGGAATCGAGAGGACGACGAGGCGTGCACAGAACCACAGGCAGGCCAGCTTCGGCTAGAAGCGGCTCCTACGGACATACCGATTCCGAAAACAGTGGCGACGAGATATCCTGCTCGACCGAATCGGGAAAAGAGGAAAAGAAGTCCGCGAGATCGCCGAAGCCTAATCAAAAAGCGGAAAAGGAGGAGCGAAATCGAGAAGTGTCGAGTCGAGAGGAGAAACGAGCCGATTATTCACAGCCGCAGCCACAACTGCAATCCCAGGCTCAAGCTCAAGCTCAAGCTCAAGCTCAACCGCAGTCTCAACCGCAGCCTCAACCTCAGCCTCAACCACAGTCGCAACGTAGCGAGAAACGAGCCTATGAGGGTAAATCAAACCACGAGGGATTCGCTCCATCCGGGGAACCGTCTCGTCACGGTCGGGGTGGTGTGCGAATGCGAAGCGCTACGAGCACCGGAAATCGCATGGAAGGTTACGGACCGCCCTCCAGTAAGAGTCCTTTTTCCTGCGAACGAACCGGCGACGAGAAGCGGTTAGAACGGCAAGAACGGCAAGAGTCGTCGAGTTCGCTGCGCCAAAATCCAGCCTTGTCGACACCGATATCCGAAAAAGAACCGACAGGCCTCGCCAGCTTGCAACTAGAGTCTACCGACGACAAAATCATCGCGAAACAACAAGCGCTCACAGCAGGGATAACCGGGAAACGTACCAAGTCTCCGATTCAACAACCCCAGCAGCAGCACCAACAGGTTCAACAACCCTGTAGCAAACAGGACATCAATCACACGAGCAACAATGCCGTTCCGCAGAAGCTTCACGGTCGCAAAGAAGAATCATCACGTTCGAAAAGAACTCGCAGTGCTAGCAGAAGGGTAAGTAAACCGTTCAGTGAACTTTTCGATCGAATTGAATCCGATTCTCATGTTAATTTCGTGGATTGTTCGTTTGTTGTCGTTGATCAACTTATTTATCGTTAATGTTAATGTTGGTTGCAGGGTAGGGATAATCGGGAGTCGCGATATCGCGGCAGCAGCAGCAACGTGTCGAAGCAAAACTCGTCGGACATAGGAAATGAAGACTGGGAGTCGACGTCGGAGAACAGTGAGGATCATGTGGAGGAGCACAAAGAGGTGCGAAACAGCCGTAAACAATTCGGTACACGTACGAATTCCGGCGGTAGCCAGAACGCCGTAGGATCGAACGTAGGACACTCTCGTAGAAACGAGCAGCCACCGGGAGGCAATCAGCGGGAACAGCGAGAAAAGCCCGCAAAGTCTTCCAATTCAACGTCCCGTGCGCCCGGCGCGGAGAAGCGTAACCTGCAGAATTTGGGTTTCGCCAATCAGAAGAATCATGCCAGTGGTATTCCGCCGCTGATGCAGTCCACGCAAGTTCAGAACGGCAGATCGAGAAGTCAGACTTCCGGAGGCGGTAACGCGACGATTTTGAGCAAATCGAGCGCGAAGGACACAACGGTGAACCGCATAGACGAGATCAACCTGAGCGATCCGAACTTGGTGAACCAAGCTCTGAACGACATGAACAAGAAGTCTCAGATCAAAGAGAAAAAGATAACGCTCGATTACGAGATGGAGCCAAACAACTGCGCCGAGGATGGGTCGAACTTAACGGAGAAAAAGTCCGTCGATTCTGACGGTTTCCAGGAGGTTCGTTCTAAGAAGAATGTCAAAGAGTCCCGACATGGGCAAAAAGAGGAGACGAAACCGCTGAAACGCGAGAAAGAGAAGGACAGAGAGCGCGATCGTTCGAAGTCGAAGGCGAACGGAGGTGGTTCGCAGACCGCTTCGTCGTTGCAACAGGTGCAGAATGTGCCGTCTCTGTTGAGTCAAACCATTCCACAACCAGCGAGCATGCTGCAAAAGCAGCATGACAGAAGGCGAGGACCGAAGCTCGCCCCCAGATTCCAAAAGCAATTGGCAAAGCAGCAACAACAGCAGATGTGCACGTCGGAGCCGAACGATCCTAGTAAACCGAGTAACTCCTACATCGGCAAGGATTCGTCGTCGGGCGGACCGGCGCCGCCGCCGCCTTCCGTCAACGCTTGGGACAAACCGTTCACCAGTCAGCTGCGCTCGACCTCGCCGTCCGCTGTTTCTGCTGATCTTCCATTGATGGCCGGCATGTCGTCGCAGAACGATCACAGTCATGGTCACGGCCACGGTCACGGTCACAGTCACGGTCACAGTCACGTGCACGGGCACGGGCACGGGCACGAAATTAACGAGCAGACGAACTCTAGCAACAGTAGCCAACGAAACTCTCCGAACGGTGAGAAGCCTGGCAGCTGCAGTGTCGGAGCTGGCAGCGGTGGCAGTGGAAGCGGAGGTGCCGGAGGAGCTGGCAGCGGTGGCAAGACTTTGAAGGAGCAACACACGGAGAAGAACTCTGTCCCCGACGTTTCTTCGCCGCCCGTCCAAACATTAATCTTCGAGAACACCAATTACTCGAAGACTACGAAGACCACTCCTTC
Organism: Lasioglossum figueresi; assembly: GCA_028455805.1. Taxonomy (NCBI): domain Eukaryota; kingdom Metazoa; phylum Arthropoda; class Insecta; order Hymenoptera; family Halictidae; genus Lasioglossum; species Lasioglossum figueresi. Next base: position 26,027,757 of record CM052200.1, on the reverse strand, counting down.
CGATCTCGCTGTCAAGACCAAGTTTCCCAGTCACATGAAGAATCAACAACAACAGCAACGCGTCGAAAAACGTGCGGATTTGGACGATGAGAGCGGTGGCGGTAGCGGAGGACCATCCGGCATGCCGCAACAACAACAACAGCAACAACAGAGCCTTCCCGTTGCATTTTCAAATAAACCGAACGATCTGATGAAAGACAAGAACCAGGAACCGATTCAAATGCCGTTGTCCTTCAACAAAAACGAGGATAACGCCGACATGAAGTTGGACTTCACATTCGATTCAGACCTCTCGCAGTTAACGGAGGACAAGAACAAGAGCTTGGGAATGGCGCGATCCATGCACATGGCCACCGGCCAGAGTACCATCTCGCCATCCACCGCCGAGCTCAACTTGAAAATCGCCTCGGTGAAGAAAGTTTGGGAAAACGCGCCGCCAATGCCAACGGTGGTCGAGCACGAGGATGGAAACGTAGTCAGTAGCGCTAACACGTTCCCTCAGGCGTTCGAAAGTGCGGACGTCGACGATAGCTACAGTCCGCACCAACAGTACAATCAAAATAACATGAAAAGTGAAATAACCACTTCCACGAACGTGTGCAAGGTGAGAAATCATTTCGCGCACATTTATTCTCATAGTATCATGCATGCGTATCAAAGCTATTACATCACTAGAAATTGACTCGATAGTCCGACTAAAATTCAAGAATTTTGTATATGTATGTTCTCTTGTTTCTCCATTCTTGTCTCTCACATTCGTCGACATATTCAAAGTTACCTTTTGCCCGTATTTCAAAAAACTTTCCCTTGAGTAATTACCATGGTGAAAATCAGAAAGGTAAGTGGCTAACGCGTATTCGATCAGTTTCTATTTAACCCTTGCAACGCCGACGATCTACTCGACAAACCATTTAGAGCAGCAACCACCACCGCTCCATATCAATTTCTACCATGTTCGCTTTTCTGCAACTATTTCGAATCGAGTTTTTTAACATTAGGTACTTACTTTTCCGCTTATCTCCGAATAATCCCTAACGTTGTCGAGATCACGATCATCACCGATCATCCGTTTTGATTCTGATACCTCATCGTCACCATTAATACCTTGCCTTCTAGAATTGCTTTTCACATATCCGGACGTCCAAAAACTTGTCGTTCGGCAAGACTCGATCCAGAAAAATGTCGTTTCTTTGCTTCCCGATCACTCGATTATGCGAATCTACTGATATTGTATGATTGCGCGCCGATACCGGCAATACTATTATTATGGTTATTATTATTATTACTGTTATTATTGTTGTTATTATTATTATTATAGTCTTTTCCATCCTCCGCTCCCTAGTATTAATTACAGTTCTCCTGTACTTTCTATCGAGTGACGCTCCCTTCATCCAGCTCAAACACGGTTAGCGATGAACCTAACTATTTTCACCACAGTTCGAAAGCAGATTAAAGAAAGGAAGAGAATATTGTTCCCCGAAATACGCGTGATTCGGTCAGCATCAATTAGAACGGCAGTTGATAGTGATGTAAATAGAAAAATTAAATAACGAAATACCATGTCCCCTGTGGGAAGATGCTGACTCTTTGCCTGATGCGCAGCTGGTTCCCCCGCAGGTGAAGCCGCAGCAACAGTCTTCGGGAAGCAGCAGCGGTCAATCGGGTTCAACGGTTCCCGGACCAAGCCCCATCGGAGCTGGTCAGAGTCCAATCGGTCATCCTCCCGTCAGTCTTCAAGGACCATTGAGCCCTCCTCCGTTCAATTCCACGGGACAACCGTCTCACATCAACTATCAGGTGCAGTTCCACTGAAAACAAACTACAATAAAGTCCCAATCTAAGCCGATTCTCGGTCCTGTGTTGTGGCAGATAACGTGAAGGGATACTATTTTTTTGTGGTCGCGCCAAACGTAGAAAAGGACTGCGAAGCTCGAGAGACCTCGGTCGCCGAGAAGTGTAAACGTAACTAATCCAATAACAAAACTTCCTTATTTTTAATTATTTTTTTATGGGACTTTCACCAACATATTCGTGGCATTTTTACAATGAAAATGATATCAAACATGATGCAATTCCAATTATATTTATTTGTGTTATGAACGATGCAAGTTTTCGACACAAAAACGGATTTCGACTCGAAAGAATTTCTCATACGCTGTTCTTTCTTGCGTTCGAAACTTTCGTCGTTCATTACACAAGTAAATATCGGAATTGTATCATATTTGGTATCATTGTCATTAGAAAAATACCACGAATATGTTGGTCAAAGTCCCATAAAAAAATAATGATAAATAAAGAAGTTTTGTGTCGGATTACGCGGTATGTTTACATTGCTCGGCGATTGAGACAGCTCGAGCTTGTTAGATTCTCGCGGGGTTGTCCCACAGTGGAAGGGGTAGGCGAACTGACTTAGAACGGTCACCTCCGTCGCGCTTAGATTGGAACTTTACTGTATTCTCTGGTCTTGCGTTACATTTTTTCCGACGTTCGTTCTATTCGCGCCATGGCCCGACGTTGTGTAATATTACAATATAATTAATCGTCGCCGTTCCTTTTTTTCTTAATTTTTCCTATCATTTTAGGAATTTCCTCAATACCCGGCCTCTCAAGCCGCGCAGTATGGTAGCATGTCTGCGATACCCTCCCCACCAGCCGTGTTGTTTAACACGGGTTCTGGCCAGCTTCCGGCTCAAGCGGGAGGTCTTTATGGAACGTTTCAATTAGATCAAAGCCGATCTCCTTTTACTCAATACCCGCCGTACGCGCCGTCCCTGCAAAATTCGTTTAGCCAGCAGAACCTCTATTTGCAACAACCACCGCCACCGCCTCCGCATGCGCCAAACGCGCCTACCCCGGAGATGTATCAGAGCAATCTCTCTCAGTATCGCATTGTAAGTAAAACATCGAATAAGTTCACGAATGTTTCGAAAACGATTTTCTTAAAGGTTCCGAGAGAAATTTTATATCGTCGTTTATAAAATGACCATGTTATTTTTACAGACCGCAGCTGCTGCACCACCGTTTGGACAAAACCAACAGCTCAGCAACAATCCGAACACAGTTCTAATTAGTTCCTCTTCGAATTCTCTTATGTCAGCGAGCGTAAAGCCGTCCTCGCAACCAATCGGCGCCATTGGAACGAAGGCGCCGCATTTTCAAGCACCGTCTGCTCCGCAACCGAATCCAGTACTAATTCCATATACATTCCTTCGTTCAACGAAACTGGTTCAAACTGTCGGAAACTGTAATTCGTTCTTTCCATCTAGTTGACGTACATACCCTACGATCCAAACCAAGTACTTGGGGTGAGCGGCAGTTACATGGGCAATTCCCAATTGGTACAAAGACCCGGTCCAAACGTGCAAGCTTCAGCCAATAGTTACTACAGCGCCACTTCGGCTGGTAAATATTTCAACAGTTCGTTGCTGCAACAAACTTGTACGAAATGCCATATGATGTATACAGGGTGATTCTGGGAACTGGGACAGGTTACTGCTCTTTTCTAAGTAAAAATAGAAAAAGAATGATGTCATAATACGTCCTAACTTCCTGTGACCTTATTTTTTAGATGGCAGGTATTGCATTAAAAAATAAAGTGCAATTGCACCTGGTGGGTGCATCGGTGCATCCACATAAAAAATAAAATCACAGGAAGTTAGGACGTATTATTTAATATTAATATGATCTTTTCCTCTATCACTTTTTTCTATTTTTACTTACAAAAGATCGGTAACTTGTCCCAGTTCCAAGAATCGCCCTATATACACAGGGTGGTCCACCTAAATGTAGCCGCCTAAATATCTCTTTTATTTTTTATGACATAACAATGTTTTTAATGCAATTTAAATGGTATCGCAAGGTGTAATGCTTTGCAAATGTTGTTTTTCTCTGAAGGTCTTTTCTTCCAAAGTTTCCAAGACAACCGATATGTTTTTCCTCGTAAGTATATATTTTTTTCGAAATCAGAGTTCACTTTAAGGTCATGTTATTAATATTTATAATGGATAGTTCTAGTATAATAGATCACCCTGAAAACTCCGGAAAAAATGACCTTGAGAACAAAATACAGTAAATCCTCTATAGTCGCAAAAAGGTCGTAAACGATGAATGCAAAAAAAATATCCCCTCCACTGTAGTAATCTGATCGCGGCTCGGGTGTATCGGTGTGAATCACTACTAATGCGACGCGGAAAATCGCAGTCGCCGGCACAGTTCAAAGGCCCGCGCGTCCTCACAATGTAATACTAATATAAAAATTTCGTTTTTATGAAACTTTCACCAATATATTTGTGGCATTTTTCTGATTAAAATAATACCAAACATGATATAATTTCAACTGTATTTAGTGGTTTAATTGACGATGAAAGTTTCGGGCACAAGGAAGGACAGCGTATTGGAAAGAAAGAGATACGGAGAGTCGCAGTCGCTTCGGCCGCGCGCGGTCTCTCTATAGATGTCCTTTTCTACGTTCGGCTCGGTCTTTGAAGCTCAAAAAAATAATGTCTGTCTACGAAATTTGCAAACGAACCTCCCCGAGGCTTTCGCGACTATAGAGGATTTACTGTAATATTTTCAAAGCATTCACCTTGCGATACCATTTACACTGAATTTAAAACATTTGTATTTAGGCGACTACATTTAGGTGGACCAACCTCTCTCTCTCTCTCTCTCTCTCTCTCTCTCTCTCCCTGTGTGCGTGTGTGTGCGCGCGCGTGCGTGCGTGCGTGTGCGTGTGTGTGTCTACGCGATGTCTACGATTTTATAGAATTTGGGATTTAGTCAGGATAGTCAAAAAAACTATTGTTTTGCAGATGTGTTCACCGGCTCGCAAACAGGTTTTTATCAACCGGGTGGCGCCACTCAACAAACCGGCACTCATTACGGAATGCAAGGATTCGGTCAGCACAGCCAGAATTTGGCAACCGGTAGCGCCACACCCGTTGGATTACAAAATTTCAGCTCTGGCTTTTTATCTAGTTCCGGTTTACAGATTGCCGCGGCCGCGGCGGCTCAGCAGTTTCGTAATCCTACCGGTGGACTTCCAGGACCAGCGAACGCTGGTCCCACGTTTCTCAGCAAACATCAGCCGCAGGAGCAACCTAGACAATTGAAGAGCCCATCGGGAAATCAACAGGATGTTCTTGCATCGGTTTTCAGTTCCAGTGAGTAATCTAAATGCTTACTCTATCTCTTGTCATGTATTTTATCAGATTCTATTGTCACGAAGAATTTCATTCACGATGTGATTGTGTTGAACGTTTATCGCAGCACCACAAATACCATCTCCCAAATCAAGAAACTGTAAACAACAATCTTCGTCCCAACAGCCCCAACCAAGTCCCACACAGCATCACAAGTATCAGCAGTATCAAGGCGTTAGTCAATCTGCTTTGGTAAGCAGTTACAGTAACTACGTATGTATCGCTCTTACGCTTACTCAATTACCATAAATCAAACACACCCATTTAAATGATAATAGAAATCTAGATAATGAAATAATAGAAAGATATATAGTTTGAATAAGAGAATTCAATTCGATTACGATCGTTCGACATTGACATTTATCGACAGAAATGAAAAAAGAAGGTTCATCCTGTCACGAGATCAGCGTCAACTAAATTGCAGGTTTTGCAGCAAAATGTACGCGGCATGGGAATGCCACCGCGTCCCGGTATACAACCGTCGCAACAACGATACCCACCACCGATTCAGAGACCGGTTGTTCCATTCACGCCGGGCCCAAATCCAAACAATCCTACTCAACAGCAACCGAACTGCATGCCGTCGCAGCAACAACAACAACAGCCGCAAACACAAATCAATCGTCACAGACCCAATATGCATCAACAGCAACAACAGCAACAACGTAACATGAAAATGCAACAACAATATTACTCTACTCAAGGTTTGTTCTCTCAAGATTTTCCATTCAACCGTACACTCCCGTCGATAAATCACCGAACACTTTAATAACAAAGACTAGGTTCTTTAATAACAAAACATCGTCTGCATCCAAATTTGAATAAAGGTCCGGTGACTTATGGACGGGAGTGTATATGCAATTCATGAAATAGCATTCTTTGTTCGCTCGTTCATTTACGTTTGTCCGTTGATTGTCCTCGGTAGGAAACGTGAAAATGGATACAACCGAGAAAACGGATTCTCACAATGACAAGATTAACGACAACGGCTCCGGTACGCAACAAGGAAGCACCAAGGCAAACGTCAATCAACAGGACAATGACAATAAAGAAGAAGTGAACCAACAAAATGAGTGAATGTGAAAGAAAAAACCGTATCGTTCATTCTATCGCTTGAAAACAAAAAAGAAATATACTGTTTACGATCACATAAACCACATTACGTCGGTTCGAAAGGTAAATTATAACGATTAAGTTGTTTTTGTACATGGAAAAAGACTCTTGCTCCAAATGACATTGTATTTGCCATTTTAAAGAAGCTTCATGAGCTCTCGGGAGACGTATTCGATACACTTGGCTATACTGGTATATGTATCTAGTTAGAATTACTTAACCGCGCATTGAAGAAATGAAGAAAAATAGGTGATATCGTCATTGTACACGTCTCAACGCTTCTCCGAATTAAATATAACGAAGTTGCGTTTCATAAATTCTACGAACAAATCACGTTATCGAACATTCCCTTTTGTTCGAGAAAATAATAGTGCGTACTAAGTACACAACACTGCAATGAACGTTAGAAGTATGAGGGGGATAAAAAACGAATCTAGTTCAAGGAAACAAAAACCTAATCGATAACATTAATCGACAAGCTGTGCTTGTCGGAACGGAAAACGAAAAATGAAAAACTTTCCAAGGATTTACTCTACGAAAGAAAGGAACTCTCTGTAACGCGCGTTGCTCGATTCAATGGAAAGAAAATGGAAGTTAGCATCACAGTTGGACTGGTACGCACAACGTATCACTTCTTCGTGTTAATCAACCACCCTACCAATTAATTGCATTGAATATGAAGATATAAATGTGCACAAGACTCGTATTTCTGTATATGGACACGACGACGGTCTGTGGTATACGATAATGTAAAAGCCAATTATCCGGGAACGTAGTTCGACAAAGATATAGCACGGCCGTTGCTACAAATACATTTTCTAGAGCACCATTCAAATGGGGGAAAAAAGAACAACAAACGTCGGTAAAGAAGACTGTTTTATGTATATCGAAATTTCAAATTACCTATGCGATGGTCGTATAGATCTGCATGACGTTGTCCCTAATACAGTGTGACAAGTAAAAAAAAGTTCGTGTACATTAATCGTTTATTAATATAATGTGCGGTCATGACGAAGCTTGTGAAAAATAAATAGTGCAACAATTGTTTATAGTTACTGAATATATTATCATGACCTAGACACTCACGGAAAGATTATCAATAACTCAAAATATAATAATATATCATATCGCTTGAAAATATGTGAAGCGCATTCGATTCTCCGTGCGTAATATTCCATTAAATAGCGACAATGTCTCATTGTACATTCTACAACGCATCAAAAATTGACTTGTAGATTTCCTATTTTAATTGCGAATCAAATATGATTGTCGCCGTCGCCGTCAGCCATGTGCATGATACCATCATCATCGCGTCATCGTTATCATCGTCATCATCCGCTTCATTTATATCATCGTCAATTATTATTATTATTGTCATTATGTTTAATTTTGAATGTTATTCTTACTACCACCATCATCCATCATCATCATCATCATCATCATCATCATCATCATCATCATCAATCATTATTATTGTTTCTATCATTATTATTGTTTCTATCAAATTGCTATACTTGAGTATACAATATGATATTGTCATTACTATCATCGGTGCTAAAATTACTATCCGTTACGGTAATTGCGGTCATTAAGGGGGGTAAACTCGTTTCCAGCATTCCAGGGGCGCGGGATGCGCCTTCTCATTTCTCGATAATGCAAAGATGGGGTTTTTCAGTAGTCAAAAGCGTTAGATAAATGATCAATCTAGCCTTCAAAAGTCATTTGCATTATTTGGAAACATAAAGCTGCGTATGTAGCTATTTATTCATATAGCTGCAACAGCTACATGATGCCGAATAATACAAATTACAAATTACTACTTTTGAGGGCTACTGCGGCCTAGATTGATCTTTAATCTAGCGCTTTTGACAACTGGAAAACCCCATCTTTGCATTATCGAGAAATGAGAAGGCGCATCCCGCACCCTTGGGATCCTGGAAACGAGTTTACCCCCTTAATTCATAATTACTATTACTATTGCTACTGCTATTAACGCTATTGCTACTACTACTACTACCACTACTACTACTACTAGTACTACTACCACCACCACTACTACTATTACTAATAATACTACTACTACTACTACTACTACTACTACCGTTACTGCCGTTATATTACTACTGCTACTACAACTACTACTATTACAAATACCACACTACTACAGCTGCTGCTGCTGTCGTTCCTACATATAGTTAGCATTGCAATTGTCGCCATCGTCATTGTTGCTACAATCACAGTTGTGCAGCTGCAGTTGTCGTCGTTGGTAACAATATTGTTACAATATTGTAACACTATTGCCACTATTATAATGAAGAACTGAATGAAAGTAGACAGTAGTGTTTGTAAAGTTCATAGTATTTATTAGTTTTAATAGGCGAAGGGTATATTCATTTACAACTTTGTAGACATGAGTACATGTTACCAAAGTATAAGGAATCAGAAATTTTAATATACTGCCAATTATATGTGGTCGTTTACTATCCTCGACTTTAAATACAAATATTAATGCATATCGTGCAAGAGATATGAACACATGGTAAAAATTATACACAAGACGATAATACTATTAGCCATTTTTAAGCGTAACCGTTCAAAAACGATTTATATCACCATTCCGTTTTTAAATTGCGTAACCAAAAATTTTTATTCTACAAGGAAAAAAGACTGTGCCTTTGAAATACTGCCGCGAAACGATGCATTCCAGCTTCAAATCATTTTAAAAATAGAATATTTTTGAGGAAAAGTAATACGACATTAATAATAATAATAATAAGAATGGGAGTATATTTTTCTATTCATTAATTTCTTTGTCTCGTACAGCAGTATTTGTAATAGTAGTAATAGTATAGTGACAGAAGAAATTGCAATAACAGCAATAGTAGTACTAGTTCTTAGCAGCAGTTTCAGTAGATGTGACAGAAATGATATAGTTACTTTATTAGAAATAGTAATATTAATAAAATAATTAGCAGTGCTACCGTTATTGCTACTGCAATTACCATCACTGGCCTGTAGGGATTAGGCGTTATATTACACAGTTATTTTACAATTATTTATATTATCATGCATATATATATATATATTTCTTTACCGATTAGTATTGCTCACAGTAATATTCTTTTATATACCATAATTATATATATATATATATATATATATCTACATGTACAATATTTGATTTTTAAACTAATTTATACTCTGCTAGATCATGTAAGATCATGTATCGTTTTCTTCGTTTTCGCTGTAGTTACTTCATTACATTTTTTTTTTAACTCTTTCCTAGTGATTCTACTATTATTACGTATAATAATATTTCACAACCACCACCGTTATCGCTATAGATTATAGGTCATTGACGTCGTCGTCATCAACGGTCGTCATCGTCGTCATCCTCAATGCCGTCGTCGCCCTTGTCGTTGCCGTTATCGTCACCGTCGTCTTCGTTGTTCTCGCCTTTCCCATTTTGTTAAATTACACTATTCTTACAGCTAATATACATAATTTAGTGAATTAGATTTCTTGTATAATTGTAATCATTATTATCGTTATTATTGTTACTATATTGTCCTGAGAATAACATTTTTACTGGCAACGTTGTCCTCCATAATGAATTAATAATAACAGTTTCTTACAAGTGCAGCGGCGAACTGCAGCTAAACAAAGAATATGGTAAGACGAGTAAGTATAATAAGTAGACAGCGGATCTTTATGCAAAATAATAATAATAATAATGTTTATATACATCATTTACATGGAAATAAATAAGCTATAAGTAAAGATTTATTTCTTGTGTAAATAATTTAAATTGGTATTTAATTTAATGTAATTATGGATATGTAATCTAGCACATTACTAACACATTTAAGTATTATATGAGGTGTTATATCAACATCATATCCCATAAAATGAAAAAAATGATCTGGATATATATAGAATATATTAAGGCTTCGCCGCTCGGAGTTTTTGCGTGACAGAACTACAAAACTATTCTATATAATAGAAAGATAATAACTAACTTCAGCAAGTATCCGATAAAATTTAATAAAATAATTACAAAAAGACAGTTATATCTGCAATCCGTCGTACCAGTTAATTTGAAACATTATATAATTATTAATCGTCTGCAAGTTAAATATGTAAGATGAATATATATTACTTTCATTGTTCGAAATACGTTTTTTAAATTTGAACTTTTTATGAAGCTTCCGAAGCTTTCTTATATCACCGACGAGATACTATTAAAGACTACCAGCCTTATGGGACTACGTGAAACTTGAATATTTCGGTGTACTCTTACCACCGGCGGCATTTCGTCGGTGCAGAAGGCCTCTGAGGAGAGATTTTCGTCGCGTCGCGTCGGTGAGAAGGCGAATCATCACGAAACCATATCGATTATCATCAAATGTTACATTCTCCGCCATATTTCAGACGATGTTTTGGTGTTGGATTTTAAAAATATTAAAAGCAATAGTAATATCAAAAACAAAAAATTCATAGAAATATTGTGCGTAAGAAAGTATTGAAGCATAATTTTAGGATAATCCAGAATTCTTACTTCAAAATTCATATCAGATACCTGAATTTTTAACTTAAAAATATTTCATAAATGTGCATTATTTCCTTATGCTTTTTTAAATAGATAATTGTTCCAAGAATCGCACGATCTGTGGAAAAAGAAATCTCCAGAAAAACTGTTATTTGACATACTGTTCCGAACAATAAAGAGTTTGATAAAGAATTGCTTGGATGAATTGATATGTAGGATGGTGATTGACGCGCGCGCGCGAGTGGATCGGTGATCAAATCGGGAAAAGGGGTGTAACGACAAAAACCAAAAATGTTGTGATAGAATATATTTCTATAAGTCTAAAAGTAATTATCTGATTGTTAGTCGGATTGCCTGTCCTGGGTCCCATCGACGCACAGTGTGTCTAGTATATGGGCGTTTGGGAAAAAAGTCATAAGTCTTAAACTATATAATTTTCGAGTAAAGTACCTCAATACTTTTTGAAATAAAATACAAAGACGAATCGATTCGTAAGTAAAAAAAGTTTTTTGTTTAATCATATAAGTTTTTTTTTATTGCGAGACCTTTCTTTTTTATTGAATAAAAAGTGGTTCACAATTTTAATGAAAATTAAAAAAAAAAAGTACTATACTATATGTATACATTGTTATCTAAGTCTCCAGAAGGAAGAAATAAAACTTAGGGGCCTTAAGAAATCCCGATAACAAAAATACTATTATAGAATATTATAAATGTAATACATACCGAATACCCTTTTTTAAAATCAGACCAAACAACTTGCCTTTGTTTAACAATTAGAAGCATTGATTTACTAAATGACGTGTAAAACAGATTTTATAAAAATTGCAAATGGTAGGAATTACATGAAAAAATAAGACTTTTTAAAAATTTTTTATTTGAATCCGCAATGAAAATTGAAAATATGTGTCTTTACATCTACGTTAATGATACACGTACTGAAAATTTCATCAAAATCGGTTGACGCACAAGAAAACAACACGCATTGAAAGTAGGGATTGTATAACTGTATATCGGTTACGGTTCCGATTTCGGTTCTGTCATTTTTAATTTCCGTATTGTGTTCGGCCTGATATATTTATTATTTAAGTAGTTATTTATTATTATGTATGATGTAAACAATTTTTAAATAAATAAATTTTTATAATTTGTTTCTATATTCGCTATTTCAATTATTATTTCAATAATTTATTGTTAAAATAATTGTTTAAATATATAAATGTTTATATTCGTTGCTATATTCATTATTTCAATAATAATTTTTTATTAACAATTTTTTATACATTATAAAAATTTATTTATTTTAACAATTATTTTAACAATACATTAGTATTGAAATAATAATGTAAATAATGAATATAGAAACTGTTGCTTTTCTGGGAAGCGGGATATTAAAATAAAGAAAACGTTTATGAAATTCACTCTTGCAATCGTTCTCTAACCCTCTTCTGATACGACCAGATTTCCTCTCTGGATACGACTGGATACGACTGACTACCGGAGTCCGGTAACCGGACTGTAACCAAGACAAAAGTGCAACGCATGACGGGCTGACGGCCCTTAGCTATACCTGCATCTATAATACATGGCCTTTGGATCTAAGAGGCTCGGCCTTGAATACAAACATTTGACCTTCGGTATCTCCATACTTGAATACTACAGAACCGATGTGACGCGGTATTAATTTTTGCCCTTATATCAATAGAAACAAATTATTAAAATGCATTCATTTTCCCTACATCTATACACTGTCGATTTAAAACAATAATTACAATGGTGAACAATAAGGGAAATAAGAAAGCAATAAGAGTGTAATGAAATTATACAATAAAAAGTAAGTTTTTCTAACAATTACAGAATGGGTAATGTCAGCTGTGTCAACATTATACATTTATTTATTACCTGCGGTACTAAATCTATTTACCAACGCTACTGATGCAGCTTTACGTGGTTCACGAACAAATGATCTATTTAGGTAGCGAGCGCTGAACCACAAACAGTATCTCGTCGGTGCTGGTAGTATCTCGTCGGTGCTTATATTCGTGGAGAAATAGTTTGCATCCGATACGAAAATAAATGAGCAGCGCTAACATCGCAAGTTGGGATTATACGTGCCAGACTCTCTCTGTATTTACGTGTTACACAGGTGTACATTATACATAGTTGTCGCTGTAGTGTAGTATATGTGACAGTATACACCACTTACACCAGTATACATACTGTATGTATATGCTGTAAACTGTAAACACATAATGTCAACACAACTGTTAATGAACTAGTGTTATCAATGTACTAACGTGTAATATTACAACAAAACTAATCGAAGGTGGTTAAATCCCATTCAAAATGCTTGATGTTCTGTGAATTGATAAATAGCACGCTGGAAATGGTTGTGACACAGAGAAACTTTTCGTAATTTTATTTATAAAGTATCTTTAAATCATTCTAGCCGATTGAATGCTATCTCATTATCGTTTGATAACAGCAAAGTTCTACCTTTCGGAGGTTTAACCAAAATTAATGGGGAATGAAATAAGCGCCCGGAACGGGCTAGAAATTGACGAGAAATCTGTCGAAATAACAGATTTTTGGGCGCACCATACCGCTCGCGTAAAACAGCATGGTACTCAAATAGTATCTTTATTTGTCAGCGAACCGTCTTTGCATTACAGTGCAAGTTTTGGGAATCCTTCTCCTTTGGAGAAAGCTGCAAAGGTTAACGTCAGTTTATTGATTACCTTTATATCGTAAAATACGCGCGTACGTGTACGAGTCATATCGCCGAAGTCACATATTTCTTTAAACGTATCGTTTCAGTTACTTATACAACATCTGCTTGAATAATAAATATTTTTTTCAGAATTTAATGTTATATAGGCATCCTTGTATACTTAAGTATGTCTCGTCGTGGTCCAAAGGCAGCAAGTTTTATCTGACAACCGAACAAGTTAGACCTCTGATTCAAACGATAGAAACACAGAATACACTCCAAATATGCATGGGTTTGTATAGCATCTTACGGGCACTTGTATTTCTTCACGAAAAAGCATCTGCTTCTCATAACAACATATGCGGCAGCGTTATTTATGTTACATCGGAAGGATGTTGGAAACTCGGTGGCTTAGAATGCTTAAGTAAATTCAAAGAATTGACTACAGCATATTTAAAGAAAATAAGAAGCTATAGGTACGAGAAAGCAGTATCGCCTGACGAAGATACAACTATCTCGTCGACTAGTTTTACAGCGATAGACGCGTACGCATTCGGCATTTTGGCAGAAGACATTCTGAAACTGAAGAATGCAGGTAAATGTATTGTTCGATAAATGATTTTATGCGTGCGGAAAGATTATAAACTTGTTAGAACGATCGCATTGTTTCAGAGGACGTTCCGAGTCTCCTGGAATTCAAGCAGTTCTGTAAAGAGAATTTACAGAACTTTGATCCACGTTTGAGAAGCAAATTATCAAGCGTGCTTCAACACCCATTTTTCACTCACGATTTCATGAGGATACATGCATTTTTAGAGGAGTTACCATTAAAAAGCAGCCAAGAGAAAGAAATATTTTTTGGGTTGGTGAACTTAATGAATTAAACAAATTCGCGCGTTTTATCGATTGAAACTACTTACAAAGTTCATTAAAACATTGAATCGAATTACAGGAACTTAATAGTGCAATTGAGAACATTTCCTGAAAATATTGTTGCCGAACAGTTGGGTCGATTGTTACTTTCACGAATGGTATTGTTAGATTCAACTGCGCAAGAAAAGCTTTTACCGTTCATCTTGAAACCTAAAGGTAAAATGCTTTTAAAGATATCCTGCGTTTAATACATAAATAACAATGTCCAACAGCCAAAAATTATTTCGATTCCCACTATACAATTCTTATAGAGTTTTTCGCGCTGATTCCGAATCTGACCTTAATTTTTTTCCTATACGTACAGTTTTTGAGAAAATTGAGTTTAAAAAAAA
>CM052200.1:25943176-26012819 GCA_028455805.1 Lasioglossum figueresi | reverse complement strand
TGGATATCACTGTATTCGGAAAAGTCTACAGAATCTTTTGCCGTAAATGACAATTCAATATCTTTTATAATAACATCGCAATAATGGTTCAAAGTTGAAAAATGTGTCTTTTTTTTAAACTCAATTTTCTCAAAAACTGTACGTATAGGAAAAAAATTAAGGTCAGATTCGGAATCAGCGCGAAAAACTCTATAAGAATTGCATAGTGGGATTCGAAATAACCAAAAAAAGTTGAAATTTGTTGGACAGTGTAATCAGTACCGTTTCGTTTACAGATGGGAAAGATAACGTGGACGGTAATCTGTTTGTAGTTTCAACGTTCAAAGCGTATCTAGTACCGAAACTGCTGCAGATGTTTTGTATAAGAGACGTGTCTATACGTTTGGTACTTTTATCACATTTCAATTCGTTCGTTCACACGTTTCAAGCGGACGAACTGAAATCACAAGTACTTCCGGAACTGCTTGTTGGAATTAAAGATACAAACGATCATCTCGTTTCCTCAACGTTAAAAGCATTGGCCGACGTAGTTCCGATTCTCGGTGCGGCTACCGTAGTTGGTGGGAACAGGGGAAAATTATTTACGGACGGTCGACCGAATAAAGTAAAAGACAACGGGCAAGATAATAAGGCAGTTTCATCTTTTGTAAATATCGTTGATTTTGCAGCCACCACAAGTCAAAACATAATTAATTTACCAGAAAGGCCATCGCCGGACGGAGGCGAAGATAAAAAAGAGAATATTTCTTCGATTACAGAGGAAGAATATACATGGTCCGATTGGGAGACTCAAGAAAGCTCTACTAGAGATGCCCATCCTCAGATTTCTCAATCATGTGATCAAACTAGCGAATCTATTGCAAATGATGTATCGACCGTTGATTTAGTACCAATAATTGACACAAATCCAGTATTTGACCTAAACAAAGCTAAAGCGATCGAGTCAAAATTTCCAAAGAAATCAATTGTTTTATGCGATATTTCAGAACTCGATATCAAGAATTCAAAATTGACAAATTCCATCAAGGAAGAGTATGATTTCTTCACGGATATGGAACCCGTAATAAAAAAGACTCAAGTCCTGCACGTACAACAACCACAGTTAACATCGAAAAGCGTGTTCGACATTAAAGCTTTAAACGAATTAGATGTAAGCGAAGAGAACGATGGTTGGGATGAAGATTTAAGCGACTGGGGAATGAATGATGCTCAAGAATTGAAGATTTAAGAGAACATGCAAATTTTTTTAAATCGTATGTATTATAGTAAACAGAAAAGTAAGCTTAATTCGTAAAATAAATTTGTACAAAATATATATAAACTATAGTTCAGAACAAAGTTTTTTAACTTGGCAATTATTGTTATTTGCCTAATGTTGCAGCGGAACAAATATTACTCGTCTCTGAAGCACGATCCTAATGTATACACAGTACATTATACATGCATGCATACATTAAGTATACTTACAATAACCTACCACAAAAGTTAATACATAAATCGAATAATAAACTTTTATAACATATCGAATTTTGTGATCAATATGTATGATGCTTGATTAATAAATCAATAATGTTCTGGACAATTTTATTTTTGAAAATTTTGTCTAGAATTGAAAAGAAAATATCAGGTCTTTTATTTACAAAGTCTGTGTATACAACCATATATTTAGTTCCAGTTGTATTGAGCAGTAACTATATTATATACGTTAGTACATTGAATTCATCTCTCAATATTTATTTTATTTGTTATAAATTTTAACAGTGTAGGAGAAACGAATGATAAAATTTAGCATGTATATTAAATAATCATTCGAATTAATAATATCTTATTTTACAGGTTCATACAGTATATTATAATTTTATGTATTAATAATGGTACAATCAGGTTTTTACTGCATTAAAAAAATGACTTGATTTTGAAAGCTGTACATGGAGAATCAGTATTGTTAGGCCTTACAATTAGACCTAGACGATATACATACTCAGATATCATAAAGCTGGCTAAAAAATTAATTTCAGACGCTTGCCGCAAGATGTACTTACGTCTTTAAGATAAGTATGTAAAGTCATTTTCCCGTCTTTTACTCGTCTTTCATTCGCGACTTTAAGACGCCTTTTTATGTGTCTAAAAGCTGTCTAATAGACGTAGCTATAAGACGTCTTTTACATTAAATTGTTTAAAATTATTTTCTCTCGCTACTTTCTCTCCTAGGAATTACTAGCAAAATCCTAAGAGAGGGGAGAGGAAAAAAAACAACCGGCCCACCGGTCCCTGTTAAATTCTATGGCCCAACTATGGTATTTAAACTATGATATTTTGACTGCTAGATAGCTTATTGTTAGCTTAACGAGTTTCGCGGTGCGCAAGGGGTGCTCCGGCGATTTGGAGCCCGCATCAAATTATCTACTGTTGATGAGATAATTTGACTTAGTCTCGCGGCAGCCGTGGGCCGCCGTCCGTGTAGTAGGCCAGCCGCCGGCATCTGGCAAAATCGCTGGACTGCTATCTGCCCGACGGGGAATACTCTACTGGCCGACGTGTTTGATACACACCGTTTAAATGTTACATTTAGTATAACGAACGAAGAGTTCGTCCTTAAAAGTAGTTATTTTGTTCACACAGCGCGTACAATGATTTAAAAAAAAGTATAACTCATGTATCCACGTACGTATCAAACAAGTTTATTGTTATCTCTAAAAAAATTAAAGTCCCCAAGTCCGGGAAAACGACGCCTAAAAAAAGTCATCTTTTGGATGTGTAAAAGGCGTCTTTTTGGGACGTAAAAACAAAGACGAGAAAAAGACGACTTAAAGACGTAGCGTGCTATCTGGGATATGACCTTCAGATGACCTTAAAGTGCCATTTAAAAAAATGAAGGTGGCCTTGACAATAATAGAAAAAATTTCGAACTTTTTTTTATTACAATGTATAGCCAATCGAAACCTGATCAACTTTTGTTTAAAATATTTTTGTCAGATTATCGCAAGTACTTGAAAAATACCCTCTATATATGTGGTCTAAGGATTATATTTGGTTGAGTTAAGATGACGATAGATGGCGAAAAAGATGACCTGAGTGCACCCTGGTGTCACAATCTATAATCAACGAGTGATCTCAGATTTTGTGAAGAGTATCCGTACGTTGGAGACAACTTCCTTTTTTGACGTGGAACTTTGGAAGGCTCTGTACCATACTGGGTATTTCCTGTTTCTTTTGTAAAAATGGTGAGTAAAGAACGATAAAGATTAACTTAATTCGACTATTTCGAATCTCTATTATTTAATTCAATCGCTTAATCAATGTTAAAACGCTGGATGCACGTAATTCTATTGGATTTAAATATAGATATTTAACTTTCGATTCGTTTAACGGTAGAACGCATGGCCGATGCGAACGTTTCTTTCATTTAACGTAGGAATTTCATATTTCTGTAATAATAATATACTTTTTAATTAAATGATGATCTTGTCTCTTATTATTGTACAGTTTATATTCATTATTCGAAGTAAAAATACACTTTGTTTTCGAAGTGCAAATATTTTGTTATAAATTTGTAATGCAACAAATATTGAGGTAGTAACGGTTAACTACTGTTTTAAACGGTTATTAGTTACTTTTTAAAGATATACGTATAAATTTTTATAAAATCGTAATAAATTTAATTATATGATGACAATCTTAGCTCACTTTGACGAGACAATGAAAATAATATTTTCCCTATGTCACTGAATCTTATGCGAACGTATATAAACAAAATCTAGATATTGTTCCGCAATATTTAAACTCATATGTTGTATTCTAGGGTTTTGTAAAAGTTGTTAAAAATAAGCAGTATTTCAAACGTTATCAAGTGAAATTCAAGAGGCGACGTGAAGGAAAGACTGATTATTATGCCCGTAAACGACTAACTATCCAAGATAAAAACAAATACAATACACCAAAATATAGACTAATTGTACGTCTATCGAATAAAGATATTACGTGTCAGGTAAATAATCTTCATCTACGTACGACTGACTTTGTTCAACATCTTTGTGTCATCAAATTCTAATATATTGTATATTCGATTAGGTGGCGTATTCAAGAATCGAAGGAGACAGAATAGTGTGTGCAGCTTACAGCCACGAACTTCCAAAGTATGGCGTTAAAGTTGGTCTTACAAATTATGCCTCCGCATACTGCACCGGTCTTCTTCTGGCACGAAGAGTAAGACTTTTATGCATTATTCGTTTTCGATTATTATATAAATTACATATATTTAATGATGAGACACTCAGCTCGCTTTGATGCACAACTGAAGAAAACACAATTGTTCCCTATTTTTTAATTCTGAATCGTACAATTATAAGACTGAAACATTTAGGCAATTTATACATGTACATTTAGAACAATGTTTCTATATTTTTTTGGTAGTTGTTGAAAAAATTGGGATTGGATACGTTGTATAATGGTACGAAAGAAGTAACAGGCGGCGAATATAACGTTGAAGAATTAGACGAAGGACCCGGGGCGTTCAGATGTTATTTGGATACCGGTCTCATGAGGACTACCACAGGTGCTAGAGTTTTTGGTGCCATGAAAGGTGCTGTGGACGGTGGTTTAAACATTCCGCATAGGTATAATTCTTTTTAATCGTTTATTTAAAATTTAGATAATCTCAAGACCGATATTGAATAATGATAAATACCTTTATGATGATCGTACGGCACATGCGCGTCATCTGAGTCGCAGCAAGTCGTCACTTTGTTTTGTGTACTACAATGCATAGTGGCGATCATTGCACAGACAAAACAAGATTAAAATACGTGTCTCTGATAATATAAAATTGGACGCACCAAAACTATAGAGAGTAACTAAACATTTACACTAACTTTCCTATTTTCTTCTATAATGGATAGCACCAAAAGATTCCCTGGATACGATAACGAATCGAAATCATTCAATGCGGATGTTCACCGGCAACATATTTTTGGTCAACATGTTGCAAATTATATGAAAACCTTGGAGGAAGAAGACGACGAAGTTTTCAAGAGGCAATTCTCGCAATATATTAAAAACGGCATCTCCGCTGACAACGTGAGTGTATATAGTTTTCTGTACAGCTACTTCGTCCGACTAATAATTACTGTCAGGCTTCGAAAGCTTCGCAGTGTCGCAGTTGGACTATAGTAAGCACATTGGTTACGAGAGACAAATAAGTAGACAATTATATTTCTCCTATTGACCAGTGTTACATTATAACTACAGTAATCCCGCGATCTAAGCCGATTCTCGGTTCTGTGCTGTAACAGAGATCGTGAAGGGATACTATCTTTTTGTGGCCGCGTCGATCGCGCCGAACGTAGAAAAGGACGGCAAAGCTCGGGAGGCCTCAAATTTCTTTATTTTTCATTATTTTTTATGGGACTTTGACCAACATATTCGTGGCATTTTTCTAATGAAAGTTTTGGACGCAAAGGACAGCGTCTGTGAAAGAAAAAGAGATGTGGAGAGTCGCGGTGCACCGATACAGTTCAAAGGATTTTCCATACGGTGTTCTTCCTTGTTTCCGAAACTTTCATCGTTCATTATTAAACTACGGATGTTTATGCATTTATAACAAAATTATGTAGATGAAATTCAAAATTGTTGGGAAATTTTTCAAATTGAAGATGTCGATATACGATTTCTTCTATATTAAAATCATTAAGGAGAGAAATAACATTCAGGTTGGTTTCTTTTCCTTGCAATTAATGTAGACAATTTTTATTTTGCATAAAGATCCGCAGTTATATATCACATTTGGTATCATTTTCATTAGAAAAATGCCACGAATATGTTTGTGAAAGTCCCATACAAAAATAAAGTTTTGTAATTGGATTAGTAGTTCACCTATATACCCAATCTGCTATCGAATTACGCGGCAGGTTTACATTGCTTGGCGACCGAGGCAGCTCGAGCTTCTCGGCCCCTCGCAGAGTATGCCCCCCCAGTGAAAGGGGTAGGTGAACAGGCTTAGATCGGGAAGCTACGTCGCGCTTATATCGCGGGATTACTATACTATAATACATTTTAGTGTATCAACTATGTTTGTTTTGTTGATAGATTGAAAACATCTATAAAGGAGCCCACGAATCAATACGTGCTGACCCTGAACACACGAAGGTTGTGAGGAAGGAAGTGCCTGTGAAGAAACGGTGGAACCGTGCGAAACTTTCATTGTCGGAAAGAAAGAACCGCGTTGCACAGAAGAAAGCATCTTTTCTTAAAACACTAGAAGAAACAGAGGCTTAACTTTCTGTGAGCAGATATTTCCAACAGACTCCTTGCACATCCGACAGTATACAAACAACTTTTCGTTACGATTGTGTGTATTAAACAACAAGTATACAGAAAAGATTGTGGAACAAAAATAAAGAATATCGGATGAAAAATATTAATTTTTTTACGTAATCGCTAATATTTAAATTTATTTATTTATTTTTATTTAAATACATCGTTTCTAAGTAATTGTAATATAGTAACCTCTTTCGACATAAAGCTACGTCAGAAACTATGACCGTGTTCATTCTTCTCAATTTATTTCACATATGTTTTACGTGTTCGCTACTATCGTCAACTCAAAAAACGATAAGACAGATCCATTTTCTGAATGAGCAGAGGGTATGTATAGGTGGTGTGTATGCGTGTATGTTTGATCAAGGTTCCATTTATGCTAGCAGCGAACATGCAGTACAATATTTGTCGATCTTATTTACGGTCATAAAATATGTATTTACATAGGATGTATGATATACATGTAATATGTGCTTATACGTATACATATATGCGCGTAATATTTCTGCTGCAATAACAAGTTCGAATTACTAAATCAAATTCACAGCACAAAAGTTAACGTTTCAGTTTAAAACTCTGTAGATAATTAAAAAATACAAAACTTCGATTTTTGATGATTGGGCAAGTATATTTGCATTTTCATTTTAATATAAAGAAGCATACTTGATAAAATTTCATTGACGCGATCTGTTTCGAAAATTATCGTCTAAAGAAAAATTTGCGAATCTGAGAAAAATAATTTCTTTCATTTCTACCGAAAAAGTGATAATCTATTGCGAGAACCGGGTAATCGGCCTTGCTCGTCAGTCAATCCAGCTTGAATATCTCCGATAGAAGGTACTGTTCTTACTTCTCCTCTAGCTGCTACGCAAGGAGGTGATTTGAGTAATCGCCGTGCAACATTACTTATGTCGTCCTTTGATATTTCATCTGGAAGTATTTGGTAGCGTTGTATTTCCAATTTAACCGAATTTAATTGAATTAAGGGGATAGCCTCGTCTCCAGGGTTGCAAGGGTGCGCGATGCGCCTTCTCATTTCTCGATAATACAAAGATGGAGTTTTTCAGTAGTCAAAAGCGTTAGATAAAAGTTTAATCTAGGCCGCAGTCGTCCTTAAAAGTCCTATTTTTACGTTTACGAGGCGCAATTTACATTAATCGGCAGTATGTAGCTGTCGCAGCTTTATAAAAATAGCTACATGCGCAGCAAGTTACGTCTCGTAAACGTAAAAATAAATAGGGGTTTTGAAGGCGATTGTGACCTACATTGATCTCTTATCTAGCGCTTCTGACTACAGAAAATCTTTGCATTATCGTGAAATGAGAAGGCGCACCCCGTACCCTTGCAATCCTGGAAACGAGTCTGCCCCTTTAACTAATATTTCTTACCGATTGCTTTTATAAAGTACTCTGGCCGTTTTCTGGATCCAGTGGCTAAAACTTGTCGTCCAATGTCTTCGAAAACAACGGGCCTCTGCTCCAAATTCATCAGCAGCATAGACTGCAGTTGTTTCTTTGCTCTCTATTTAGTGTTGTTAGGAAAGCAAATCTAATTGTAATTATCAGTAAATACAACCACAGATACGTACAAATAAAATTGATGTTAGAACGATGTTAGAACGATGTCATACCGCTAGCTCGCTATCCGTGATATTACTAGTCATAGCAACCATCTCGTGCACGATTACTTCCACCATTTCTCTAACGTGAGACGGTGTACAAGATGCATGAATGCAAAAGAGTCCTGTGTCAGCGTATGCGTGGTTGTATGCAGTTGCACTGTATAACCAATGGTACCTGTGGCAATAACAATCCATGGTGATTTTCTTTCGATCAACAAAGAAGTACACTTCAGATCTCGCCTACCTGTTGAGCACATTCGTATACAAACGAGTATACATTCCCTTGCCTGGACCACCGGCACTAAAGCTGCCACCTCCACCCATCATCATATTTAAAACGCACATTGCTACAAAATCTGAATCTTGATGGGAACAACCTTCCAAACCTATCACCACATGAGACAATTCTGGTAAACCACTTGGCCCTGCGTAAACGGGGACGTTACATTCCTCCTGAATAATTGAAATAGAAAAGTTTCGAGTTAGCAAACATTGTCCTAGTGTACAATAGGGCTGTTACTTTCCTTCGAAGGACGAAGATTTTGAAGTTTTGAAGTTTCAATTTCAAAAACTTTGGAGGTGATGAAAATCGAAATTTCGAAGCTTCGAATTAAAGCTTTTTTTTAATTTTTTACATTCTGTAAAAATTCTGTAAAATTTGTTATTTATATTTTTATTTGTCAAAAATCATGATCTAACATGAAACTCGTAAGTTACAACTTCATCCGATTCGAAGACTTCAAAACTTCGTACACTTCGAAGGTCCCGTTGTTCCTTCGAATCTTCGAAGAGTTGAAGTTTCGGGAAAGTAACAGCCCTAGTGTGCAACGCTTCTTCTGACGTTGCATAATTGGGGGGATAACTACTAGTATGTAACCTCCGGTATATTGAGCGATAGACGTGTCAAGCGTGTTTAGCTTCTCTTTCTCTTTTCCCGACGACACTAAGTTACTATCCTCCCCCCTTTCTTCACCTTCTTCTTCTTCCCAGATAGTTCTCTTCTCAACGAAATGTCTGAAACGATAGAAATGTTAGCGCGTCTTGGAAATCTTTCTTTCGTCTCAAATTGAATGTAATACCTAGGGCTTAATAGAATTAAAAAAGTTATAATTTCCAATGAATAAAACACTAATTTTTAATTACTTTTGAACCGCAGAAACCAAATGTTCGTGTTCCACACCAACTCCCGCCACAACCATTCTATTCGGTACGTGATGGTTTTTCATATACTGAAACAATATTTTTCTATCTATGTAATCGATATTTTCTTCTGGACAGATTTTTGGAAGGCCAAGAGTGTTGTTTCTGTATGCAGCCTGAAAAATAAATTTCTATATAGAAATCTTTCAATTACTCGCACTCCTTTTTGTTTACTATTTATATAGTATTTACTCGCACTTGTAAATACTATATGCGAGTAATTAAAAGTTAGATCCTTTTATGTACCGCATGGATCATATCCATTAGTATTGGTTCCTGTTCAGGCCTCGTGAGTAAAGATTCCAATTCGAACCTGATCATTTGTTTCGCCAATGTTAACTGAAAATATTCATTTTGATTGGTATTAATATTGTCCTCGTACAGCGAGTTTGAATTAGTACAGAACATTTAGTATGATCGTGTAACTTGTACAGTACTTAAAAACATAGTACTTTCTTACTTCTTCTTCTGTTATTTTGGGTCTTAAAGAAATATCACCTAGTATTTGTACAACTGTATCTAACCCTTGACGTTCTGCCGAAGCAGCATAAACAAACGTGTCCCTAGACGCTTGACAATCGCATATTCCACCATGCTTTTCTAATGCCAACATTATTTGATCTTTACTTTCATGAACTTTTGTCGACTGAAATAATAAATCTTTAATTTTTGTATTTTTCCAATGTTGCTACGAAGATGAAATTGTCATTATGTATCGAAACTTACTCCGAATGCTAGTTTCTCTAGAAAGTGAGAGATTCCACTGGGATATGCGATTTCATATCGTGGACCAGAATCGAGTAGCACTGTGAAGTAATTAGATTGTATACCGACTATGACAAGATCATGTAAAATTTGTTGAAAACACTTATAAACTCACCACCAATCGTGCAAAATTGACCAAACCGATTTTCAGATGCAACTCTTAATCCATTCGGCAAAACTGTTACTTTAGTTGTTTGGTGTTCTTCCTTCTTTGTAGCGTAGACTGCTTTGGGTAAGTTAGGTATAGGTTTGGTTAACGGAGGATGATTAGTAATAACTGATTTACGTGTTATGTTAGTATTAATAACTTTTTGGGAAGAGAAGCTGCATTTACTTAAAAAAGAAACAGTTTGTCTTTGCATTGCACTGTAAACAAAACATCACTCACATGTAATAAAATGCGTCCATTGAATCTGTAACTAGGTTGACTAAATAAAAGTTCGAATTGTGCAAGTGCACATTTATAATTTTGCATAAAGCCAAATACCTTTTTTTGAGAGCAATTACCATAGAGCTCCGTGACATTTTCATTATTAAATGCATGGTTAGGGGATCACATTGGATTTCCCACCATTCACAAATTAAAAGTGCAAATTGATCATCTGAAAACCTCGATAACTATCCTCTTGTAGTACACAAGGGAATACAGATACATATGTAAACCAGTGTAAACACATATGTATCGACAGTCAAAATAGTGTGTTCACCCCACTCTCCAATTCGAGAGTCAACAGTCAAAATGAAAACCCACTCTATATAATGCTATTACACCCGAGGTTAAAAATATGTAAGTACCTTAGATCATACAATACTTATAGACCCGGCATAGATATAGGATATGCATAGGACGCAATGTTCAAAGATAACGAAGTATCTGGTGCCCACAAGTCACGTCACAAGATAATTCAAAATGGTGGATAGTGATATAAAAGCGAGGTATACAAGTATATTTATATGCATTGTTTCGTAAACGTTTGGAAAAACGGTGCCAACCAATGCACGTCAGTGCATTAAAATATCAGTGAAGTTAATGTGAAGTCTGTTAGTGCACCCACTTAAATAACAGCCTAATTCAACGTTTTAAGAAAATGTGTTTCTGCAAGAAGAATCGTCCGTAAAAGCTAGATCCGTATGCACACTGATTCGAGACAGCTGATGCGGTTCATGTCACACACATGAGATATTTACACATATGAGAATCACGAAATTCGTGAAAACAGGATAGACAATGTATTGGTATAGCAACGCGCGATGTTTGGGCGGGAGTTTCCTGTAGATCTTCATTTGTTTGATCGATCAGGCATTGACCACATCAGCTGTCTTGAATCAGTGTGCATACGAATGCAAGCGTGTACGGACGATTCTTCTTGCACAAACAAATTTTCTTAAAACGTTGAATTAGGGGGGTTTAATTCACATTAATTTCACTGATATTTTATTTTTCGTGTGCGAAAGTCAAATTGATGTGCATCAAACGTGAATTAGTTGTGAACGATTCCGGTACGCATGTGTATTTTTGTGGATACTTGCATTTGTGAGGTTTTATTCAACATTTATGGACCCAATGAATACCATTTTATAGTGGTTTGTTCCAGTGTATTATGTACGGTGTTATAGTGCAGGATAAGGATTTGTGGATATGTTTGAGAACAATTTAAAAGTGAAAGGACATTGACCCCTTCTACTTGATAATTCCATAGGGTGGATATTAGAAATGCCTTTGTGGACTTTAACGAGTAGGTAGGTTCAATGTCGTCCAACGATTTATTAAATATTTTCGCGCGCCTCTATGACGTACGCAACGTACACTTTTGTTAGACTTGTTGCCGCATTTTAGGCGGATTTTTAATTGTTAATAAATAAATAACGAAGCCGAAATCGCAAATTTTTTATTCTTCATTTTCGTCTTATATTATACACCTGTTGTTGAACACCCTGTATAGGGATCGGTGACTGATCAGGTAGTAGCGAGAAAGGTGTTTGACTATCTGTCCATCTTGTGGCGAGTGTAGGAAATAGGCCGCCACATTACCCCCTTGCCAGTGAACAACGATAATCTTGACGAGTTCCCTTTTTTCTAAAAGTAAAAAATAAAAAATGAGTTCATTTAAAAAATCAAAGCCGAAAAGTAAATCAAAGTTGGCAGAGAAATCACGGAAACAAATCCGTAAAGAGCTTAGGAAACAGAAGAAAGTTAATCGAGCAAATTACTTTAAAGAAGGAAACAAGTCGCGTGTTGTGGGAGGACGTGATGTCGAACGTGTACATAACGACAATATTAATTACAAAATCGACACAGATTTACAAACACAATCTTTTGTAAAACAAAACCTACAAAAACTCGAGCACAAGAAAAAGAAACAGCAGAACGAGACCCTTAAAAAAGCAAACCAGAAAGAAGATACAATTATTAAAAAGTTGGAGAAGCAGTTGAAATTGAATAAAAAGAAAAAAAAAACAATACCAAAATCTTTTCAAGCAGATGGTTTAGATTATATTTTGGATTTTTGTCTTGAAAAAGATAGAAAATGTATGGTGGAAACAGACAGGGAAATGTTAGAGAATGAGTTTAATAATCAGTTTAAAACTGATTTGTCTATGGTCCTTGAGGAAAGTGACATGGAAGCTACCGCAGAGAATGGTGAAAACATAGATGAGGAAAACGTAGACGAGGTGGACAGTTCTGATTCTGAACATACAGATGAACTCGGGTCGCAGAACGGTGACCTAGAAATATCTGAAACTAGTAATGTAGAATTAAATGTTGAACAAAGTGAATTGTATGACAAGGATAATGATACTTGGGAAGATATTTATGGAAGGAAAAGGAATAGAGATGGTCAAATTATACATGAACTGGATACACATAAAACCCATATTGCGCAAATACAAAACATAAACGAAGACGACGAGAAACTACTTCCTCTAAAAAGGAAATTGAAAGGCTGTATGAATAGGGTAGCAGAAAATAATATGCATACCATATCTAATCAGGTAATTGTGTGTCCCTGTAAAATTGTCTGAATTACAACTCTATTTTCTAACATAATGTATGCATTACAGATAGAGGAAATGTATATGGCTAACAGCCGCAATAATATGAATTATTTGTTGACAAAGTTAACGTTCGAAGCTGTGATTGCCGATGTGATTACGCCAAACCGTTTAGTCTGCGAATATATGATGTTGATTGCTATTTTGCATGCGAACATTGGAGTTGAAATCGGTGCGCATTTTTTGGAAAAACTTGTAAAGAAATTTATTGAAATAATAGGTACCCCGCAAGATGTAGAAAACAAAAGACTGGATAATGTGATTTTGATGATTTCGCATTTATATAATTTTAAGGTAAGCAATTCTGCGCACGAGCTATTAATTAACTGAGACAGGCACGAAATTATCTAGTGGAAGTGGGCAGGTATCCGAAAATTTCGAGTACCCGAGCCTCGGGTCGGGTCGGGTCGAGACTCGAAAATTAGTGACACCGAGTACCTCAAGTCGGATCGGGTTGGGAGCCCAAAAATTTATATTGTTCGGAGACCCGAATGTCATAGATTTTCGGGTTCTCGGCCCAATTTCGATTTCGGGATCTGAAAACTCTGGGTTCCCGCGGATCGCGAATTTTCGGGTCCCGATCCGAACCTAAATTTCTGGGTACCCGCCCATCCCTATTGTCTAGAAATTTTAACAAATATTCTTGTTTACTTAATACAGGTATATGGGCACAGGCTTCTTTATCAAATACTCGATAGACTTACAACCAAATTCACAGAGAAAGAAATCGACTTGATATTGCTTGTTTTGAGAACAGTGGGTTTTGCACTAAGAAAAGACGATCCATCCGCTTTAAAAGAATTTATACAAAATTTACAACAAGTAGCTAGCCGTAATAACGAGCAGAGGTATGTAGTCTATATTCTTAATTCAAATAAAATTAGAAAATTCGTATGAAAACGTTTAATTTAAAGCACATCGTTACTGTACAGTTTCAGAGTTCGATTCATGTTAGACGTTTTATTAGCAATAAAGAACAACAATGTTAGTAAAATACCACAATACGATCCTTCGCATGTGGAGCATTTAAAGAAGGTTTTGAGAACCGTAATACGGAAGGGTAACACTATCGCACAATTTAATGTTACCTTGGAGGATTTACTAAATGGTAAATGCAATTAATTTCTCCGCCTTTACGGCGATTGTAATATGTAAAAATAGAGAATAAGAATCTATATTTGATTGGCATTTGCGCAGCTGATGAGAATGGAAAATGGTGGATTGTCGGTTCCGCTTGGATTGGATCGAGCAACACGGCTAATCACGAGACAGTAAAAAATCAGGATAAATTTCGTTTCGGTAAAAAAATACTCGAATTAGCAAAGAAGCAACGAATGAACACCGATACAAGAAGAAATATCTTTTGTATTCTTATGACGGCCGAAGATTACGTAGATGCTTTTGAGAATCTCCATCACCTTGGTTTGAAAGAACAACAGGCGGAGGAAATCATACATGTTTTAATGCATTGTTGCTTACAAGAAAAAAAATTTAATCCTTACTATGCTGTGCTGGCGCAAAAATTATGCGAATATAACCGAAAATATCAGGTATGGTGTTTACAAATTTTTATATGTATACATATACATACATACATACAAACAAACGTATATATATAAATTACCAATAATATTTCAGCTCACAATACAATACGCTTTGTGGGATAAATTAAAAACTCTGAATACACATGGAACGAAGCAGCTAAGCAATTTGGCCCGATTTTTAACACATTTAATCCTTGAAAAATGCCTTGCCTTGTCAGTTTTAAAAGTATGTATTATACTTTATATCACGTTACACTTTAGATTATTTGATGCGCAATAAGATTTACATGTTTTTATCAACGTTACTTTGATTACAGGTTATTCAATTCACGGAATTAGATAAACACACCATGCAACTTGTCAGGCAAATTATACTAGGCATTCTTTTACACAAAAACGAGCAAACATGTTTGCAAGTGTTCGAGAGAATATCCACGTCTTCCCAATTACAAACGTTCCGAGAAAGTTTACGCTTATTTATTAATTACTTTCTAATAAGGAATATAGATTCATCTGGCACGTTAGGCGAGAAAGAGCTAACTCTTAAAAACAGAGCTGAATTAATGGATAGAATAATAAGTTCCCATGGAACGAAACTGAAATTTTAAGATGATTATACTAAGTCCTTCAGAAAGCGTTTTAACGTTTCTATATGTTTGTGTGTACGTATCTTAATTGATGAGTACTCCTTTGATTCTAATGTCAAACATTATTTCACCATTTATCAAGCCAGCTTACAATGTTTTTAATGAATAAAAATACATCAAATATCTTTATTGTGTAGCGATTATGCTTCCGTGGTTTATATGTTGTAGGTTGCCATGCAACGCTTGTATTTATCTTCGAATTTTGCATCCAAAGAACCACTGCATCCGTAACCGCCTAATCGATGAATACGAAGGAAGTCGTCGCAATTGATATTACCGTCACCGTTGCAGTCCTACAAATCGAAGAAACAACGAGGTGGTTACATGCAAGCGCGCGCGTACACATTTATTTTGGTAAAATTACCTGAGCAAATTTTTCCATGTAGCCTTGTACTGTGCGAGCTGCGCAGTATGGATCGCTTACGCACTGTTGAAATCCTGAGAGAACAAATAATCAATTTTCTATGAGATTCACTGCCGTGCAGAAGAACTTATGTACCGTATGAAAATAACTGTATATCTACCGTCGTTGTTCTGGCTAGATGTGCCATCGAGTTTCGGTTTACCAGCATCGGCCCAGTAGCCCCATGTTATGCTAAACGGTCCACAGACATTCCCGTCGCAACCAATTGTAACGTTACATCCTGAAGCAGCCTCGCATATGCATCCGAAGCAAGTTTTCGATATCGTTAAAGCTTCCGTCATGGAATCTTGTTGTCCTAGACAGAAGCCGATATTTTTACTGTTACGTTAAAATCGTATCGCCACAGAACAATAGATGAGAACAATATACATTGGGTTGGCAAGAAAGTAATTTCGGTATTTTAAGGCAACGGTTTGTCTCTTTCAACCTGGGAGGCGCGGATTATTGTCGAGGGAGGCGCAAAAATTTTGTAATAAATTAATTCATTTTCATACCATAATATCTACAAATAAATAAAACACAGTTTTTAAAGCGTGTCTATATTATTATACCTATTAAAACAATAACAGGAAAGGAGGCACGGAAAAAAATTTTTTTTGGGGATTCGTAGTAGCATAAAGATTGCCTTGCACCATCAGATTACCATTTATTTCAAAGTTTACAAAACTCTTTGAATGGTAAAACTATTCACTAATGACGAAGACCTGAAATCGCACTTGGATCAATTTTTGCCGATAAGGACAAAAAGTTTTATGATCGCGGAATTATATGAAGGTACCAGAAAGGTAGCAAAAGATCGCCGAACAAAATGGAAAGAATTTTATCGGTTAAAGTTCATTGATTGAATAAAAAAAATTGGTTTTTATCTCACCTGAAAACAGCGGTTTTCAACCTTTATGTTACTACGACTACCCAAAAAAAAATATTTTTTCCACGCCTCCCTACCTATTATTTTTTTAATAGATACATTAATATAGACACCTTTTAAGAACCGTTGAGTTTATAAAAATTAATTTCTGATTAAAAAATTTTGGCGCTTCCCTGGAAGCCGCACCTCCCAGATTGGAAACCGTTATCTTAAGAAACCAACATTAAATATTTCTTGCTAATCCAGTATATTGTACTCGTCTATTGTTTGGTGCCGATACGATCGTATCGTAACAGTAAAAATATGAAATGAAACTTTATGAAATTAAATTTTATTGCGCCGTAAAATACCGAAATTATTCTTGCCAACCCAATAGGATAACAAAGGCGATAAAAAAGGCGATAAATTAATCATTTTACGACATATACATTGTTCATGCGTTAAAAAAAACAGAGTTGACCTTCACAGGTCCTTCACGCATCCCACCCACGAAAAAATCAAAACATCAGAATGTGCCCCCGCGAAAAGACTCATAAGCCTCTGGAACTTCTCTCGCTGTGGATAATAATAATAATGACGCAAATCAAGATGGTAATATCAGGCCAGGGACCCTGTACATATACATATAAACGTATATATATATATATATATATATATATACAGTAAGGAGCATAACTGTTTCCACACACTTTAAATCAGAATAACTTTATTATGAATGGGCCAAACGACTTCCATTTCTCTGTAAGGCTAGTAGTATTAGTTTAGTAAATGACGTCTAATAAATATGTTGAAAAAATGCATTTTGTCAGAATTGTGATAAACAATAATAAAAATTTATTTTTATAACTTTTAAGCTGGGCTAATAACGAAATTTAAATATGTGTTTTATAAACTCGTGTGAATTATATACGTTCTGAAAATTTCATTGAAATTGGTTAATTGGTTTTCGGATTATAATCGACCAAAAGTGGTAAAAAGGCAGAAAATCATGAAAAATTACAATTTTTACCACTTTTGATCGTTTATAATTCGTAAACCATTTAACCAATTTCAATGTAATTTTCAGAACGTGTATAATTCATACGAGTTTACAAAACACATCTTTTAAATTTTCGTTATTGGCCCAGCTAAAAAAGTTGTAAAAATCAATTTGTACTATTGTTTTTCAAAATTCCGACCAAATGCATTTTTTCAACATATTTTCTAGACATCATTTATTAAATTAATTCTTCTAGCCTTACAGAGAAATTGAAGTCGTTTGGTCCATTCATAAAACAGTTATTCTGATTTAAAGAATGTGGAAACAGTTATGCTCCTTACTGTATATGTACACGTAATACAGAGGCAATGGACTTTCTGATTATACATATATATAGCGATGTAAAATCGTCGTGTGTTGAGATATATAATATTTTATAACAAAAAATTTAATTGTTGTCTAGATTTAAATTCTTCCGCCGAGGGCAATTTTGGTGAAAAACGTAAAACGATCTATCGGATAGATCGGCTGTTATAAAAACGAAGTTATATTGTATATTGCTGTTATATTACACTTAATAACTTATTTTTTTCTATAGGTAATCATATATGGTAGATACTAATAGTACCGTTTACTTACCGAAAAGTAGACACAAATTGAAAAATATCGCCAGAATCGGCATGGTCGGCGACATTTTCGCTGGTTGCACGTAACACACGATCTTTCTTCGTTTAAAATCCGGTGTCCTTGGTATCCTTGATACGTGTATTTGGGAATTCCCTTGCGATACTTGAAACGATACTCACGCGATACTCCGTCCTTCCGTTCTTTTATATACAAAAGAGTTGTAGCGGATACGGCAAGTGGGCGGTGAACGTATGTTGACGGTTGCACAGAAGTGGGGACGTCGACAAAGGTCAGTGGCAAGGTCTGCGATCCGGTGAGAAGGATCGTCATTGAAAAACGAAGACTCGCATCTTTTGGAATTCAAGTGGTCGCGGCGTTAACGTCCACAAATAAAAATCAAACTGAAACTGGTACCCATTTGGTTGCGCACGAACGTTCCCTATCGATTTCAACGAAGTGCTTACCGTATATTTCAATTTCGTACTTCGTACGACAGAACTAACGTCTGCTCGAGCTTGTTTCTTTTTTTCTATTTTTTATTTTCAATAAACGATAAACCGAGGCAACGATGACGACGCGACTACAAGTTATGCGTATACGGATAGTTCCGCTCCTATTCCAAGAGTCATTCTGGAATCGTGTAGCGGAATTCCCGATGTTCGCATATTCAGATGATTATCTGAAAGTTGTAATTATCGTGCGCGTAACATGTACGATTGACACTAAAGAAGAAAACGAAAGAAAATTGCTTAACCCTTTGCACTCGGAGCTATTTTAACTCGAAAATTAAACATTTCTTCCTAGCTAACATAATTCTATTATATATGATTTTTTCCTTTTATAGATATAAAATTGATATTATAATACCTCGTCATACAATACTTAAATGTTTAGATTTGATAATATAAACAAATATTTTGAATAATATGGTACAGCAATGTTTAGTGGTGACTTTGAGTCACCACTAGAGTGCTAAGGGTTAAAGAAAATTGCGTATTATTATAGGTAGAAAGGAATTGATTCATTTCTTTGTAACGGATATCGAACTGGTATGCAGTACTTTGCACCCTTCTCAGCGCGAGCGTGAGCGTAACCATTATTACTCATATCGGCGTAAGAACGGAGAACCCATGTTGAAACCGGATTTTAGCTTTAAACAAGATATACCGTAGTCGAATGCCACCTTTTATGCCAGAATCAGATATTCACCGCAAATGTACAACTTTTGTTAGAAGAGTAGTGAGTAATGACGCATATACAGGATGGAGGAAAAGTAACTAATGGAACCGCTACGATCACAGATAATACCTCAAGCATTCACAACGCTGAAATAGATTTTCAACGATAACTCGTAGAAAAGGATAGATTCGACAAAGATGTTGTTACAGATGAGATCTGTAGTTATTTTTCAAATCTAATTTCAGAGTAAATTTATTCGATTCGTTTCCACTACTTGTGTTTTGTGAAATTTCAAGGCCGTCTTTGTCCGGATTCAAAGCTGTAGATAATATCAAAACAAATTCAATAATAATTTAAAGAAACAAACTTGCCTTTTGCGTGTTCTTTACGCTCGAGCACTTGACACTTGGCAAAAAACTATGATTACTTCAAATGATATACATATATATATCCCTTTGCACTCAGAGCTATTTTAACTCGAAAATTAAACATTTCTTCCGACCTAAAATATTTTCATTAAATTTAAAATATTCGATATAATACCTCATACAATATTTAAATGTTTAGTAATTGATATTATATAGATACCAACATATATAATTAATGTAAAGAATATTTTAAATAATCCATTTTTAATGGCGCTTCAGAGTCACCACTCGCGTGCTAAGGGTTAAATGTAACTACTCAATTCTTACCCTAAGTAATTTTGATTAAAAATCATGATTTATGCAATTAAACCGCTTCCACAAAAATAATTATATATGCACTTTACTTGCGTATTTTGTGGACGAAAGAAAATATTTCGGTTAGACGTTTATTGAACAATTGCATTTCCATTATGAGGTCGCCGTTGATTATTAAATAAATAAACGTATATACATGTAATAAGCTACCGAGTAATATAATAACAGGTTTAAGCTCGGACGTATTTCGTTCTGTTATAAACGAAACCCTTAATTATCGCTTCTCGCATCTTCTGCGAACCCGAAATTTTCCTCTGATCTCAATAGAAATGACCATGTAAGTATAAATTATTCCAAAGTTCATTTTACAATATGTATAATGTACAATAACAAATATAAAGGCATATCCTGTTCGCACATAGTTTAATATTAAATCGGACGAACGCGTTTTCATTTTAATATCTTTCAACTGTATAGAACATTGTAAAGAATTGTTATTGTTGTTACTGTATTGTTTTTTTATCAAGGACAGTGGAAAACAAACGGATACAAAGTAAAATAAAAGCTACCGTTGCAAAGTAGATTAAACTTCAATCACTGTTTCAAAGACCAAGACAGGTTTTAACCCTTTGCACTCGAATGGTAACTCTGAGGCGCCGGTAAAAATTGCCATAGCATTATTCAAAACAGTTTTAATATTATTCAATTCGTCTGTATTCTATGAATTGCAAAAAGCTCCACCGTTGTATGAGAAAACAGGTTCAAATTGATGTGTCCAATGTAAAAAAGATTACGTTGAATGATTGATTTGGAATTAAAATTGCTTCGAGTCCACAGGGTTAACTTATCTTGATGAGCAAGGTAGTCTACGCGCTTAGCACTCTCGAATGCAGACAGATTAGAAATATTAACTAGAAACTCATACTATCGCTGTATCATTGTTATTCAATTGATATATAGTATGTACTAGCCAATCTGTGCCTCTACTTAATTTTGAAATACAGAAAGGATACGTAAACTCGAGATACACATCTTTTGTAAACTATTGCTAACGTTAAAAGGTAATAGAACTCAAATGAATACTCTGTTTAAAGCTTCGTTAATATATTACCATTGAAGTTGCATTAGTAATTCTTCAGGATCATCCAATAACAAATTATATATAGAAACAATGATTATTATTTATTAAGTTAATATTAAAAGTAACGGACCAAAACAGTCGTTTAGATTTTGTTGAATGACTCGATGTCGACGGATTGAACTAGTTCTGTAAAACTTTCGATTTGTTCTACCAGTAAGTCCACGGATACTTTGTCGTCTTCTATAACACACATTATTCTGAACTTATGAATACCATAACCCACGGCAACTAGTTTGGCTGAAAACACAAAAGGGAACGTGTGCAAATTAGAAACAAAACATTGTAAAATCAGATTTGGAGAAAAAGGATTATTAACTTACAGGCACCCCAAACTAATCCATCCATCTCTATAGATCTAACGCTTTCCTCCATCGCTTTCATATTGGTGTCGTCACCCCACGGTTTTACATCCAATACAAGACTAGATTTAGCGATCAAAGCTGGCTTTTTAGATTTCTTTTCTGTGTAAGCTTTTAATCTTGCTTCTCTGATACTTGCAGCCTCCGCGTCCTCTTCTTCATCGGAACCGAACAGATCTACGTCGTCCTCTTCTTCGTTCTTCACCACTGTTGGTGGAGTATTAACATTATCGTTACTTAAGAGTGTGGGTACTTTTTTTTCTCCAGGAAGTGTTTCTAAGTCATACGATTTGATATGGTTGTACCATCGTAAAACGTGAGGATTCGAAGATGTCGGAGCCTTTTCCAGAGCTTCTAGCACTGCTACATCGGCTTGAGTAGGTTGCCACCTTAAAAACATCGAATTCTGTATTTCAATACGTGAAATATTCAGGAAATTCTCATTGTTCGTTCTATATTCGAAAAACTTTTCAAAAACGAAGCTACTACATTATGTGATCTACATATGTCACTGCACTTAAATACAAAACGATTCCCATTGTTATTACGCATATGGATCGATAGTTTTAAGAAAAATTTGGAGCATAGTTGAAAAGCTAAGTAAAAATTGAAATTTAACAAGAGAAATGCCAATAAGAAACATACAATCGCAAGTATTGCGCGTAAAATGTTGAGAACAGAATTTGTATAGTGACGAATTCGAATAATTCTATTCAAGAATTTCCTCTTCCAGACTTTCATACAAGAGAGAAAGAAAAAGAAGATTTGCGGCTCTTATAAGATGCCGACAAGTGGAACACGTGTACCGCGAAGCAAAGATTCTTTACCAATAAAAGCAGACTTACCCTTCGATATAACTACGATCTGCTAAATAAGTATTCAAATCCTTGACACCCTTATCTGTCTTAAGATCATCAATAGCCATTGCGAAAATTCAAGTAAAGACAATGTTTGATAGAAGCCGACAGTAACGAAGTACTCTCTACCTGCTCACCGGAAGAGAAAGCTATATGCAGTGAAAAAGTTGACGATTCGTTGCTTCGATGCAAGATGACGTCATTCCGGTAAATTACTCTTGGCAAATAAAAAGTAACTACTGCTTTATATAGTGATTATTTCTTGACAGTAGAAATTACATTACCGTTATTTAATCTTATTGAAACTCAAGACGAATAACAACATCTAATTGTTAGAGATTTAAATCCTTCGATACTTTTATTACATTTTTATTTTGTCTTACAATCAGTACTCTTAGAAATGGCGCATATACATAAGTACACGTATATTGTATTACTTTCTATCCTATATTATGCATATTGTGCGTTGCAATCGTAAATCATATTAATAACGTACTTGCTTGTATACATTATTTCATTTATTGGTTTTGCTATGAAATATACCTAGAAAGGAAGGCTTTGCTCTGGCTTTGCTAAGAGCAACTATATATAGTTGTAAGAGATCGATTCGTCTTGCACATGTATATACTGGTATATATAACCAGAAATATACTCTCTGATATAACTAGACTGCGGATTTTATGCATTTATGACAAAAATGAGTGAAATCATTGGAAAAATTAAAAAATGCCGTTGTATTATTTACATGTATTAAAAAAGAAAATAATGTTCTATTTCACTCCAGTTTGATGCAATTCAGATAGAAAATTTTGATTTTGCATAAACATCCGCAGTCTATATATAGTTGTAACAGAGAGGAATTCTTTGATTATAACAACTCTTTGTCTATTCCGTTTATCATTTAAATCTTCAATATCGAGAGTAAGAGTACTCGACTTCACTATATATATACATATTTTGTTCCATCTATCCGCCAATAATACATTGATTTGCGTCTTCTTTATGCTTATAAAAAAACATTGCGAAATGTAAAACACTTTTGCCAGATAGAATGTAATCTATATATCGAAAACAGTTAATTCAAGCATCCTTATTTTACACGGACAACCTCTGGCAAAAGTTTCCGGAAAGTCTGTTCGAAAATTAGTCGTTCTTCAACGTTTGAATTTTCGCGAATGCGCGAAACGAGCTACATCGAAGTTGATCGGAACCCAGTTTCGGAACAATCTTGTCATCCGTTTGCCGTAGGCATTCCTTTACGTCTGTAAGGAATCTGGGAGGACGGATAGTTTTGGTAATTTCTGACTATATAAAGTTCATTTAATTTGTTTAACAGTTACGAATAAAATTATGTTACGTAAATTGTACACGTTGTAGAGTTACTGTTTTATGTTACGTTTGTGTTAACGGCAGAAAAGCATAGATTTACTTGTTGACATAGAATTAGGTTATCGCACTCAATACATTTAACGCAGTTTCAATTATGACTCTTTCTTACATAACAGTGGAAGTGGAAGATCGACGCGTAAAGGTTGATTAGAGCCAAAATGTTGAGGCTCCCGGTAATAAGATTGTCTACAGGGCTACCAAGTGGTAGACCCTTTGCTGTGGGATTGCATACATCCTCCAAGTTACAACAAGAATTGGTAGAAATATTCATAGATGACAAACCCGTTCATGTCCCACCCGGAACAACTGTTCTGCAGGTAAAACAACAACTCTATGCATCGTTTAACCCTTTGCAGTCGGAGCTATTTTAACTCGAAAATTAAGCATATCTTCCGATCTAGGACAATTCATAGATATGAAATTGATGTAACAACTCCAATACTTACGTTATTATTACTAACGCGTAAATTACGTTTAGTAATTGATTAGATACCAACATACTTAATAATCTAAACTATATTTTGAATAATGGTATAGCAATTTTTAGTGGCGACTCTGAGTCACTGTTTGAGTGCTAAGGGTTAAGCGACGTAAGACAATCTCGCCAATAATTTTGTTTTTACGATTCAGCTGCTTCTTAAATTTTGCAATACTGTACAAACATTCAATGACACGTTACTACGTTTATTTCAATGTAATTGCATTTCTTAGGCAGCTGCAAAAGTGGGAGTTGAAATTCCCAGATTTTGTTATCACGAGCGTTTAGCCGTAGCTGGAAATTGCAGGATGTGTCTGGTAGAAATCGAGAAGCAAGTCAAGGTATGTTTGAACGGCTACATACAACGAGATACACGATACAAGCGACGAGAATAAATAATAACTATAACAATTTTTTCTTGTAAACTGTGTTTAGCCTGTTGCTGCTTGTGCCATGCCTGTAATGAAAGGTTGGAGAGTCAAAACAAATTCCGATTTAACTCGTAAAGCTCGAGAAGGTGTTATGGAATTTTTATTAGTAAATCACCCATTGGATTGCCCTATTTGCGATCAGGGAGGCGAATGCGATCTGCAAGATCAAAGTATGGCTTTCGGTAGTGACCGGAGCCGATTCGTCGACATCGATTATAGCGGCAAGAGAGCGGTAGAAGACAAAGATATCGGACCCCTGGTAAAGACAGTTATGACACGTTGTATTCATTGTACAAGGTGCATACGTTTCGCGTCTGAAGTAGCTGGTATCGACGATTTAGGGACTACCGGCCGTGGGAACGATATGCAAGTATGTTGAGCGTTTTCATTTATGTTAAATGTATCTTAATTAGAGATCGCGGTTTTGAACGTGTACTAACACGTGTATACGTGGTACGTCAACCGTGTAGCACGAATTTAAGGATCCGTTCTGCACTTTCGATCGGAAAACAATAACGCATCAGTTGTCGGACTCGAACGTGCTGAACGGATTCGTATTCGCGGATCCGTGTACACGGATCCTTAAATTCTTGCTATACTGTTAACGTACCACGTGTATGTATTTATATACACGTGATATAGGGATCTCTAATTTTAATATCTTTCACGTTTCTATGTATAGTCACGTTTCATATTATTTGAAACAGGTTGGAACTTATGTAGAAAAGATGTTCTTGTCCGAATTGTCTGGCAATATCATCGACCTATGTCCTGTCGGCGCATTAACCAGTAAACCGTATGCTTTCGTTGCCCGTCCATGGGAGACCCGTTCTACAGACAGCATTGATGTCCTCGATGCTGTTGGTAGCAATATAGTGGTAACGCACAGGACTAACGAAGTTCTTAGAATTCTACCGAGGGTGAACGAAGTTAGTATCGTTGTTGACGATAATTGCTCTAAGTTATATTAACTACGGCTGTTACTTTCCTTCGAAGGTCGGAGATTTTGAACTTCGAAGTTTATGCAGTTTGCAATTTTTCGAAATAATTTTTAAGAATGGGGAAACAAATAAAATATTATTTTAAGGAAGTAGCCTTTGTAGACCTGAAATACGTCAAAATTTGACTATATTTTGTCAATGGATATATTTTGACACTTTTTGAAAATTTTCAAGATCTGCAGTCTAGTAATGAGAATCGAAGTTTCGAAGCTTCGATTTCTGAAACTTCGAAAGTGATGAGAAATCGAAGCTTCGAATTTCGAACCTCTGTAGTAAATTATCAGAAGACTACAAGAAACGGAATTTCGAAGCTTTGAACTTCGAAATTTTGCTGCTAAGTTATATTTGATATAATTACAGTGATTTAATTATACGATATATGTACTGCATAGGAGATAAACGAAGAGTGGCTGTCTGACAAAGCACGTTTCTCTTGCGACGGACTGAAGCGCCAGAGGCTGATTACTCCCATGATGAAAGTCAATGGGAAATTGGAAGCCGTAGAATGGGAAGATGCTCTTGTAGCAAGTATATCGTAGTTATACTTTAAACGTAGTTATACTTTCAAAGTAATGCTACATGCACATACGTGTACAGTACAGTTGTAATTGGAATTTTCTATTCTTTGTTGTACTTTCTAACTCCAAACATTGTACCGTTTTTCAGCCGCTCAAGCGTTGCAAGGCATACCCGCAGATAAATGTGCAGCAATCGCTGGAAAATTGGCAGACGCCGAGTCTCTTGTAGTTCTAAAAGATCTAATAAATAAGCTCGGCAGTGAAGCCCTTGCAACAGAACAAACATTTCCAAAACAGGGTGCAGGTATCGATCTAAGAAGCAGTTACTTGTTAAATAGTACAATTGCCGCAGTCGAGGATGCAGACGTGGTGTTGCTAATCGGAACAAATCCAAGATACGAAGCACCATTGGTAAATACACGTTTGAGAAAGGGATACATCCATGGCGAACAAACTATTGCACTAATTGGTCCGAAGGTAGATTTGACGTATGACATTGAGGTAAGCTTTCATTATATTTATTTCCTTAAACTTGCTAACGCTTACAGACTGAGATTTAATTAACGTTTCAGTATTTAGGCGAATCCCCAGACATTATAACGCAATTGAAAAATGGTACTCACCCATTTTCCAATACTTTAAAAGCTGCTAAAAGACCTTTAGTCATTTTAGGCGCTGAGCAATTAACTAGAAAAGATGGAGTAAAAATTTTGTCTGAAACACAGTCGCTGGCACAAGCTTCGGGAGAAAAATCGAATGTAAGATAATCATTCTATCGCATAAGAGGTTAATATCTACCTATAACTGCAATTGCTTGAACGTTCTAAAAATTCCCCCTTGTCTTGAATAAAATTTTTCAATGTTTCCTGACAAGTACTATATATATATATCTGTGATTGTAAGGAAAAGCGCCGCATGTTGCAATTTCAAAAAATTTGAGTTTAAGCATTAATTGAGCTTTATAAATTTATAAAACAAATTCGAAAGGCTCAAAAAAATAATGCAATTTAACCGGAGTTCTATGTCAAAGCATTAGCGATCAAAACTTTAAACTGACAACCACAGATATGACTCCTAACACTGCAGCTATACATTACAGTTGCATTAATCCTTTTCTTCTTGTCCATAGGCTCCTCAAGGTTCGAAAGTGTTAAACATCCTCCATACGAATGCGTCGCAAGTAGCTGCATTAGATATAGGTTATTCGTCGACTGTAGAAGAAGTGAAGCAGGCGCAACCAAAGGTTCTTTTCCTATTGGGAGCAGACGATGCAAATATAAAGAAAGAAGATTTTCCAAATACTTTCATCGTATATATAGGTATATGCAAGGGTACATTTAACCCTTTGCACTTGAACGGTGACTCCGTGGCGCCAGTAAAAATTGTCATACCATTAGTCAAAACAGTTTTAATATTATTCAATTCGTCCGTGTTCTATAAATTCTAAACAGCTCAACTGTTGTATGAGAAAACAGGTTCAATTTGATGTTCACGATGTAAGAAAGATTATGTAGAATGAAAATGATCTGGATTGAAAGAAATGTATTGTCTCGAATCCAAAGGGTTAATATGCTTCTTTTAGGCTTCTTTAAGACTTATTTTAGGTAGTCACGGCGATGAAGGAGCCGCGATCGCAGATGTCATACTGCCTGGTGCAGCGTA
Organism: Lasioglossum figueresi; assembly: GCA_028455805.1. Taxonomy (NCBI): domain Eukaryota; kingdom Metazoa; phylum Arthropoda; class Insecta; order Hymenoptera; family Halictidae; genus Lasioglossum; species Lasioglossum figueresi. The sequence continues at coordinate 25,985,077 of CM052200.1, read as the reverse complement.
CACTGAAAAAGTTGGAACATACGTAAATACAGAAGGTCGTGCTCAACAAACTTGTGCCGCTATTTCACCTCCGGGATTGGCGCGGCCAGACTGGAAGATTATACGAGCGCTTTCCGAGGTAATTTTGAATCTTCTCAAAACTTTACACGCTTAGAATTCGTCAAAAATAGCGAATCAATTGAACGTCTCCGACAGGTCTCTGGTGTTTGTTTGCCGTACGACAACTTGACGGAGGTCAGGTCTAGATTAGAAGAAGTTGCACCTCATTTAGTCAGATACGGCAACGTAGAACCTGCTAATTATTTTGCTCAAGCATTACAGTTATCGAAGGTACTTAAACAGAGAATTAAACACGATTCAATGATTCAGCGGAAGCTAATGTATGTATATATTTACATGTGTGTGTAGGAATCTGAAGGATCCTTATCTTCGGAACCTGTGGAAATTAAACAAAAGTCATTGGATCAGTTCTTTATGACAGATGCAGTGTCTCGTGCTTCGCCAACAATGGCGAAATGTGTACAGGCAGTTATCAAACAACGAGAGAGTGCTGTGTAGACAACTAATCGATACATGTAAATAGGAAAGTTGTACTATGGTAGATGTCTAATAGTAATTGAGAATACATGAAAAACAAAAGTCCCCTTTACAATTATTACGTTCAAATAGAAGCGGTATCTGAAAATTCATATTTATATTGATTTGTTTGACCATTTCTCATCATCGTTACCAAGAATAAATAAATATCTACATACATACACATTTCTCATTTTGAACAAACGAAATCATACCGTGTCGTTGATTAAATATTATTTATTAATATTTATATTTCTTATTAATTAATATTAATTGCAAAACAATTTTGCGCGTATGTTCATTTTGCATTAAAAACATCTTTCTCAAAGGGATTTTTGGCGTCTTGAAAAAATTTCTTATCATTTTAGTGTCATTTTCTACCTTACCGGGTTTACGTTTAATAAAAATTAAACATAATCACAGAGACAGAGAGTAAATGAGAGTGCTCACGCCCGGGCTTTGGCCGTGCCACTATTGGCTGCACATCAACTCGCAGTCAGGACAAGAACCTACATCGACTCTCAGTGACTCTCAGTCCAGACAACATCATTTTTGGCCTTGATCAGAATAAAAAGTTTATAATGATTGATTCGCAGCACCCGTATTATATTATAAACAATTTTTATTTGAATATGTTCTCCAAGTTCAGTTTCTCTCTCTTTTTCATGAAATTAAGAAAATATCATTTATTAAAATAACTGCAGAAAATAATTATTTAATAAGGTCAAATAAATGGAAGGATTACAGAAGTAGACACATTATACTAAACAAAAAAAGATCGAACAACAGTTTAGCTCTACTTCCAACAAACTAGAAAATGTATAAGGTACTATTTACAATTCCTTAGGACTTGGAGAAATTATATGTTCAGTTAGGAAGTCGGAATTTAACTATAGTTACTGAACTTGGAGAACATATTCAAATAAAAATTGTTTATAATATAATACGGGTGCTGCGAATCAATCAATATAAACTTTTTATTCTGATCAAGGCCAAAAATGATGTTATCCGGACTGCGAGTTGATGTAGGTTCTTGTCCGGACTGCGAGTTGATGAGCAGCCAATAGTGGCACGGCCAAAGCCACCGACGAGATACTGTTAAAGACTGCCAGCCAACGTGCTAACCCGCGGGACGGTAAGTGGGCAAAATGGGCTCGGGGATAACGGTGGAATTTACAGTGATCTGAAAGACCACATCGCTAAAAGTTCCACCATCGACGAGATACAGTTAGTGGTTCCGCGCTCTCTACCTAAATAGATCATTTGTTCGTGAATCACGCAAAACTGCGTCAGTAACGTAGGTAAATAGATTTAGTACCGCAGGTAATAAATAAATGTACTATACCTCGTCTGTGCTATCGTGTTGGCATTATGAATTTTATTGAGCCACATCTATCATTAGTTATTATAAAAATCAAGTATTAGTTGAAACCACGACAACTGATGATTGTTGATACATATCATATATAAAACATGTCAAGATATCTCGTATACAATAAAGTATTAAAAAACAAGATACAACAGCCGTGTCGAGTGTAATTGAGTGTAATGTACAGTGATTCTCGTGTGGTCAGTGTCAATGAATAAATATTGTATTTTGATCAGTGTATTTCATTGTTTGTCGTTGGCCTCGCAACCGAACCAACACAATTCTGATTTTATTCGGATTGATATGTGTTTTTATGAATCGAATATTCATCGAATATTGTTTAGAACATATTTTTATGATTAAAAATCGACACGTCAGTTGTTGTAGCTATCATCGAAAACAGTAAATTACTAATGCACCTGACGTGCTGATAGCATTGGAGGTTATTATTTCTGTTTGAATAAAAAGGATTTCACGCAGAGTGAAATATGTTGATAAACCAGGATCTACAGTGGAACGGTGTTGCAGCATCTGAAATTCAGATGTTCCCAGATCTTGAATTAATGGGTACAGCATATTCTTTCAAGTTGAAAACATTTGAACATTTTGTTTCTTATTCTATATCTGTGGTCGCAAGGAAAAACGCCGCATGTCGGAATTTCAAAAAATTCGAGTTTATGTATTATTCGAGTTTTATAGGATTTACGTATTTACCAGAAAAAAAGTCATGAAAACAAATTCGAAAGGCTCGAAAAAATAATGCAATTTAACCGATGTCCTATGTCAAATTAAACGGTAATATCTTAAAGTGAAAGTATACGACATACAGCATTCTTCCTGACAACCACAGACATAATCGTACATAATGCAAAAGCGACTACAACTATAACAATTCAGAAATGCATTCAAATTTTAACATTAACAGCACGAAACCACAAATTTTCTTGCAGACGGTGATTGTTCACCTTTCTCGGATGATTTACTTCAGTCTTTAAATCCTGAATTAAGCGTTCCGATGTTCTTAGAGGACGAAATACCTTTCCAAATAGAGAATGATTTTGATTATCGAATCATGAACGACGTTTCTTTAGGAGAATCTGCACAATGTATAGAAGAACCGGATGCGCATAGTTCTCAACAATCATCAGGTATACCTCGAACTTAAAAGTTGTAAATTTATCTTATGATTTGTACATTTATCAAAACTACTTTCTTCATAGTCACAAATTTAAATTTTACCAACGATGTAAAAATGGAGGAAGTTAAGCTGGAACCTAGAAGTCCTTGCGTGCAATTTCCACTATCGCCTGAATCCAGTTACTCAGAATCCAGTAGATCTGAATTGCAGATAGAACCGGACTCTGCTGTTTCGTACTGTGACTTTAAAGTACATTAATTACTTTATATCAACATTATCCCTTTGGACTCGAAGCAATTTTAATTCGAAAATTTCTTTCAACCCAGATCATTTTTATTCTAAATATGTAATCTTTTTTACATTGTGCACATCGAATTGGACTTGTTTTCTCATACAACAGATGAGCTTTTTAGAATTTATAGAATACAGACAAATTTAATAATATTACTGACATCTCAGAGTCATCATTCGAGTGCAAATGGTTAAAGTTTTGACTATTTGCTCTTGCTATATATTATATGTATTAATTGATTATAGTCAACTCCGGAGACACCGCCAATTTCACCACCTCAAAATATTTCTCCGTCTATATCGCCAGAGCCGGTGTTTAATGCGACCATCGCGAAGCAAGTAAAATTTATGCCAATTAAATGTCAGGATAGGAAGTCCACGAAATTTATCCTTTCCAAAACCAATTCAGCTAAACATATTCAAGTACAGCCAAAGACACAGCCTGTAAACAATGGTAAAACATTATTCCAACATACATCATTTGGTCGAGTGGTATTCAAAGATTGCACGATGCGTATTTTTATGTTTCATATTTTCCAGAGCAGCCTCAGAATACTATTTTATTGAGTACACAAAACTTATTAACGTTCACACAGAAGGTTAAACAAAACTACACACCGTACCCTCTTATGACTCGTTTATTACCAACCAATGGAAGTAATGTTACAGCCGAAAATTCGATACAATTTTCACCGGTCCAAATAAAAACAGAAACGAACACAGCACAAATACCACAAGTGAATTCTACGAGTACTACGGATATGTATGTATCGGGAAAAGAGACGAATATCGGTGTCGCAGACGGATCTTTGATTCTGAGAAATGAAACGACTGGATGCACTTCTATAGTTGTAAAAAACGACACCCCTGGCTGCAGGCCAATATTAATTAAAACGGAACACTCAAATTATACTCCCATCGTTATAAAAAATGAAACCCAAGACGTTCATTTTACCGGGCGACAAGAGAATGAGATAAAGGCATTAAAAAGGCAACAAAGAATGATAAAAAACAGGGAATCTGCTTGTCTTTCGCGAAAGAAAAAGAAAGAATATGTGTCTTCGTTAGAGAAACAAATTTGTAAACTGCAAGATGAAAACAAGCAGTTAAAGATGGTGAGAATTCTTAAAAAATTAGTTATTCGATCGTTCATTATGCTGGGATCGCTCTGAGAATGAAGTGAATTGATAAGAGACAGGAAGCTCGCGTTTCCGCTTCCAATGTATATAGGGTGGTCTATTTGTGATGACTAGACCGCGGATTTTTATGCATGTATGAAGAAATTGTCTGGGTAAAATATAAAACAGTAAAAGGTACGAAAAATTTGAAAATATCGTAATGCTGTTTTTAATGCAACAAAATTATTAAGGGATGAAATCAATTTTTATTTTACTCCTGTTTCCCACAATCCTTTGAATCCTTCGAAGCTTCGGAAAAGTAACAGCCCTACTACAGACCCTCTGTCTTTGCAGTCTTGCTATCCACCGACATAGGATTGTCTATGTTGGATGTACAGTTAAAGATAATAGATACTTTGTTTCGTGCGGATTTATAGAGCAGAGGTAATGGAAAAGGAAACTCAGTTCCTGTTCCCAGGTGGTCCCAGCTTTAGGTAAATAATTGTAATTGAACTGTGTTTGTATCAGGAGAATACAAGCCTGAAACAGAAACTCTCTGCGCTAGAGACTACAACGAGTGCTGTTAACAAGCTTAGGAGTATAAATCTCAATGCGAATAAGAAGAATGTTGCTATCCTTTTGGGTATGGCTTTTATGGTATCCTTGAATGTCAATACTTTTAGGTGAGTTGATTTAGGAATAATTTTAAGATTGGGAAACACGAATAGGTATTCCTGAAAAATCTTCCCTCTTACAGTAACGTTCTCTCAAGAGAAAATCATTTGAACGTGTTACCCGTTGATATTGCTACTAATACACCGTACATAAGACACGGAAGAACATTGCTTTGGACACCTAAAGATCAAGCTCAACAAGAAGAGGAAAAGAATTTCCGTAAAAATGTGTCGGTACTTCAACCAATGTGTCCAATGTACATAAATAAAAGCGAATCGATTCGTTTGGATTACGAATTGAGACGATGGATCGGTGGAGAGTCTGATCACGATAATTGGTTCACGTCGGAAACCGCAAAATTCGGTGAAAAATTTATGGAAGGGCTACTGTCGCCATACGTAATACAAAAAAGGACTAAAGACAAGCATAGTTTGCCTCGAAAAAACAAATCAGAGTTACTTCGGAAAACAGCAAGTTCTACCATCACAAATGCAGTGGAAGTCTTTTCGCCGACATTGAAGGAGCATGCGTCTCTGTTCGAAGCTTTGGGCAGAAGAGATGATACATTCTACGTGGTTTGGTTCAGCGGCGAGCATTTGCTTTTACCAGCTTCGAGGAAAAACAGTACAGGCAGACCAAAAATGTCGTTAGTTCTTCCTGCACTGCCTACAAATGGTGAGGGCTGTTCTGTTTGAAAAGCTGTAGGCAGCAGTTTCCAATCTTTATGCTAGTACGCCTCCCCGAAAAATTTTAATAGATATAATAATATAGACACGTTTTAAAAAGTGTTAAGTTTTATTTGTTTGTAGATATTATGGTATGAAAATTAATTTTTTATTACAAAATTTTGGCATTTCACAGGTTGGAAACCGCTGCTGTAAGGAGTAGTAAACTTGTATAGTCAACAGACATAATATTTCTTCTCTTCTTTTCTTTTCTTTTTGCAGAAACATTTTCAACGCCCACGAATCACATAACTATGATGCAAATTGATTGCGAAGTTACTAATACGCAATTGTTGCATTTACAACAATCAGTAATACCGAATCATTTGAAAAACACCGGTAGATCTGGAAATGAAACGCGCGAAACTCATGCGACCAACGATGTATCCGATGCTGTTGCAGAAGATATCGCTAAGAATTATAAACCATATTTCATTAAAGAATCTAGTCAGAAGACTTTGCAAAAGAGAAATTTGAGAAATACTTACGAATTTAATTTGGAAGAAGTGAAAACTGAAATGTCTAATGACCCGCAGAAAACGGGATCGTAAATGAAACGAAAGCAATCGCAAAGAAACAAAAATGAAACTATAGCACTGAAGTCTTTGGCTTTGTGCCTGTTTCTATGTGAAATTGTACATGAATAGAGTTCAAATAATTAATACGATTTAATACGTACAAACAAATCATAAAGAAAGAAACAGTAAACGATCTTGACATAGACAAGTTAAATACATTAACTAAACATAAACACGCGTGTGTTAAAAACAGTATACATATATGGTAAGATATTAAATATCACATTAAAAATATGTATAAACTAAATAGTAATAATTCTCAGACATATATGTAATATTGTACATTAAATGCATTAGAGAATAGCGTTATCGAAAGATACAATTTTTAAGGTAAAAAACGTCACAAGAGAAAGATTTAATATAAAAATTAATTCTTTTTACAAAAAAAGTATGTTGTGATCATACTGTTGCATAATAATTGTGTGCACTTAGGTCTTCTCGTTTTTGCACTCGCATAGAAATATATTTAGTTTGTATGTTTCCACATTTGTATTTAAAAAGCAAATTTTGACGGGATTGCAATATGTAGGTCTAACAACTTCGCGTATAACTTATTGCGTTCGTTTAAATGCGTTTCTATTACAATTGATATTGACACTAATCATGATATTGATACAAAATCAATAGTAAATAAATGGGGTCGTTTTTTATATTTACAATGTAGTACAAAGCATTTAAAAAGAATTGTAAAATCTATTATAAATTATTTCAAGTTTGGTGTCGAGGCGCCAAGGTACGTTCTCAAATCTGTTATCGTGGATTGTATTAATTTAGCTTTAATGAATGGTTTTCCAAGTCTCTGATGGGCCGTATATCGATGACACCCACCGAAGGAGTAATAATAATTACCACCTATAACAAAGAGAAACAGAAATATCTGCAATGAACCAATGTACATACACTTTCATTCAGTTTTCAGTTAAACAAAAAAATTTCGGAAATTACCTTCGCTTCCTTCGATCCACAGAATATCGATCGGTGGTACAGACGATTCCGTTTTTCGGCATTTCAAAGTGTTCATTAAACTTTGAACTTTCTCTTCATCTACTATTGGAGGAATGGGTCTAATAATTATCTCCATCGGCACATCATATACTTCAGCGTTTACGTCAGAATGTACGCTTGTGGGTGTTGCGTTGTTCATCTTGTGAATTGAATCTGAAAACTAAACAAAAGAAGAATGGTGTAAAAGAACCAATAAACTAAGCAATCGATCGAGAACTAGAAGCAGTGTTATGCTTTTGTGTAATCTAGGATTACATAAACACGTTTGAAATGATCGAGGTCGAGGTTTATTCGAAAATAAAAGTCTGATTAAAATAGGAGAATTTAGGAGATATCTTTCCGATTGAACTTACTTTTCAGCATTTAAACGCGTTGTATTGTTTGAGATTGTTCAACGTGTGCCTGAAGGTAACACACGCTTACGTATCTCAACAACATGTATCAGTGTTAGATATGTATAATGTAATCTTGTAATGAATCATATGGAAACGGATCCGAGCTGATATACCTGTTCCGCTTTGTACAATTAGCATAGGAGGGGGTAAACTATCGAACCAGGTGGGAATGAAGATATGTAGTACTTGAATATTGAGGAAAAGAAATGAATGTATACATATATTTTTAGCGCTGACAAATTTGAATATCCGTCAGAAATAGTATTACGTTTTTTGTACCGATTCATTGGTTAGAAACGAAACTATGTATTTTGCTAGGTCTTTGTATGCACGGGCTTGAATACTTTCTGAAGCAGATAACACGATCGGCTTGCCAGTATCGCAACTTTGTGCGACATCTTTGGATACAGGTATCGATTGTAAGACTGGTACACCTATAACAAATACGAGAGCTTATAAACCTGAATGAATGTGTATCGAAATTTACAAATTCAGTACCCAGTTCTGCAGCCATCGTTTTCACATTATCGTTGTAAAGAGCTATTTCATGATCGCACTTAGGACATAGAATGCTGCTCATGTTTTCAACTATTCCAACGATTGGAATATCCAATCGTTTGAACATGTTAAGTCCTCTTCTAGTTACTTCCACGGCTGCTTTTTGGGGCGTAGTTACCAATAATGCTCCGGCGACAGGAATATTTTGTATTAACGAAAGGTGCGTATCTCCTGTTCCTGGCGGAGTATCGATAACAAGATAATCCAACGGATCCCATGCTACTTGACGTAATAATTTTTCAATCGCACTCATTACCATTAATCCCCTCCATATTACCGGTGATTTATCGTCGATCAAAAAACCCATAGACATACTATACATAAAGAAGAATTATAGGAAGGGAATGTTACGATTAGAAGTATGATCCAACATTGAAATCAAATTTCTACCATTTCACTCCGTAATTCACAACCGGTTCCATAAGATTGCTCTTATTAACCACAGGAGAATGTTTTATATTCATCATTAGAGGTATGGAAGGACCAAATATATCGGCATCTAGTAAACCAACAGACTTCTGCGGTTTAATTATTTTTAAGGCAGTAGATAAATTTACAGCAGTCGTAGATTTTCCAACACCACCCTTTGCAGAAGATACAACAATGATCTGCTTAACCCCTTTCAAGGGTTTCTGTTTTGGTAGACCACGTGCCATGATCTCTTTCCGTTTCTCGTTAATTTCCTTTTGCTTTTCTTCATTGTGACAATGAGTGTAACTCTGAAGCGGAAAAGTCTATTGAAGAATGATTCTCTTTCCCATAAAAATGTTGTCTGTCGGAACGTAAAGCATAAAGCTGTCGCCAGTTACTCTAAGAGTTAAATTTGTCAGTGAAACTGTTAGCTATATGAATGCCATTCATGTAGCTGAGAGTCTTCCAGCTAGTTTTCTCTGCCATTAGATTTATATATTCATCGTCAATTACTTTTACAGAACCAACCCCCATGCCCTCAAATAATTCCATATCATATAATACAACGTCAAAACAAACTGTTCAAGAATATTTGCAAATGTTTCCTCAAGATTAAGTATTCTTTAAATGTAATTATTTTCTTATTTTATATCGTTTTCAAGTATGCATATCTTGAAATATTTGCTCTGTACATTTTCATAAATAGCCAGAGCTACTTCTGATACTATTCTGCCTATTGTACATACAGGTATGTGAAACAAATACCGAAGACTATCATATGAAAATACTAAAATAAATAGTAAAACAAATATGCAAATACTAAAGTTTTGTCAACAGTACTATTTTAATGAAATATACATATAGGATGTTAATTACTTGCCCAATGTTAAAAATTGTAATGTTACTATCGTAATATTACTTTTCAGAACTTTGTGTCTTGTTTGGCAATTTGTGGTCCAATTAAACTTATTATGTTTTTAACTTGTACCGCATTCATTAGTACGAAACATCTAAACTGTTATGAATCTTCTAAAAATGCACCCATTTTATTTAATTGCATTGTTCATATGGTTTAGTCCAGCATTTTCTCTTTTGGAACATTTTTTTTTCTTATTGCAACAATTACAGCTAACGTTTGGCACATTTATTAGGTTCACAAGTATTCTTATAAGTAGACTGCGGATCTTTATGCGTTTATGGCCTATAAATATTTAAAAAAAATGCTGGAGTATTAAATTCAACAGAATTTAGTACGATTTTTATTTATTTTGGATCTACAAATGCTATTACCAATTCTAATTACTAATTTCTATTTTCAAACAAAATTTTATTTGGTACCGCTTTCTTAAAATTTGTTTACAAAAATTGAAAATTGCATAAATATTCGCTGTCTGCTTATATGTATATAAGCAGTAGTTATGACTATTATTTAGTTATAACTATCGAAGTTCGTCCGAGAGCTGCACGCATGAAATTTAAATGGCCCCACACACCTGAGAGAACTTTCCGAGAGTTGACTCTCACGTCAACCTCCGAGAGCAACAAATTTCTCAAGTACTCTGAAATGGACACGCAAATTCAGAGTACTCTCGAGAACAACTATCGACAGAAACTCTCGGATGAACGCGTACCTTTAGCCACGTGCCTTTCAAAGCAATCGAATGCCATGAACCTATCGAACTTTAATGGAGAAAATTGCCGAAAACATAGAAAGTTGTACGTACCAATGACAACGAACGGTGATTCTTTGTGTTCCTATGATGATATCGGTGGCGCGCAAAATATTTGTTAGAGGCGAAAATTAACGGCAACATTCTCGGTCTCGGTGCTGGTACATGTAAAAACATACACAAAAGAATTGTTTGACCACGCAGGCCGTTTGTAACCTTACATTTCAAATATAAAGTATATAATTGTTACTTCGTTCAAACTCAAGAAGTTGATGGGAACTTTGTGTAATATAACAAAATATCCTTGCAACTGAATTTTCGACATATCAATAATTTCTTCGCGTGCATTTCAACAGTATATAGTTCTACTTGAGTTTTGATGTTTTTCCACCGAAAGTAACTGAGATGTTTAACGCAAGGGCGGTACAGTTTTTCATTACCGTGAAGTACATTATCAGTAATGCGGTGAATCTTATGCTTTTTCTTAATGTAAATATGAGAATGTAAGTTCTTATTTCGCTTTGAACTAGGTTTTCTAATTAATTTCGTATCGGTACTGTGCTTACGTCGAAAGCTGGCCATCGGTTTGATATTTAGCGAGCTACTTTATGCTATTTAGCTTTGTAATGTTATTATCGTTGTGCCACGGATAACCTAGATTTTCAATTTTAATACACACTGACTCTCATCAGTTGAATAAATCATGTCGAGTGAAATGGTCAACAAAATTTTGTTTTTCTTTTCTCGAGAGCTCCGCGTTTGAATGTTTTTCGCCAGTGTGATCGTTCGATGCTTTCGTATTTAATTCTTAGAAAATAATTCGTATTATGAGAAAACATGCGTAATCGTTCGGATTAATCGATTCGATTCGTGATTTGATCGATGAACATAGTATTAATTCATCTTTTTCGGGTGTTAAAACTATAAACGATTCTTACGTTTACGAGCTTATGCTAAAATTAGAAGAACGAGATCGGTAATTAAAATTTAAGTGCATTGTGTTGAATCTCTGTAACCTGACCAAAATTGTGAAGTTTTTATGTGACAATATGTTTAACATATATATTTCGCGTGAACGAACGCATTTCACTGTAAACACGTATGTATCTGGTATTATTAAATAATCAATCGCTAGATGTTGTACAATTGAACTTCTAGTGTTTGTTAGGCGTAACGTAATCTGAGGTTAAGTCCTTATTTACCTTATTATATATAGGCAAAACGTGTTGCATTAACGAGTCAAGGTACACGGAATATGGGCCTAAACGCAGCCATACAAGCTTTAAAGTAAGTAAAAACAACTTGTGTGTTCAATGTTCACCCGAAACTGATTCAATCATATAATTGAATTATTAGAAAAGCCGAGCCACTAAAGGATAAAGTTCAACGTTGTAAAGACCTTCTAAACGATAGCGATGCATGGGTATGTCAACAGCAATTGCAAAAGATATATCAACAAGTTCTCATATTGGATCTGGAATATGCGCTGGATAGAAAGGTAGAACAGGAGCTTTGGAATCTTGGATTCAAGAATTACATAGCAACTTTGCAATCGCAAGCGAAGGACAGAAAGAATCCGAAGCGAGGAGAATCGCAAGCTTTGCTTAGTTGGTGCTTGGAGGCGGCGAGCGGTTTTTATTTGACATTGTTGCAAGAGATTTGTACAGCATTTGATTTAGATTTACCGTTTAGAAGGTAACTGGATAGAAATGTAATTCCTCGGAAATCTATTTTGTCTAACCGAACTTATTTTGTAGGAAAGGCTATGTGTACGGATGTACTTCGCCGTGGAAAGCTGTGGAGAACTTGTCGGTGCCACATAAATCGTCATGTTTTTATGCATGTCAGTATTGTTTGGTACACTTGGGAGATATCGCTCGTTACAGGAACGAAAGTAAACAAGCGGAGCTGTTCTATAGACACGCCGTATCGTTATCACCATCCAGTGGTCAACCGTATAACCAGCTAGCACTTTTGGAGGCATCGCGTGGCAACAAGTTAGGAACTGTATTTCATTACACGCGATCCGTTGCTGTGAAGCATCCGTTTCCTGTCGCTACCACCAATCTAGCGAAAACGTTATCTTCTGCTTTGAACGACACCTCGGTAAACATTGAAGGGAAAACGAAATTAACATCCCAGGAATACATAGCAGTCTTCTTAAAGCTACACGGTGTTATTCATAATCTTGGAAACACGAAGATCGCATCCACCTACACGAAATTGTTGACAGAAACATTAACAGCTCTGGTGGCGACGGAAAGTTTCAGTTCGTGGATGCTTGTACAGATGTTTGTAATTAATTTGTACGCATTGGAACATACGACAAACATTGTTATGGGCAGCACCGAACCGCTGAGAAACGAACAGTTAACGTTCGACGAGAAACTAGCTCGAGATTGCATTTTCGATCTCATAGCGGGAAGTCTGTCCGCTTTATTATTGCCTGTCTACACGATCAAGAACTCGATCGTCGAATACTTCGCTTTGCCTTCTATAAAACTGTGCCTTGACTGGATTCACACGAAGCCCACAGTTTTGGAGGAAGTTGCTTTCACGTCGAGACTTCAGATCTGGCCGAGTCTTTGCGTATTATTGAACGCCTTGCAAAGTTGTGTGGTTGATTTCGCTTACGATCAATACGTGAATGTACCACTGCCAGAAGACCGTGATTTACAAGGATTCTTACCGTTGGAGAAAAGCTTCGAGTGTCTGAAATTCACGAACACCGATTTGGAAGGCGACCTCGAGACCTCGAACAAGTTACGGGCGATTCGGATTCTACGTTTGGGACATTCTCTGACACAGTGTAGGATCAATGGTTCCGCGGTAATCGCTGTCACGATAGGAGGGGAGAAAGGTGATAACAAGTTCAGTTCGATGGGCGAGGGTAATGGGCCGAGTAACGAACTGATGAAAGAACTGGAAGAACTTAGTCTAAATAAGGAGAGGCTGTCGGTTGTCTCGGCCAGCCCGGTTCTCTCCGAGTCTGCCAGCAGTAAAGGTTCCGCGGATGTTGATATGCTGTTGGAGAACGCTTTGCTGGATAAGAGAATAGGCATTCTGAAGCCCCAAGGTTCGCTGGAGCGGAACAAAGATTCGTTGACCAGTCATACAGAGTCGAACAACTTCGAAGGCAACGTGACCGTACCGATATCCGTGTCGAGGAAACCAAGACAGAACATAGCGATGCAGGCTATTATGCGTCGCGCCGAAACCGAGCAGAAGCAAGTCACCTTCAAGAACGTGTCGCCGCTAGTCATCGAAGAGGAACATGAGAAAAAGGGTAAAATTGGTTCGACGTCGCCGGTTAAAAATCTGTCCGCAGGAAACAAGGGCGCTCCTATTACCGGAGAAATGTTGAAGCCAACCATTGCATCCGTTGTGTCCACAGCTCCGTTGACTAACGTTCAGAATCGGTTACCGTTGATGCCTTTCCCAACGACCACCGTACAAAATGCAATCGTTTCCCCTTCGATCCAAGCCAAACCAACGAAATCCCAACATACTGTTTTACAGCTCACGCAAATTAACCATCTACCCACGAAAGACCAGCAACAACCTTCTGGGAATCTACCGACGCTACCGATATCAGCGGTGTCTCAGTGCGTGGGGGCCATTTGTTACCAAACTCCAGCGTTCAATGTACAAAATCCTCAATTCGCGAAGAATTATATGACCAATCAAATAGGAAATGCGGCGAGCTATCCTATGCAACAAGGGCACTTCGCTTCAAGTTCCGGACAACAATCGATGTCTCAGAATATTAGTTTGCAACACGCGGCGTCGAGCCAAAGCAGACCATTGCATCAGAGAATGCAGATTCACACTATACCCCAAAGCTCGTTGATACATCAGAACGTCGGACATCTTCCACCTACCAACCAGCAGAACGTAATGTCAGCTGTGTCGCATAATATGAATTCACAACAGACTGGAAATGTCGTGTTGCAACCGAATCTAAACATACAGCAGCAGCAGCAGCAGCAACAGCAACAATCTCATAATTTGGATGTTCAACAGAATCACAGCATGGCTGCAATTCAACAGCAAAACGTTGGGAAAAGTAATCTTAGATCGAGTACAATATCCTTGCATAATCCAGTAAGTTTGACTAGCCCAGCCATTGTAAACGCTTCGAGTTTGTCGTCGTTGAATACATATCAGAAGAGTCTTCATCATGTAGCTAACATGGTACCTTCGAACGTACCAAGCGTACCAGGCAGTTCGTTGAGCCCAACCACCACGTCGAGCTTTCAGTTCCATTTTAATCAAACCGACTCGACACGGAACGCTTTCGGTCAAATGTCACAGAAACAATTACCGTCGTCGATCTACAACAAAAGCTCGGACGTTTTGGAATTCTCGTTTCCCAATCAGTTGGGCATGTCAAGGAGTCAATCGCAAATGGCGAACAATTATCCGCTGTTTCATAATTACGACAGTACAAACTTCAGTTTGTGGAAAGACGCTCAACAGTCACACGTTTCGATACCATGCTGGGGTTCCAGTACCGGTGACACACAGTTGCGTGGAAAGGATACCACTATCGTCGAGAATTTCCGTAACTGGGAGGACTCTATCAATCCTGGGAACACGGTCTCGCAACTGCCATTAAGAACTTCGAATTATCAATCTGATTCGCAACACGGCAAACATTTCAGTAGCGCAAACAACTTTGACCACTCTGCCACTCGAGAAGTATGTATTGTAATATAATTGATGGTCCACCTAAACGTAGCCATCTAAATATCGCCCTTATTTGTGACGACTAGGCTGCGGATCTTTATGCATTTATAGCGATTTCTCCTACTTTGAGAAAAAAGTAGCATTTGCAAAGCATTCCAACCTTGCAATACCATTTATATTGCGCTAAAAACGTTTCTTATACCATCAGAAATAAAGGAGATATTTAGGTGGCTACATTTAGGTGGACCATCCTGTATACACTCCTTCTTTATCCCATATTGTATTGATATGGTAAGTAAAATGTTATAAGCTCAAAAGAAAAATCCCTACTATCTAATGATTAGACAATTTTTCTGAAAAACAAAATACATAGGAAAATATGCGGCAGAGGTTGTGGTATATTGCATGAAATTGTATCACACTGATCGAATGATAGAAAAATTCTAAATCTTGTTGTGTCTCTTTGCAGGTGGAGTTGAAATCTTCTCAATCGATTAATACAGGAAACACATATTCGTTGTTCAGCAGTAATAACACGTGGGGATCTACTTCGCAAACATGTAATGTTTCGAATCAGGATCCAACGAAAACTCGACTCAGTCAGCAATCTTTGTGGTCTGGACCTGGCCCGTCTCCTCTGGAACGGCTTTTGGAACAACAAAAATCTTTACGCGAAGGAGGTACCTGAAGGAAAGCAATACAGATATTCTATCGAAATATATTGGAAAAGGATTTATTCGATTTGCGGATTCAGTTACCAAAAGGAGTCCAGCAAAACAACATACCACAATAAATATCGATCGTTCGACGAGAATGTTAAATTTGTTACAATGCAACAAGCTACCGTGAGGTTTCGTAGCCGCTTAGGAATTCGTTTCACTAAAAAAAAAAAACGAATACATACATACGTCCAAAGCGTTATGAAATACGCTCTAGAAATACATAGGTATTAATTACTTACGCTACTTATTGCGCGCATGCTAGAGAATGAGAATATTCTGATAGTGCTAGTCAGCGCTATCGAATTTTTCAGAATAGTCCTTTTAAATCTATTAAAGAGCATTTGATTGAGATATTTCGAGTCACTTAGAAAAAAAAACGGAAGGATTCAGTGGACAAGTAATTCATTTGTTGCCAATGAACCATATATAGGAAAGGCACGGTATAGAAATTTTTCATTGCGTAAACACCTCATAGTCCGTGGAAATTTCTATTGTGAAAGGTATGTGTATTCGGTCGATTTGATACAATTCGATTCATTGGAAGTCTGAGATGAACTAAAAAAAAAATTCTTTCCTCTCTCTTTCTTTTATTTCTTTTTTTTTTAACTTTTAGACACAGACATTACATGCATATAAACGCAATTCTGTTAGTACACATACGTATAAGCAGTCGTAATTGTGAATATACATTTCGTATCAGACTACGTAGCTACGCTACTGCATATTTCTATTTACTGTTCTCGAATTTTTCCATACATGGTCGAGTTCTTCGAGTTATTTTGCAATAGAATATATATATGTATGTGTGTATATATATACATGGCTCTTCTTTTGGATGTTTTGTAACTTTCATTAATCACAAAAAAAAGCGGAAACATACTCGATAGAAACAATGCGAAATAGTTCGTCCTCCATGAGAAATTCAAATGTAAAACAATCTCCGAAGACCATCTTGTAAACAATCCTTCGAATTTAAATATGTTGAATGAAATGAAATTATGTCTCTGGAAGAACTTAATGTAACAAATGCACATAAACAACAATTTTATCGAAGTGATTGAAATGAAGGGTTCACTTATTTGCAAATACACAATGTTACAAGTTCAACAAAAATCGTGTACGAATTCAATTATTCTTGATTCATTTTATTTCACTTTTTTTTATCCTTTAATAATATTTTTCCCTCGACTCTTTAAGCAATACCGATAGAGATTTACTCTTCTGATCAACGTGTCAAAAATAATACATACATCGTACATTATATTTTACCTACTTTGACATAGTTGAACATATATAAACATACTTATTTAAGAAATTATTTACAGTTATGTAATGAAAATGTAAATTCAAACGACATTGTCGACTTTATTATAGAAAGGATGTCTTCCTTCAGGAAACAAATATCATAGATGTCTTCCATCTTACACTTGGCAGTATAAGGTTTCACCTAGTTTACGTGCAAAAAAATGTTGAAAATTTAAAATTCTATGTTCCTGTAAAACTAAAACACATTTCCGAAATTGATGTTAATCAAAGCAGTGTTACCTTTCCTTTGTGTATTAATCTACGTGCAGTTTGTAATGTAATATTATAATACGATTCAGTTGATAATTCAGTTGATGGATACGATCCACCTATAAAGCGTACATAGCATTTCATACACCCATTGCTGCGTACTAAGAAATTTACAAAGCACAGAGTTCTGGATTTCATTGAGATTACATATTCGCATTCCCAAGGCAACTTATCGCATGCAACAACAAATATTCTTCTGCATTTTACAAAGAAACTATTATCCTAAAATTACAACTCTAATTAATATTGAATTAGATTCACAATCATTGTTGTAAATCAATTTGTAATCATTGGATTACATTTTCTGTATATAATGAAACTTTTTCTAGATTTCCCTCATGATTTTCTTGTAAATGTTCTTCTAACTTTTGATACGTTTTGAAATAGTCGTCGCAAATCAAACACGGATAAGAATGCGTTTTATTTATAATTTGCTTCCCCCAGTTACTATAAAAGTATTCATTTGATGTCTGTGTATGGACGGATACTTTGGCGGATATCAAAAGTTTTGTTTCATCTGTTTGCATATTAACAGATGAATTAGTTATTAAAAGATCCGTTTGGACACTTTGTTCCTGTTGCAGTTTTTTAGTTGAAGATTTTATGTCCTCAACGATTGATAGCTACAAATTGTAAAACTTAATAAGATAAAAATATATTGTTTTAATATATAAAAAAAAAGAAAGGAAAAAACTTTATCAATTTGTGTTAAGTTCTATAAAAAAAATTATTTTCAATTTAACAAATAAACACGTAAAAAACTCTGTTTGTGGTGTATAACGTGTACATATAAACATAGCATAGAATAGAGTATTGATTTTTGTTAAATCTTTTAAAACAGGAGTATTAGTACAAAGTATATATGAAATAATTTTAACAAAACCTGTATTTCATTTAGCTTTGAAGCTAAATCATTTGCCACTAGATGGTTGATTATTGTTGGCAAAAAATTATTATAGCACATAGGGCATTGTTTTAATTCCTTCATACAATATCCACAAATGTGGTGCCCTCTTACACAATGTATGTAAGAAAAATCAGAAATTTTCAAACACACCGGGCATTGTATAATATCTTCTATCATACGATACCAGTTCTGTAAAGACATACACATATATTAATATTACATGTAATACTAACTTTAACGAATATGTATCACAGGCAAAACTGTAATACATATTGGGCATGAGCACTCTCATACTCATTCATATCCTCTCTGTCAAGCAGTCAACCAAAATAGTAAAAAGCAACTCTTCTCGAGCGTATTCCACTCCCCAGATAGCCAGCGATTATCGAGCAGAAATCGACCCTCTTACAATCTCGGACCTACTTAAAATTTGGCAGAAACCAGGCCCGACGTGCCGAGGGCAGCTTGTGCCCGGTTTGTGCCGAGGGAACGTTACGAGCCCACACGGTCATAAGTGCCCTGGTCAGAATCGAGCATTTTTGCTATCTGGGTCGCCTTTGATCTAATCGGCAATCGAGAATTAAAATACTGTTGTCCTACCGACACAAAAATGGGGGCAAAATTAAATGAGCATCCTTTAAAAATTCAAGTTCGATTAAGATTGCTATGAATTATGAATAATTAAAAATTGCAAAAATTGTAAGAAACTGCGATTTAGATCAATCGTACGTCCACAATTCAAAATTTTTTTCTTTCAATGCCTATAGCATTTTTATGAAACTTTGTGTATGTATACAACTTAGACTTACAGTAACTCTGCGATCTAAGCGCGACGGAGTTTCCCAATCACCTACCCCTTCCACTGGGAGGCAACTCCGCGAGGGGCCGAGAAGTTCGAGCCTCGAGCTGCCTCGGTCGCCGAGCAGTGAACAGTGAATGCTGCGAAATCGGATATCGGTTCGGGTATATCGGTTTGAACCACTACTATTCCAATAACAAAACTCATTTTTCATTATTTTTTTATGAGACTTTTACCAACATATTCGTGGCATTTTTCTAATGAGAATAATACGAAATATGATATATTTTCGATGATATTTACTTGTGTAATGAACGATGAATGTTTTGGACGCAAGGAAGAACAACGTATGAGAAAGAAAAAGACGTGGAAAGTCGCGGCGCGCCGCGCCGGCACAGTTCAAAGCATTTCCCATACGCTGTTCTTCCTTGCGTCCGAAACATTCGTCGTTGATTACACAAGTAAATATAATTGGAATTATATCATATTTGGTATCATTTTCATTAGAAAAATGCCACAAATATGTTGGTCAAAGTCCCATAAAAAAATAATGAAAAAGAAGTTTTGTTATTGGATTAGTTATGTTTATTGTTGTTTATGTTTTAAATTGTATTCTTCAATATTTCGAACAAGAAGATGCACTGCCAGAAAGATTACTGATGGTGAAAAGTTGGCGTAATAAAGTCCTTATAGATTCGAAATTAAAGAGATAGAGAAAATATAAACTAATATGCGTTTAAATATGATCATATTATAAAGGGAAATATATTTTCAAAAATAAAAAATTTATTTTGGAATATAAAGCATATTTTAATTATTTCCCCCGGGTTTCGATTATCCATCGAGCCTCGATTTAACCGGGCTGTTTGTCCCCTGATCAAACCGGTTGATCGAGATCCTACTGTATATCATATTTGGTATCATTTTCCTTAGAAAAATGCCATGAATGTTAAATAGTGAAAGTCCCATAAAAAATAATGAAAAATAAAGAAGTTTTGTCATTGGATTATTTATATAGGTTAACACTTCTTGGCGACCGAGACCTTTTGGAGTTTCAAAAAAATAGAATCCCTTCACGATCTCTGTTGCAGCACAGAACCGAGAATCGGCTTAGATCGCAGGATTAAATAATTAAAAATAGCAAAAACTATGATTTAGATCAATCGTAAGTCGAAGATACTTTGTTTCAATGCCTATTATAGCATTTTTATGCATCGACCGGTTTTGATGAAACTTTGTGTACAAAGTATATACGTAATATACGTATATGCATACAACTTTTACATAGATTTACAAAATAGATACTTAAAATTTTCATAATAGTCACAGATAAAAAGAAAGTTAAAAATCGTGACCTTCACTTTTTTTCTTCGAAATTCCGAACAATAGTAATTTCGAAAAAAATAATTAATTTTTATCACAAATGAATGGGTTATACATAATTATCCTAACTTTACACGCATGTGTCGCCATATTCATACTATTCAATGAAATTCAATGAAATTATGATTCGATTGCATTCAGATATATATGTTCAGAATTAACATTTTAATAATTGACGGAAAATCATAATAATAATAACTTCAAAGTAAACAGTAAATGTATACGTACTTTTGTTACATCCATTTTTTGTGTTGGCGGGCGGATATTCCTGATATGTAGTGAGTCACTACTAGTGACTGTCCTGACACTGTTTTCCGTTGGACGGGTTGGGCCAGTGGCCGCCCAAGTCAGCGGTGAGATTTTGTGCAAGATTTCTCGCGCATGCGCGTCCAAAACAGTAACGTGTCTATATCATGATGGCGAGATAGTGGAACGTGGAATCCTGGGGCAGTTATATTGGCGGGAAAGTACCGATATTTTATGGAGTGTTGAAGGTATCCCATTTTATCGAGAATTTTATTTTACTGAGGCTAAAATCGCCGTGTATGCGCGAGAAATCTTGCTTACCATAGAAGCTATTCGTGGCGCATTAGGGCGACACTTGTATCAATAGATTTTCACATCACTCATGAGGTAATATTGTTATATATGCGTTTTTCTTTGTCAATGGTATCCCCTGAAGGCCTATTCCATTATGTCGCACAATAATTTCGGACAACACATGTAGATAATAAATTTGGAAGATATACGACTTCTCAACAGAATACAGCACTTTTCCCATATCCGTCATCTGGTAGATAAAAATCTGGTCTCTAAAATAATCGGTCCAACAAATTTCAACTTTTTTTTGACGTTTCGGTTTTCAGTATGCCATTCTTATAGAGTTTTTTGCACTGATTCCGAAACGGACGCATAGTTTTTGATAAATTTGATTTTGAAAAGACATATTTTTTAACTTTAAAAAATTATTGTGATGTTATTATAAAAGATTTTGAATTGTTCTTTACAGCAAAAGATTCTGTAGATTTTCCCAAATACAGTGATATCTATATTAATACATTATGAATGTTTAAAAATGTTTAAACAATCATTAAAGATGGAGAGATACCACTTTTGAACCAATTTTTGAGGATATTTTTCAGTTCATCTTAAAAAATAAGGGTCCGTAAAATCGAACTACATCACGCGAGAAAAATATGCCTTTTTTCAAAATCAAATTTCTAAAAAACTGTGCGTCTAGGGGAAAAATTAAAGGCAGATTTGCATAGTGAAAATCGAAATGTTTTTTGGCTGTTGAACAGTGTTATCCGAAGTCGGGTCTATGAGTATTTAATATTATTGAGGAGTAAAATTAAATTATTATGAGAATAATTAATTATATTGTTGCGTAGCAGGATAGGGTGCGTAGGGGAAATCCGTAGGTTCGGTTGCCCGTGGAGCGCAGAAGCACTCTGCTCGTGGAAGGTTAAAAGAAACTTTGTAGAGTATGCGAAAATAAAAATGTACTTTATTTAAGATTCGTTTGTTCGGGGTGAAAATGTATCTGTCGCTTGTCGACTCGTCCCAAGGTTTATATCCGTTTTCGGGTTCCTTTTCCTCAGCCAGTAGAAAGTCCGGATCCTTTTGCTGGATGCTGGTTCGTCGATGGTTGGTCCTCCGTTGCAGCCCGATGGCGATTGGTGGTGGGGGTTTTCGAAGGCCCGCCGAAATAAGAGTCGTGGAACCGAGAGACGGGGGGTCCGAGGGAGTCCCAAGAGGTCCTTGACTAAATATTTATGATTTCTTATCTCGACTAGTTTCCAGACTCCGATTGTCTGTTTGGGAAATTGGAGAGGCCTCCTCGAGAGATACGTGACTTTACCCAAATTCCTAGATCAGTCACGCTCCTCTGGATTTTGTCAAGAATCTCTGCGGAAACTCCCCCGCTGCTTCCCTACTTATTCTAAGCTATCGTGCCCTTCATGCATTCTATATGATATATACGCCTCCGACCTACTGTAACTACAGACGTTATGTTTTATTTAAATTTTCCCTCTCAGCGTCATTAATTGGACGTATAGTGCTGAGGGTACCGAATGTGGTGGCGCTATTGTAGCTAAATTTATTCGCGTGATCCTTAGACTATAGACTATAGACTATAGACTATATCCGCGACATCTATTGTGAAACAGTCGTACCCGTCCTAAGGGTCAATGTGCTTTTACAGTTTTTACCCTAGAACCTACGGTTTGTGGCTGTGGACCCGGGAGGGAAATCTCCCATGTATAAAGTGTGGGCCGTAGCCCTAGCGCCATCTAATTTATGTTCCCCAGCCCTGAACTAAAACCTATATATATAGCTATACGATTCTACACACACACACACACATACACCTACTATTCCCTACTATACCGCTTACTTTAAACTTTTCAGTTGAAGGGGATAAAATATATTAGGTACAAATAGTTCATTTTAATAATTTTTTATTGAAACGTAATATAAATACATAATAATACATAATAGTATGCAATAAAAAGTACAATAAAAGATTATACTACATATATATGTCGTGGCGCGAGGGGTGGAACGCGACCCGTGCGCTTCCGCGTTTCCCTTTTTCATTCTTGACTCGTATGTCTGCCGATTGATCTGACTGATTGACTCTCCGGAGGCGCTGATCTTTTCCGTTCGAGTCCTCAACGAAATCTGCCGCCCTGTCTTGGGCCATCGAGGGTCTTGCCTCGTATTTTTCCCCACCCCGCAGAGTCACTCCGTCCACGTGCACGCATTGCAAAGAAACCGCTTCCGATTGTCGCAGCCGATCAAACGTTTCGGCTGCGCGTAAGAGAAACCGATCCTAACTGCCGCGGCCGATCAAACGTCTCGGCCGCGCTACAATGTAACGTGCACGTGCGACCACTCGGCAGCCGACTCCGGCAAACGCTTAGCCTATTCTTAATCTACGACATATAAGTTTCTAACATACTTCTTAATATAATTTTTCTATATTCTATAATATAATTCTTTCTTATAATTATAATTATTAACGTCGTAGTCCACATGAAGCTTCAATGACATCTCGTCTCACAACTTGTGATACTCCAATCTCGACTGGAATTTTCCTCATCATCTTCTTCGGTGTAGTTTTACTGGGTAAATTGCACAGTCTCCTCAGCAGCTTGTACGACTTCGTTGACTGCTTCAGAAGTGCCAAGGACAATATTTCCTCACCCGTCGTGCAGCGTCTTCTGTGAAAACATATTTCATAAACTTATAAATAAATTACAATAAAATAATCCAATGAAAACATTGTACAACTACAATTTTAGTTTCCTGTGGCATGGATCTGGATGTGCGTAACTGCATCTCGAACATCCTCTGGGTGGTAGATAGATTTTCAAATCGATGTATCAGATTGGATTCTGATAATGCTGTTGCTCGTTCCAGTCGTACCTTCAAATCTTCTCTCTTCTTGTATGAATAACGGTTGCATTTCCCAGTGGTGTAGCAGAGACTGGATATTTTTCTGCTTCTATATCTTCGGATGCATTTTCCGTCTTCTCACTTTGCACTGGCAAATGCAAAGTTGTAATTGCATCATTTTTCAATCTTTTTCGCTGGGCAGTGCACAGGAAGGAGATTTCTTCTAAGTGTTTGTAACACACTCTGTACTTCTACCTTTCATTGCTTGTCAGTTGAAGTATAATAGGACACTGAATTTTAATAGCCCAAGACTCTGATTGTTTGACGCCTTTGGAAAAAATATATGCTAGGATGGTCTTACCCGAGGAACACTGTGGCAAACAAAACGCTCTCCCCATTTTGTTCTTATGTCCAAATTATGTCCACTAATTGTTTGTATGAAAAATCTGCACTTTATGTGTCTTATGCACTTTATGTGTCTTATGCACTTATATCACTTTTTCTTCTTGTTGCTGCACTCCTTTGCACGTCACTGTCCACTATCCTAAAAACAAACTTAAAAAAATGTTATAATCTATGCACGAAATTCGAAAAATAAGCTTGAAAATAAGGTTACTGAATGTCGCTGAATTTTGAAAAATTATTTCCAAAATTTATTTGACACTGAGCAAACTTATTTCTTTTAAGCTTATTAATCCAATTTCTGATTAAAACACGCTAGTTTAAAATGTTATAAAGAGTCCTGTGGTAGTCTAAATTGATGAAATCGCAATTCACAACAATCACAACAACGTGGTGTGGGTGGTGTGATTGGCAGTGAATTTGATGGTAATAGTCAAATATTAGCGCCAAATTGCGCCCAATAGCGTTAAATATTGGAACGTCAGTCACGTCCAATCACGTTCAATCTGGTTCAGTCACGTGATGTGCTGTGAACGTGGTGACATCTAAAATAAGGTCCCCTCGAGGGAACTACGCGGTCCAAGGTCATACATAAGAGTTTACTCCCCCTGCTGAGGACTGCGGTGAAATGCGGTCTGCGTAGATGTTGCGTTTACGCACGTTTACGCCAGTGCGTTCTCGTTGGTTCTCGTACGTCATCGTACGTCACACAAACGTTGTTTCTGTATGGTTGTGTTTCGAGTTGTTGCCCATTCAATTAACCGAAGGTAATAACGAACCGAATGCTCGTAATGACAGATCACACCTATTTCCGATTGTTTATGATTTATAGTTACGGGGTACAACAAATCTCTAGTTCTGTATTACTGTAATGGCATATCCCACATTTTCGTGTGTTACCTTATCTGGTCATACTGTAATACCTGTTACTATGTGCCATAAGAGATTCAATACATAGAAAACATCGGAGTTAATAGTATTTACTTTTTATAAAAAACAACAACATTTTATAATGAAAATTCTTTGAAAACATAAAACCTTTTTCACAATTACTTTCCTTCGACTTACTTATCAAGTTTTCTTAATACATAATAAGTTTTGACATTACATCGAAATACAATATTGTTTGGGATCATTATTTACAAGTAATTTACAGGCTCTACTGATTTTTTAACAGAGTACGTTAAGAAATGGCGACAGACTTGGATCCAAATGATCCTGAGACACGTTTATCAAGATTTCTTTATGTTGGGAAGGAGTATCTAGATTATCAACCAGGTAATTGGTTTGTCCATAATTATTTTTTGGCTAAAAATGTTCCATCCATAGAGGAACTAGCAGAGAACGCGGAGAAGCAATTGGTTCCAGTCGAAATAATAACAAAGGTAATATTTTCTTCTATATAGTTAAAGCGATTGGAATCTATATCGGTATATATATTGTGTTTGTTTATAGGCATTCGAAAGTAATCTTGTTCCAAATCCAGAAGCATTAGTATTTGCGCTTGCTATTTGCTGCAGGCAACTGAAAAGCGAGAGCTTGAGACATCAAGCTTACGCTGCAGTCAATAAAATCTGTGCATCTTCGCAACATTTTATTTTGTTTATCAAATTTGCTTCCCAAATAAACAAGCAAAAAGAGCTGAATGCTGATGGTAATTCGACAAATGGGTGGGGCCAGGGTTTAAGGAAAGCTGTGAATAATTGGTACTTATCGAAAACACCAATGGAATTAGCAAAATGCGTGACAAGGTACAAAGGCAGATACGGTTGGAAGCATAAAGATATTATAAAGTTGTCTCATCCTGTACCCAATAATCCTGGTACTTATTTTATCGAACTACAATTGTCAGGCGATTAATTACCTCTTTATTAAGCAGTGTATTGTTAAACAGGAGGAGAGGTGGTCCTTAAATATATAATACGTGGTTTGGATGAGATTGAGAAAACATATGGAGACGATTCCAGATTCTTCGAAATAATACGATACATTAAAAATGTAGAAGATTTTAAACACTGTGTAGACGAAGTTCGAGCAGCAGGTCTTTTAGAAATGCATGAATTAACATTGGATCATGTACCTGGACATTTACTTAAGTCCAAAGAGGTAATAGTATTACACGTAGAATATAAACTGGCCCTCGTGCTCTCTAACTCCATTTACTCGATCGGTAAACTCATTATATAATTTTTAGATTTGGTACGCGTTAGTATCATCGATGAACCTAAATTTGCTTTTAACCAATCTGCAAAGAATTCATAATCTTGAATTACTGAAACCGAACGCATTAACAGTATCAAAAATAGTAGATCAAATCGTTAACGAAGAAAATATTGCCCGAGACAAGGTTCATCCAGCTTTAGTATTAGTTACGATAAGGGATTATGAAAACTCAGGAAAGTAGGTAATAAGCGATAAGTGAAAAACAAAACGATCGATAGTAGTCTGTGATACATAATTTTTTAAAGGCCACTGTCGTATGAGAAAAGAAAGGTGAAGGAGCAGTGTTATAAACCACTATCGAATCCGCCCAAGCCGAACCCTAAGATCATCGATGCTCTCTATAAAGTGTTGTATATTTCGTTACACGTGAGTATCAATAATCGACTTGACGTTACAGTATTCAATTCACTATTTTGTAATGTGTATTTAATGCAGCATGTTCAACCAACCGGTTTACGTTACATGGTAACGATTAATATGAATAAAGTGATGTTAGAAACAAATACATGGCGGAGTGGCAACGTGAACGGTGCAGAAGCAGGATGCATAATCGCACTTGCGCTTCTTCGCAGCGAGAAGAACGTCACCATCGCGACATTTAAAAACGTTGGAATTCATACTGTCACCATTGATAAAACTGCTTCGTTTGGCCAGGCTATGAGAAGATTACAACAGATGCCCGTTGGAAACGTAAATTTGAGTAAACCAATGTCGTGGGCTGCTCATCAGAATAACGAGTATGACGTTTTCATTAACGTGGTCGACCGAATATTCGAAAAATCAGACACTTCCGAAGAAGCTCTTCAAGCGTACAAATTGAAAATGCAACTTCCAAATACAAAGTAAGTTTTCCGAATGATTTGTTACTAGGAATAAGACTGACGTAATATATGTTACTTGTTATTTGCCTCCAGGTTGATCAACTGTGCTGTATGTTCTTCTTCAACTACTTACAAAGAGAAACGAGATAATAAAAGCTTGATAATCAATGGTTTCGACGCCAGTGTTCCTGTGGTTATACACGCATTCGCAAAGTCATTGTTTTAATTGCTGCACGTATAGCAATTTCTTCTTTGGCCAGCAGTACTAGTTAATTAATCGCTATGCTTTTAAAATTACAAAAATTTGGTTTTTCAAATCGTTTTTACGACATCGTGAATTTAGGAATGTTTTAAAATGCCTTTGAAATTATTGCGATCAGAGTTTAAACGGAAAAGAAACAGTTTTCAATGATCTATAAATATTGCTAGCCTGATACGTATACAAGGCATGCGATAGTTTTAGCAAAGTTCTCGAAGCTACTTTCAAAGTAGAACTAAACCGAGTCTGGAGCTTTCATTTTTGTGGAACCTCCGCTACCAAAATGAAAGATGTTATATCGTTGAAAAAATAATCTGTGAATATTCAGACTTTCAAGAATAACTTTCGATATATTCTTGAGACAGTGCCGAAGAAATTGTTTAGTCTGACAAACCTTTCTTCCATATTATTGCAAAGCGATATTATACATTCAATTTTAGTACAAACTTTTTAAACGTAAGAAATTACTTACGTTTCTTTCTTATTTTGTTTTTACTCGTGTTTCGACGTATCGTGAGAAAGAATGTTCCGGCACTGAATAGAGTTTATTCAGTACTAACATCTATTATTATGATTATCTCGTATTAATACTAACACATTGATATTATTCTATAATATTTACTGCATGTTTTTAGCATTTAGGGTGAGAGCTGTGTAACATTTGGCGGTGATTTTATTTCTGTGTTCCACGGGGTGGTCCAATTTTGTAAATACTTGTTTGAACAAACGGCACACACCGATCATGCGAATCAATAATCGAAAAGTAATCGAATGTGATACGTTCTGTGATCGATCGATCATTCGATTAGATAAAGGGGAAACGTTTCGAATAACCATGGACCACTTGTTATCATTTCGGAACAGGTAATACACGTTTACAAATTGAACGCTTTCCATGTCATAAAAACAGTTGCGCAGCTAAACAAGAAACAAAAAAAATAAATTAGTGTAAGATTGCATATTGGATATGGAACGAAGTATCTAAAGGTAACCTAAGGTGCATTTTTAACTAATGGTAAAAACAAAGGTACATTTACTTTTAATACTATTGCCTGCTTATTTCCACTGGTTGACGGTAAAGCTTTCGATAATATTCTGAATAAGATATACACGTAGATTTTAATGCGATTTTTACAACGATACAATTCTTGGACTGGTGCGCTTCTGGCGATTCGAATAAGAATTAAAAGACGAAGACGAAAGAAAAAGAAAAGAAGAATGGAATAAAATGTTGAAAAATTTCCCACTGTGATATGCATTTAGCCCCAAAGAATATAGACTTACATTAGTATAATTTTATTGTTATATTTCATATTTGCCATATCCAAAGTAAATACGACAAATACTAAATACATTACTGATACTAATACTGTGATACAAAGTACATTGTTATTGTTCAAACTAGGTGGAAGGATAAGCGTGAACGAGGCCAGAGGCGCACCATGTGTCTGTTTCATTTGTTGATTAGTATCTATACCTTCTTAGCGCATCAAATTTCGTTCGCCGAAAAAAAAAGAAAAGGAGAACGCGACACATATATGCACGCAGAGTGTTCCGAAGAGATACCGATTTCTCGAATTCTTTCTCGATCTTTGAATTACCATATCACTGAAAAACCTTTTGGTTTCCTAAGCGAGAAGTCGCTAAAAAGTAACTGCGTGGATAGAACTCTCAGGTTTGACAAACGTTTAAATTAAGTGCTTAATGTTCACGTGTTCTTTGCAGCCTGCTCGGTAATTCATAGATCGATGGCGATCGTATACATGTTTGTTAATTTCAACAGAAACACCTCCGTACTCGTAGAACGTAAACAGAAGAAAAGAAAAGAAAATATGTGTAACATTCAAACACGGTATCACGTTTTATAGTTTAAGAAATTAGCTAAGCGTTATACATACACATGTGTATATATATATACATACACGTATACAATATATATGAGCATTGCTGGAAACGTATATAGTTGGTGAGAGCAATAATGTACATGGTATTTCAGTTGACTTGGGCATACTAACCCTTTGCACGCGGAGCTATTTAACTCGAAAATTAAACATTTCTTCAGGCCTAAAATATTTCCATTCTATTCAATGATTTTTTAAATTTGGTGAATACGAAATTGATATAATACCTCATACAATACTTAAATGTTTAATAATTGATTAGATACCAACATATCTAATAATGTAAACAACATTTTAAATAATGTTACAGCAATTTTCAGTGACGCCTCAGAGTCACCACTCGAGTGCTAAGGGTTGATTGTCACGCTTATTGTTGATAACAGAGACTTATGAGACGGTACCCTGTACACACTCGAACAGTAAAAACATTTCGAAAATGTTCCAACTATTATCACTAAGCAGCGAATCTTTATGCATTTATAGCAAAATTGAAAATTGTTGAAAAATTTTAAAAATTGAAGATGTCAATATATGATTTCTTCTCTATTAAAATCATCGAGGGAAGAAATAACGTTCAATTTCTTTTCGATTTCTTGCAATCAATGCAGACAATTTTTATTTTGCATAAAGATCCGCAGTCTAATTAATTATTACTTTGAGAAACAAAGAGTGCGTTCGTTTGAACTTTTGGACCCATATTTTTCTGTCTCATTCAATAACTTTCACCAACTATACTAATCGCAAGGGTTGCATTTCTCCGAATGAAGTTGACCTTAGTCCTTAAATCTTATTAGTTGCGCGACGCTTTGTCGGGAATTCTATAAACGATAAGTTCTCGAAAGTAATAGTATTTTTTAGAGAAATTTTTCCTGACCGATAAAACGTCAAAAAAGAAAAAGAAGAAAAATAAAAAAAAAATTATTTATACAGATAAGGGGTGACTAGGCTGTTTGGAAAGATGATAAAACAATTTCTTTTTTCCGAAGGGACATTTCTAAAGTCGCGCATCTAGTTACTACTTTACTCATTAAGAATATCTAGGCTACACCTGTACTCGTAGCTTATTGTATTCACCGATATCATATACAAGTAGCCTAATATTTAGGGTGTTTCAATAATCGTGCAATTCGAAACATTTTGTCAAAGTAGTTTCGTTCGTTTCGAATGGGCATAGATTATTTAGGGTCGTGTTTACTTTAATTTTGCTGTTCTCTAAGTCATCGATGAGACACCCACGTACATGCTATAACTTAACGATCGAAAAGAAACGTGTAATTGATTTGCGTTCGTCCTAATTTACCTTTCATCATCGTTTAATTATAGTGTGAAATTTTACACAATTGCATATTGCTGCGATTGTCTTTCGACTCCCAATTTTTATGCATTTTAATTTGAAGCGCTCCTATTCTTGCTTGGCAATAAATATCTACTTCTTTCGACTTGTCATCTCAGAAAATTGTACGTTTACGTAAAGAAACATTTTTCGAAAGATTGATTACTAGACTGCGGATCTTTATGCATTTATAGTAAAAAATTGAGTTGATGAAATTTAAAATGATAGAATAATACGATAGAATAGAAATGCTTAATTTTTAGCCTTCCGGCCATAAAAAGGGACTCGGTTTACAATCCAAAAATATTAAAAATTGAAGATGTCAAATAAAATATAATTGAAGGAAGTAATAACATTCAATTCGCTTTCTGTTTCTTGCGAACGATGCAGACAAATTTTATTTTGCATAGAGATCCGCAGTCTATTGATTACGCATCAAAACTTTCTTGATCGAGAGATCGATCAAATTTCTATTCGATCGTGAACCAGGCATTTTATTCGTAAATTGTAAGAATACGTTCGATGCGAGAACGAGACAAATGGAATAACAGAAAACGGAGAAAAATAAGATGAAGATTCTGTCTAGTTGAAATTAGACAAATACAATATGTTGAATGTGTTCATACTAGTTAAAGGGGAAGGAGGAAACAAAAACCGAGTATTTACCACGAAAAGAAACTGAAAGGGAAACGGTTCCGCGTCGCATACATATAGTAATCTAATAAGGATTGAGTTATCTTGATCGCGTTACCATTTTGTAAACTGTAAAATCAGCAAGCGAGAGAGAAAAAAGCTGAATTTTCCTGATCGGGAGCGATTCTTTGGTTTCCAGAACCGATATGGTGGGTGTACAAAGTATTCGTACACCTTTTAAAAACGGAAGAATACTTTGTGCACCTATTGTACATGTATATTTGTCTACGTAGATCCTTGAATCCTAGACTTACCGACTTGTACATTGTTTCTTTAGAAAGATTTCGATCATGTTCGACGGTCTACATTAGACAGTACACGGTCTACAGAGAATTCTACAGTGTAGACTGTAGACTCTACACTGATAAATCAATTTATTCAATAGCGGATTGAGAAAATTGAAATGAAATATTTTGACCGATCCGGGCTAAGTCTAGCGTTAATCGATCAACGTGTGTCCAAGCAGCATGCGGTATGTAAAGTATCTAAAATGTGATCCATCGATTATCAAGGTCCCGAACTACACCCGAGTACAATTGAAGCGCGTTCCTTAGGATTAATTCGAAAGCAGATGTTGAAGGAGAACCTTGTCGTAATCGCATTATCAGTGCATCGCCGTTCGACGACACGAATCGCGAAGCGAATGCTTATATTACCTGTCTTCAACATGTTTTAAATGCCTCGGAGCAATGACGAAATACGATAAGGATATTTCATTTAAACAAAAGATAACGATAAACATAGGATAAATAAGGTACCAGTTACCGGATATTTATTATAGTGACGACTTGGAAGCTTTTTAATTAATTTGAAGGCATTCTGTAATTTATTTTGCATTATTTGTGATACACGATTGATTATCAATTGTTTTTCTGTATCGTCAAATTTTTCGCAACGATTTCGTTAAAAAGCAAAAGAAATATTAACGAAGTTTTGGTTCTATTTACCGGACACCAGAAATTTCTGACAAATTAATTATTTCATTTTTTTATGCCGTAGCACAGTAAAATCATTATTTTATTATCCTCTGGTGTATCAAAGTTTTTTATTAGCATTTTCTATAATCGGAAACGAAAAATTGCGTAGTCTCGGGGAATAAGGTTTTAACTATTGTTTTCTATATCTTAAATAAAAATGATTGTAATACTTTTGATTTATATACGAAGGGGAAACGTCAATTTTATTTTCCAAAATAAAGTAATACTAGGTACTTCATGTTATTTTCATTAATTTCTAAAAAGTTTGTGTCTGATAACCGGGTGGGGCACGGTAACTGGTACCGTTACCCTAGATCTTGGTCTCAGGACCGATAGTAACACAACTGCACTAATTAATATATATGTGTATGTACGCGGAAGAAATATTCGTCAACGGAATTTCTAATTGACAATTAGAACTGCCTACACTTTTGGCCTTAAATCTTTACAATGTGACGAAAAAGTTCTCTAAATCCGCAAAGTAAATATCAAACTGATAAAAAGAAAGAGATTATTTTATTGTTGTCTATTCAATCTTTGTTTCATTAACAATAGCTAGACTGCGGATGTGTGTTATCGTGGATTTACTACACAAAGAAATCGAACGAAGAATTGCTTGTATATATATAAATATATAATACTCAATCATAGTTCAAAAGTCTGAAGAAAGTAAAAACCCCCCCTCCCGTTAAACGATTCACTATAACGAGCTAGAAACGTACGAAGGCCGCAGTCTAACGATAGTTGTTATACGTACGAAATAGAAAGAGTTATTCAAAACAGTACGGCACCTTCCTCTCGTACTAATTAGTCCTCGCGGAAAGAGAGAGTTGTTGTTGATCGTTTTGAATCGATATCGATCAACTTGACTAATTCTGTTTCGGAGGGCGTTGCACTTCTAGAAATGTGTTGATATCGAAAATATACACCATCGAAAATGACGTGTCACCCAAACGAAATTTACTGGTAGAAGAATTCCGACATGAAAGAAAAAGTACTGTTAAACGGGATTGCGACAATTATTTTTGTACCGTGAGCGAAAACGTATTTAGCGATCGAACAGAAAGATATCAGGAAGTTATACAAAAAGAAAAAAAAGAGTAAAAGAAAAACGGAGTACTTTATATTACGATTATTGCATCTGTTGATATTATATCTCGATAAAATAGATTACAATAGGCAATCGAATGTATGGGCTATCGACCTTGTCTATAAATTTTTAACTGTGTTTGTTACTCGATCAAACTGTATCACCGAATAAAATTTGTTTTAAATCCAATTTTCGTAAAGAAAAAATCTTCCTTTCCTTCTTGTGATAAATTACTTAAAAAATACAATTCTTATATCTTAAAATAATTCATATCGAAAGGTGTTTTTTGGTTTACTGAAAAAATGTTTATTTCGATGAGATTGATATATATGTATATATATATATGACATATATATGTATATATGACATATATGTATACATGACATTCTCATTCGCACAGGCAACCGTATTGTACACAGTACGATACAGTCTCCTACAAGCAATAACAGATGCAAGTAACGTGTCGTCATTGCACGAACAATCACTCTAATTCACACGTACACGCTGCGTATCTGTAACGTCAGTTACATAACTGTGTTTATTCGGTTATATATTTGTATATGTAATAGAACATACAAAAGAATTAAGTAAAATAAATTAACGCGCATAGTCTTGATCGGGAATCGAAGTAGCTACTCTCTTTCGATAGTAAAAATCCTTCCTTTAAGTGTATCTTTCTTTCTCTTACGGAGAAGACCATTATGTTACGTGGCAAAACACATTATAGAGCCAATACACAATATGCGAACGTCAACGGAACCGTGTTATCGTGTACCGTGTTCCGTTTCGATGCAACATAATGAATAACGAACGTTCGTCGATCAGTCTTTCACTTAAATACTCGACGTATCAACGACGTGGGTATATCTCTCTGCAGCATTCGCGTTAAGAGACCGCGAAAATTCAGTCTAAATTAGGACGAGAATCTGTGTACGGATTAATTTCTAGTTAAAGCTCGTCCTTCAGATCATCCTCGTCGCCACCGGTTGGTGGAACACCACCGCCAGGCTCCTGGTACAATTTCACAATGATAGGCTGAACAACATCGCTCAGTTCTTTCTTCTGCTTCTTGTATTCTTCTGGATCGGTGTCTTGGTTATCTTCCAACCACTTGATCTTCTCTTCGATGGTTTCCTCCATTTTGATCCTCTCCGCCTCGGTGACCTTCGAGCCAAGCTTCTCTTTGTCGGCTAGTTGATTCTTCAGCGAGTAAGCGTACGATTCGAGCTCGTTGCGCGCTTCCACTCGTTCCTTCAATTTTTTGTCATCGGCCGCGAATTTCTCAGCGTCCGAGATCATTCTCTCGATGTCATCGGGTGTCAGCCTGTTCTGATCGTTGGTGATCACTATTTTCTCGCGGTTGCCGGTTCCTTTGTCCTCGGCGGACACTTGTAGAATACCGTTAGCATCGATCTCGAACGTGACCTCGATTTGAGGAATTCCTCGTGGCGCTGGCGGTATTCCTGTTAGGTCGAATTTACCGAGAAGATGGTTGTCTTTCGTCATCGGACGTTCACCTTCGTATACTTGTATGGTCACTGTGTGTTGGTTATCGGACGCGGTGGAGAAAATTTGAGACTTCTTCGTTGGAATTACGGTGTTCCTATGGTAACGAAAAAAACAAAACTTTATACGAATTTCTACATACAGTAATCCCGCGATCTAAGCCGATTTTCAGTTCTGTGCTGTAACAGAGATCATAAACAGATACTACGTTCTTTTTACTAGTGCAATAATGAAACTTCTTTATTTTTTACTTATTTTTCATGAAATTTTACAAATATATTTGCAACATTTTTCTGATTAGCGAACTGGCTTAGATCGCAAAACTTCGTCGCGCTTAGATCGCGTAGATGGATGAGTAAAAAGAGCCAACGTGAATGGAAAAACGTATTCTTACCTAGGAATGAGTTTGGTCATTACACCACCGACAGTTTCAATGCCCATGGTAAGAGGGTTCACATCCAGCAGTACAATCGCATCGGTATCTTGTTCTCCGGACAGTACACCAGCCTGAACCGCAGCTCCATATGCGACAGCTTCATCGGGATTAATGCCCCGAGATGGTTCTTTGCCACCAAAGAATTCCTTAACTAATTGTTGAACTTTGGGAATTCTAGTTGATCCTCCGACAAGTACAATTTCATCGACGTCCTTCTTGTGCATGTCAGAGTCTACCAGAACCTTTTGTACAGGTTTCAAGGTGCTACGGAACAGATCCATATTCAATTCTTCAAATTTGGCACGAGTCAACGTTTCCGAGAAATCTTCACCTTCGAAGAACGATTCGATCTCGATCCTCACCTGCGAAACGACAACGCGATTAGTTATTTATATCAGTTTCAAGCGAATCAGTATCGTAAATCAATTTTTTTCATACTTGGTGGCTAGCGCTAAGAGCTCTCTTAGCTTTCTCGACTTCGCGACGCAATTTCTGCAATGCCCTGCTGTCCTTACGGATGTCCTTGCCCTTCTTCTTCTTGTATAATTTCGCGAAATGATCCATTACACGTTGATCGAAATCTTCGCCACCCAAATGGGTGTCGCCGTTCGTTGCCACCACTTCGAACACTCCGTTATCGATTGTGAGCAAGCTGACATCGAACGTACCACCACCCAAATCGAACACCAAAATGTTCTTTTCTCCATCTTTCTTATCCAAGCCGTAAGCGATCGCAGCTGCAGTAGGTTCGTTAATGATTCTCATAACAACAAGTCCTGAAATAGTGCCTGCATCCTTAGTAGCCTAAATAAAAATAATTAATAGTTTAGAGCAAGTTGTTGAACCATCTCTAATATGCCTATATCAGCGGTTTCCAACCTTTATGTTACTAGGACTTCTTGAAAAAAAATTTTTTCCCATGCCTCCCTACCTTTTATATTTTTAATAAATATATTAATATACACACGTTTTAAAAACTGTTAAGTTCTATTTATGTGCAGATATTATGGTACGAAAATTAATCTTTTATTAAAAAATTTCGCTTCTATTAAGAAACTGCTGCTCTATATTCAACGTTCTACACGTTTTGAGCGCATAGCATTTTGCTTACTTGTCTCTGAGCATCGTTGAAGTAAGCTGGCACAGTAACAACTGCATGAGTAACTTTCTTGCCCAAATATGCCTCCGCGGTTTCCTTCATTTTACCAAGAACCATAGCGGAGATTTCTTCAGGAGCAAAAATTTTATCTTCGCCGTTCACCGACACTCTTATGTGAGGTTTGCTGTTCTTTTCAATTACTTTAAATGGGAAGAACTTGATGTCGTGCTGCACAGTAGGATCCGACCACTCCCTACCGATCAACCGTTTCGCATCGAACACAGTATTTTCTGGATTGGAGGTCAACTGATTCTTCGCAGCATCTCCGATCAGACGTTCGCCGTCGGCGGTAAATGCTACATACGAAGGTGTAATTCTGTTTCCTTGATCGTTAGCTATAATTTCTGCTCTGCCATTTTTATATACACCGACGCTGAAATAAGCAAATATTCGATAAAAATGTCTTCTTCGTCGTTGTCAAGACTGATTCCAACACGAACGATA
Source organism: Lasioglossum figueresi (assembly GCA_028455805.1). Classification (NCBI taxonomy): domain Eukaryota; kingdom Metazoa; phylum Arthropoda; class Insecta; order Hymenoptera; family Halictidae; genus Lasioglossum; species Lasioglossum figueresi. The sequence continues at coordinate 25,947,847 of CM052200.1, read as the reverse complement.
AAGTATAACTTTTCACGTACCAAGAATACGTTGTACCTAAGTCGATACCGATTACGGTACCGATATCTTCCTTCTGCTTTTCTTCCTTCGCAGAAGAAAGAGCTATTAGGCCCAACAAAATTAGAGCTACTGCCCCTTTCATTTTTCTTCGAATAAAAACCGTCCTATAAAACATATTTCAAATATTACACACCATACGTGAAATGAAAACTAGATTTATGAAAATCTGTCTAACAGTCGCGATGAAACTTGAGAAATTTCGATAATCCAAGTAAACAGTTTGGCAATATATTTAATTAGACGACATTATCGTTAAATAAAACGTATAAGAACGATAATTCGAACTTAAATTATCGGAGTACCGAATTCGGACAAGCATGCAATTTAGTATGTACAGTGTCGTGCGATGCAAACTGACAAATCCTTCACAAAAACTTCTACGAGATATTAGAACCGGTAAAAGAATTCTGTGTAGGAGCATTTACGAGAGCGAAGAACAGAAAATTTGTATTCCGATCAAACGTGCTTGAGACGTATACATTTTTCTAGCAAAGACGTGGCAAATGTTGTGTCCTCAACGGTCGATCAAACTTCAAATACGATCATCGGAGGTATACAAATATTATCGAAATGGAACGAATGGTTCGTTCGACACTTACCACTTCGAGAATTAAGTGTGCGCTTCGTTTCTTCTCTTTTCAGTAAAAAATCTCTCCACTTCGATGAAAATCGAATGAACAACAGGGATAACAAGGAGTAACTGACTACAAGCCGTTTCAGTGCCGGGATATTAACGAAAAGATTTCGTCGTGGCCTCTGTCGATTGGTCTCGACGAATCCGTATCAATGGAAACGCGGACGCTGATTGGGCCACATGCTTACAGTTGGCTAGCGTCGATAGGCCCACGTCACAACGGTTTCGTACTTCTGGAAATTTCGGGTACATTTGCCATTGGATGAATTGATGCTGATCAAATCTCGCGCAACACGCGAACATATTTCTGCTTTTTCTTTCGCGTTATCTAATGTTTCAGAAATAAAGAATTTTTCGCTAAAAGTAACCGGTCTGGACAGATTTTCATGGCATTATTTATATTCTTTCTTACAGGCTTTTAGAACTAGTCAAGAACCGTCTAAGATGTAAAAGATCGTTTCACCAATTGAAAACAGAAATTGTTTTACAGAACATTTGAACAGATGTTATAATTCAGAAAACATATATAAAAAGATAAAGAAAGAACCTCGGCCCGCGAGGTTAATATCGTTCTTTACATGAAAAAATTTAAATAATCAGATGATCGTTAAAAATAAAAAAAATATGTAAAAATATCACCAACTAATAAAAAAAATGAGTGTTCTGTTTTGTTTTGTTGCTCTGCGAGTAGAACCCCTGTTCTAGTTGACGAGTATCCGTTACAATTGTTTTGTAATTCAAAATCTAACGGAATTCACAGAATAAAATGTAACAGGATTCGATGTAAGGTTTGCTCGATAGGGTTCGTACAACATATCTTTTCACCGAATTTTTAAAAATATATCCACAAATATCGTCTCTTTTTATTTACAATATCACATATCACCTTAATCATATATATCTTTTAAGTACATCTTCTGTAACATTTTAATATTTACTCTTCGGTTGTAACATATCCAAAATTAATGGTGTGAAATATGTTATAATGCAATCAGCGCCAGCTCTTCTCATGGACAAAAGAACTTCATTTAATACATTCTCTAAGTTAAGCGCACCGTTTTTAGCACCATGATACAACATCGCATATTCTCCTGAAACTTGATAGACAAACATTGGATACTCTGGATGCGAGTCTTTTGTGTGTCTGACAACATCCAAATATGCTAGACCTGGTTTCACCATAAGCATGTCAGCTCCTTCGGAAACATCTCTCGCCTATAAAAACAAGCACATGTAAAATCCGACATACTAACTCTTATCTGTCTCTCGTGTCAATTTTACAGGGTTTTCCTGAAATAAGTTGTACTGTTCTGTTATTTATACGTAAATTTGCCTGAAACTTCGTGATTTTTATTTTTTTAACCTTTTTGTAGTCAACCAAAATGTGTAGATTATTTAAAACCTTTTTTATTTAACATATTTGCAAACATTCTCATTTTAAGACTATAAATTAATATATTAGCAAGCAAAGAATGGACATTCAGAGAAATGTTGTAATACTTTTAGAGGAACATTAACAAATTGATGGAAGAAATGCAACCGGGTGCCCGGTTGGCTACACAAAGATTAATGCGAAACAAATAACTGAGAAACCTCAGATGTAAATGTTAACTCGTCAATTTGAATAAAAAAAACATCGAGAAATAACTGTTTACCTTGTTATTTCATCGATCTTTACCACTGTGTCAATTTAACACCGAGGGACAGATTCAGTTCGTGAAATAAGCAATAGATGACACTTAAAAACGCAAATGAAGTTTTAAAAACTATGAAACAAAATGCTAACAGCTGCTCTGGCAGCTAGTCCATTGCTTCCTGGTGGTAATTGGTAACATTTTCTGTCTCCGAACTTGGGTGCCGATTGCGACGCATCTCTAAAAGGTCCATAAAAGCCAGATGCAAATTTGACAGCATAAGATAATACTGCAACTTTGTTCGATAATCCAGCTTTAGCCAATTTTTGTTTTATTGCAGCTATCCTTCCATCCATCATGTCGGATGGAGCCACGATTTGCGCTCCTTTATCAAGAAATTTTATCAGTGGAAAGTTAATTATATTTAACCCTTTTTGCTGAGAAGCGAATGTCCATTACGAACACTGTTTGTCATGCGCCTGCAGCAGCAAAAGAGTTGACGGTATAATAGATTTATTTTCAGAGAAAAACAGTTTTACCAGCTGTTGCGTAAGCAAGAGCAATTTCTGAAATTCTTGAAATACTAGCTCTATTATTTATACTTCCATCTTCGTTCAATAGTCCGCAATGACCATGAACAGTATAAGGACATATGCAAACATCGCATGCTATCAATAAATTTGGGAACCATTGCCGTATTAAAGGCACAGCTTGGATAATTGGATTCTTTAAGCTGTCTGCACTGCTTCCTCTAGAATCCTATAAAAAATGCACTTTTAATGGATTCATCATCAAATATTTTGTATATAGTAATTACCTTCAACAAGTGTTTTGATACTCCAAACAATAATACCGATTGTAATCCCTTAGAAATCAGTGGATGCAACATTTTATGCAATTGATTAATGCCATACCGATAAACGCCTGGCATGCTAGTAATTGGTTCTTTAGCATCTGGCTCATCTCTAAAATGTAATATCTAAATGTGAAAAGTGTTTTCACATAAACTTCTAACCTAATAACAAATATATTGTCCTACTTTTACTATATTTGAATAATTAGCTTTATACATCTTACGTGATATATTTTTAATCTAACTATATTACCTTATTGTATTTTAATATTTTTATTTAGTTGACAAAACTGCATACTTATCTGATTATACAGGGTGAGGCACTAACTATTGCCACCTCCAATAACTCCGAAAGTATGGTAGTAGTAGAAAAGTTTTCGAAATAAAAGTTACATCGGACAACAGGGGTCGTATTGTAGAGTTAATCTTTTGTTACTACTTTGTATACTACTCAATCCGTGATAAGAAGATTGCACCATTGCATTGACACTAATAGCAATCACTTTGAACACCTTCTGTAAATGCGAATTTATTTCGCCTTTTTTGTCATAAATGACCTTTGCTGACCATCAAAGACCTTCATGTTGCACCTCGTTAGATTCGTCTGAATGGCCACTATCAGAAAACAGGTAGCAAAATATAGCATTCTATTTAAAAAAACAAAGGTGACCTTCACATTTTTTAAACGACTCCACCTAGCAACAAAAGATTAACGCCACAATACGATGCCTGTTGTCTGATGCAACTTTTATTTCGAAAACTTTTATACTAGTATCATACTTTTGGAGTTATTGTGGGTGGCAATAGTTAGTGCCTCACCCTGTATATCTATAAGTATTTAGAAATATTTCACGTTTGCCTGCATGTATACTCTATATGCATGTATGGTTGTATTACAGCATGATTCAAAGCGGTAGGTTATGAATTGTACTTACGAAACGAAAATCGGATACATAAGATTGCTGACAGTAATCTCGACGTTTGGCGATTGCCATTGTCGAAGAACAGGATGAAAAATACTACTGTGGAGAGTGTGCTTCGCTACAACTTCTGACATTTTTCGGAATTGCTAAATTGTTATAAAATATCATGGACTACAAGTAAGTACTGTAGATTCCACCTGCTCTTTATATACATATATATATGCGATTGAAAATAGTGTGGGCACAGGGGCAAGAGGAGATTCTACCTGTTCAAAATTTGATTCGTTGACTTTGTCACTGTTGACCAATAGCAAAATTATGTGTATCCAACAACCAATCAGACCTACACCTACATTCTTTATAGGTGCACTTTTTCTTACATAAAAAGGTACTGTTCAAATGTTGTAATATTTACAAGGTTTTTCTTCGGAATTAACAATAATATTAAAATACCGTCGTATTTTATCCCTTTAATAAAATATAAGGTTCTATAACGTAATCATTAGACAGTGGATCTTTATGCAAAATAAAAAATAGAAATTATTTTCTTTCTTACGGGGGAACGGT
>CM052200.1:25915796-25933274 GCA_028455805.1 Lasioglossum figueresi | reverse complement strand
CATTTTCTCAACATTTGTCACAATTCTGGTATACGGGACCAAAAAAATTTCATGGTCGAAAAATAAGATCCACCCTACTGTATACATACATATAACGAATTTGCGTTCAAAGCTGGGCTATGTAATTTTTACTAAGTTATTAAAACATGAGTTTTGTAACATTCATGAAAATTTTCATAAAAACCACTTGCTATATAATGCACATATGATTTAATTAACGATACTCTTGTTTATTTATTTCTCTTATTGTTCAAAGCAACGTAGTTAATCATTAATAACAGGAACAAATTAAATTATGTCATCCTATAAAATAACAATATAGTTCCAAACATCACATTTATGTAATTACATTTGTGTATATAATTACATATACATTACATTTATAAAATACATATTAATATTTGGCTGTTTACAACATTTCGAATTTTGCAGTTAAACATATTCTTTATTGTACGTGTACGTTGTAATCATTCGTTTATTATTTATTCCAAATATAAGGATCAACTAATCAAAACAATATTCTATGTATTCGCGAGACTTCAGTGACTACAGCTATTTTTAATTTTAATTCCTATCACCACCGACGGGATGTAAACTCGTCTGTGCTACCACTAAGAGAACTGTCAGCACAAACGAGGTATAGGAATCCTATTCCTATATCTCGTTTGTGCTGTCAGCCTATTTTAGAGCGCCAGCACCACCGACGAGACCCTGTTTGTGGCCCTAAACCGAGTTGGTAATACAGGAAATGACAAGAAAAACGGGCCAAGTGGCCCTGGCAAACGTGGCCACCGAAATACATTGGATGATAGGTCTATTCTATATCTAGTCGGTGTAACTACGACCACCGACTAGAGATCACCGTCTGGTGAGATATTGTGCAAGATTTCTCGATAAAATGGGGTATCTTGAACACTCCGGAAAATATCGGTACTTTCCTGCCAATATAACTGCCCCAGGGCTCCACTACCACTACCTCGTCATCATAATATAGACACCGACTAGATATAGATGATATTCTATATCTAGTCGGTGATATAGATACGTTTTGTTTCGGACGCGCATGCGTGAGAAATCTTGTACAATATCTCACCGCTAGCACTGGGGGGTTGATGGAATGTAAAGCTACTGAAAAATACTGTACAGAGGGGATGCTATATACTGTATTATAGAAAATGTATTACAGATCCATTAAATAATGTTCACTTTACTATCTCATATGTTCTAAGGGTGCGCAGGAGCAGAAGCGAACCTATACCACCATTGGCGTAGAGGTGAGATTCGCTTCAAGAATTGGGAGTAGACTCATCGAAAAATCAAGCTGCTTCGTAGTCTCTGACTTTGTCTCTCCTGCGAGTGATATATCTCCCTCTCTGTTACAGCTCTGTAGAAGAGATAAGGATCTCTCTACTTTGTTCGTAGTTCACCTCTACGCCGATGGTGGTGTCAGTTTCGCTCCTGCATCCATATTTACTTTATGTACGCGCCGTGCAATACTATTGGAATCAGCCAATGAAAGCGTATCTTTAGAATTTAAATTTGATGACGTAAACAGAAAGACCAGTACGATACAAATCAAACAAAAGATCGATTGGAATCGCAAAAGTCAACTTCGTGTTTTTTACCGACGTGTTGGTTGGTGATGGTGAAAACAAACGTTTCTTTCTGAACGTTCTGTAAAACATACGTCAAATCTGTATCGGTACGTTTTAAAAGTGATTCTAATAAGTACAAAAGTGACAATGCTTTCGGAGCGACAAAGAGCCGGTTCTCGAGAGTTCTTAATCATTTTTGTAAATGAATACATCGTTTAAAAGAGGTTTATCGTTTTATACGACATCAAATTGTGCATGCCACGATTACAATTTCACTTGAGACTGTTGGAACAATTAGCGTGAATTATTTTCAGTTCAAAAAATGTCGAATCTTTCGACGAAAGGTACGACCGAGTTGAACACCATGGATTTTCAAAATCACACAAGCTCACGACCAAAATTTCAACCGATCCGCGTGAAAGAGTTATTAAATTTTTATGAAAGCGATGATGATGAGAGCGAAGACAAACCACAGGATTCTGATACCGAATCGGATGTCGATGAGCCTCAGCCTTTGCTTCAAGACGATAGTATTGAGAATAAGTTAAACGAGTCGTTATTTTTATCTAATGTAAAGTACGATAATCATTTACAACCAACCACCAGTGAAATTTCACTTGTAAGCACTGTTGCAAAGAGAACCGATCCCTTGTTAGTCTATAACAACGCAGAACCTAAACCAAACAACGCAACGGAAAAAGTACACGTGTCTGTACATAACAATTTTCATAATGTAGATTCGTACGATAGTAAATATAAGGATATAAAACACGACAGTTATAGATCAACGTGGTCCGTCAATGTGGAAATTAATACGGATAAGAAATGTGAATCAAATGCGTCACAACAGTGTTCGAAACTACCCAAGAATGAGTATAACGCAACAGACGAGAAACATGTAAAATGCGAGCAGCCGAGTCATGCGCAATTGAGTTGCGAAAGTACTTACGCTCAAGAAAGGGTTTCTCAAAACGAGCATAAAAGTAAACATATGGTTCACATAGACATTAATAGACAGTCGATCAAAGAACAAACCTGTAAAAGCAATGCTCAATTTATAGACAAATATAAAGGAAATAACAACGAACTTGACTCTATAGCTTACGGATCTCAACATTTCAGGAATATACAGCAACCTGGAAGTTGTACTTTACAGAATACAAATATGAATATAGAAACGCTGGACTCTAAAGCAGCGGATAATATTTCTTCCAATAAATTAGGGGTGTCGGAGAATGGCACGTTAATAAATTCTATGGATCATTTGGCGCTTCAAACTCCTCTGAAACATGCGTCTTGTTCTTCGCGTCCGGATCCGTGTTTTTCTCGCAGAAATATTGTTCAAACGCCGCAAAGCAAACCGTTTGATACTTCGAGAAGTCTTGGTTTAACGCCAGCCACAGTTTCGTGTCATATGTCTTTAAACAACATAAGGCAGACTCCATTGCAAAATAAAAGCATTAAAATTAAAGAGACTGTTCAGACACCTAAAACTTCTGTTTACTTTACCCCGAGCATGACTAAACGCGAAACCTCAAGGTACAAATTTGATTTTTAATATGTTTAACCCTGTGCACTTGGAGCTATTTTAACTCGAAAATGAAACATTTCTTTCTAGCTAGAATAGTTCCATTCTATATGATTGTTTTCATTTTATGGATATAAAATTGATATAATATCTCGTATAATATTTAAATGTTTAGTAATTGGCTAGATCAAGACATATTTAATAATGTAAACAATATTCTGAATAATAGCGCAGCTAGTTTTAGTGGCGACTCACTGCTTGAGTGCTACGGGATATATGTTAGAATTTGTTCTTCAAATTAAGATTTATTTACAGGTATGTAAATTCAGAGACTAAACGGAAACAGCCTTTAGCAGATGCGGGAAGTTATGTACTCAACAATGCTTCGAATAGCCGTGTGCTACAAGGATATCAATTGCCCAAAGTAAATGAAGAAACACGTAGCGTTGAAAATCACATATCCAATAAAAATTTACCTCGCAAAACGAACATAAGCGAACGAATATTTGAAGCATCCGAAAATCCTGCACAATTTGAATTGGAGTTTAACGAACAGTTAAAGGAAAATAAATATCCACATATAGAAGATAAAGAAGCAAAGGTACAAAAAACGATACCAAGTTCCGCACACGTTTCTCGTTCGAATAAGAATGTCAACGACACGCCAAAACAACTAAGTAACGATTCTCAAAATCAATATCTAGTGGTTAATAATCAAAACCAACAACCGGAACCGAAAAAATCTGCAGATACCGCACCGAATGTACAGTTTTCGATACCACCTAACACTCCCAAACCGCTACAGTCTAAAACAATTTTTGTAAAAGGAAAGGAGTACTTAATTCTAGGCTCGCTTGGTCAGGGAATGAGCGGAGAAGTTTTGAGGGTGCAAGATTTATCTACGCTCGTACTGTGTGCTATAAAATGTGTTAATCTTAATCGTATGGACAAAGAGTCAGCTCAGGGTTGCTTGGAAGAAATTTCGATGCTATATAAATTACAAGCACCGTGCATCGTTAGAATGTTCGACTAGTAAGAAATGATTTTGTAAACGCGTGTTGCAGGTACGTATGTGCACTGACGATTACATCGAAGCTTTTTGTTGCAGCGAAATCAAGTATAACATGGTGTATGTGGTAATGGAAATGGGAGATACCGATCTCAGTCGACTTCTGAAAACGATATCGCAGGAAGGACACATTTCTCTTACAATGGTTCTTTATTACTGGACAGAAATGTTAACAGCTGTTAAACATATACACGATAATGGTAAATGTCCTAGAAGATACGAATACAGTAATGTCCCATTCTAAGTCCGGCAGAGGAGACCGCTCTATGTATGTACCTTAGCCTACCCATTCTACTGGGGGGCATATCACGCGAGGCGCCGAGAAGCTTGAGCTGCCTCGGTCGCCGAGCAGTGTAAACATTCCGCGTCATCCGATACCGGGTCGGGTATATCGGTGTGAACTACTACTAATCTCGTTACAAAACTTCTTTATTTTTCATTATTTTTTATGGGACTTTCGTCAACTTATTTGTGGCAGACACTAAACACGATATAATTTCAACTGTATTTAGTGGTTTAATTGGCGGTATGGAGTAACTTTAGGACAGAAGAGGATAGCGAGTGAAAAAGAAAGAGAAACAGCGACCGCGACGGTCGGAAAAAATTCAAAACTTATTGTATTATTTAAAATACCAATGCAACGCTAACTTTTTTATTTTCAATTTTCTTTTTATACAAACTTTCTCAAGATATTTGTTACATTTTTCGGATTAAATCAGTCATGCTATATATAGCATATGTTAAATATGTGATAAATTGTAAATTATGCTTTAAATTGTGTCGTTAATTGGTCAAATTGTATCTTGTTTGGTGTCATTTTAATCAGAAAAATGTCACAAATATATTGGTGAAATTTCATTAAAAATAAGTAAAAAATAAAGAAATTTCAGTATTGCACTAGTATTGTCTCACCGATACGCTATTTTTTGTTGCGCCTTCGATCGCACGATCCGTGTTTACGTGCTGTCCTTTTCTGCGTTTTCTACGGCGCGGTCAAGAAAGCCACAAAAAAATAGTGTTCTGTTCCGATCTATGCCACAACACAGAACCGACAATTGACATAGAATGGGATATTACTGTAATTATTTTATTACGATAAACAACGTGTTTACGTGTTCTTCTACTTTACAGGGGTAATTCATTCTGACTTAAAACCAGCAAATTTTTTATTGGTAAGGGGAAGATTGAAACTTATAGATTTTGGAATTGCTTCGAATATGAACGCAGACATGACGTCCGTTGTAAAAAACTGTCCGATAGGTACCTTGAATTACATCAGTCCGGAAGCGTTAATGGATAGCGGAGGAAGTTCAGATTCTCCTACGCAAAATGTGAAGTACAAGGTATCCGAGATTAATTTTACAATGAACTTGCCGATAACTCGGAATTGTAACGTGTGTATATTAATTGCACAGATTACTTTCAAGTCGGATGTATGGTCATTAGGATGCATATTGTATAGTTTAGTGTATGGTCATACACCGTTTCATCATATTCGTTCACAATGGGCTAAAGTGAACGCGATCACTAATCCAAAACTAAATATTTCTTTTCCTGCGATGTTGCCGTCGAGAGAAGGCGATAATAAAGTTATACCGCCGCCAATTTTGATCGATGTGATGCGTAAATGTCTTCAACACGACCCAAAAACACGGCCAACGGTGACCGAGCTTTTGCAAGTTGACTACGTGCCCACCAAACAAGAACGTCTGTTAGCATCAGTACCCGACATTCCAGCAAATATTTTGGTGAAAATCAAATACGCATTGAACGAAGATGAGTGGCGGCAATTGACGCGGGTTCGTAAACTTTTTCATAGAATACATTGTGTGTATTATAAAGGTACGTGTACATCTGAGAGTCAAACTATCGTGAGTTACTCTCGAGAGTGAAATTCATCAGTGTACACGGTATTGAGAGTGCTAGCGGAGAGCTGCAGGGAAAACTCTCCGAGAGCAAACAATAAGTTGAAAATCGCAACTATCAGCCATACGAACGCCATTTGTATAGCTGAGATTCTTCTAGTTCGTTTTCTCTGCCATTATATGCATATATTTATACATACACATAAATCGAACAATGGGCAGGGAAGTATAGTCTGACGCAGAAGTCATAGAATCCTCAATTTAAAAATATTTATATATCGACACCGATTTTTCAATATTTATTAAAATATTAATTAACCAAATTATTATTATTATATATTGAAAGCACTATCCATGGTTTAGTCCAGCATTTTTTCTTTTTAGAATATTTCTTTGCATTTCTTTGCAACAATTGTAGCAAACTTTGGCGCATCTATTCTGTTCACGAGTATTCTTATAACTATCGAAATTCATCAGAGAGCTACACGCAAGAAATTCAAATGGTCACATACCTGAGAGGACTTTCCGAGAATTGAACCTCACGTCAATCTCGGAGAGCAACAAATTTCTGAAGTGCTCTCGAAAGCAATTGGCAAGAACTCTCAGATGGATACATACCTTAAAGAAAATAGTTTTGGTGGCAACATACTTCGATTACTATGTATATAGCGTACAGTTATTAGAAATATCAATACAATTAAAAATGATAATGATTTTGATGTTTTAGGTTTTGGAAAACAAACTGTATCCGTAATACTATCTGGATTAAGTACTATCAACTATGTACATACATTTTCTTTTTATACATAACAATCGGCAATAATACATAAGGGTGCTTATTTATGTGTATTATAGTAAGGGATTAGTTTGACTACTGCTTTAAAATATAAAATTGTATCATGATACGATCTTATTACAGATTTTATTTATGCTTACCTGTATATGTTATTATGCCAAGCATAATTATTTGATATTACAATTCCGAATGAAACACACGCGTGATCTATTAAATTAAAATATCTTTCACTTTATTATCACACATCCATGCATACAAATGACTCCGTTTAACAAAACCGGTAGTATTAACAAGTAGCTACTGTGCTAGATAGCTGCATGATTGGAAATCTAAAAATATATATCTACAGGTTGCTTGTGAAAGAATGTATTCCGAATCAATTCCTTTACAATTAGCTTTAGATTTTAAATAATACAAAAGTACGCAATATTCTTCGTATTACACGTTTTCTTAATGTTATATCAAGAAATAACGCGGAAATATCTGTTTCGTTTCCTTACAGTTTTTTCTGTTTCATTTTCTTTTTGTTCATCGAAAATTACACAATTTTCCATTCGATAAACGAGTGCATATTGCACGAAGCTTTTATGCACACGCGATGCATAATACCGATATTGCCAGTCAGTGCATTGCTGTTAACTGCCAATACTGCAATAATCTTTCACCTTTCGGTAATGCCATAGAATTCGGCCTCTCGAATGTCAACATAATATCTTTAACTTTGTTTCTTAATTCACGATCGAACAAATGTCCTCCGGTCCGTTCTAACGCCGATGCCATGTCGTATTCGACCGATGGAAGCGGTTCACGAATGAAACGCGCAGCGGTTGCGATACTTGGTATAACATGCCACTGTAGAGCTTTGATTTCCCAAAGGCTACTAAAGAGAGCATTACTTAACAATGGATCTCGTTCTTCCATTAAGAACGGATCACCGGCACCGTTATTCTCCTCCGTTGTAATCTCTCCACCTTGTGGATGATCGATCAGTCGTTTCAAACCAGGATGTCGAAGCAGGAGATTCCCAACGAAATGTAAAATAATAAGAATATCTTCGGGTGGTGCAACAAGAGTCAAACGTGCGAGCCGTTTCGCAAACGCAGCAACTAATGCTTCGGGTAAGTGCCTAGTAACACAATAAGGAGCACATGGTAATCTCAATAAACAATATACGTAATATACAATGTTTTCTCGATAAATGTCCCAAATGTTTGGCCTTTAAGGAGGTTGACTCGCGTTTCCAGGATTGCAAGGGTGTGGCATGCGCCTTTTCATTTCTCGATAATGCAAAAATGGAGTTTTTCAGTAGTCAGAAGCGCTAAATAAAAGATCAATCTAGGCCGTAATCGTCCTCAAAAGTCTTATTTTTACCAAAAAATGCAATTTACGCCTCGTAAACGTAAAACTAGGACTTTTGAGGGCAATTGCGGCCTAGATTGATCTTTTACCTAACGCTTTTGATTAATGAAAAACCCCATCTTTGCATTCTCGAGAAATGAAAAAGCGCATCCCGCACCCTTGCAATCCTGGAAACGAGTAGTCTCCCTTAATGTTGATATATAGCAATTAATATATTTTAAAGTCACAGTATGAAAGAGCAGTGTCTGGTTCTATTTTCAATTCAGATTTACCAGATTCCGAATAGGATACGTCTTCTCATTATTCAAAAGCGATAGATAAAAGATCAATCTATCAATGCCACGAATATGTTGATCAAAGTCCCATAAAAGAAAAATAAAGAAGTTTTGTTATTGGATTAGTTGTGTTTACATTTCTCGGCTCTACATGTCTCTCGAGCTTCGCTGTCCTTTTCTAGATTGAGCAAAAATCAAGGAATAGTATTTCTGACCGATAATTGTTCCTGGCTGGACCCGTGTTTTGGACAATTATCGAGAAAATACTGTATATCTCGTAATACCAGAGAATACTTACGTCGAACTGAGAAAAAGATCAGATAAATAAAACAAACGAGCTTTGTATTTCGTGTGAAAGATCTCCGGCTCGAACATAGAGTAAAGTTTGGTAAAGATATTCGGGTACTCCAAGTTGTGTTTGGTAACTAGCGAAAATACACCTTGTAATGCGAGTAAAGCAATAGGTCCGTCTGCATCTAAAGAATCCATAAGGAAGTCTGTTAATAGAACAGGTTTCTCTAAGTGTGGCATCACCCGCTCCAACAGAACCAACAGTAACTGCTTATGCAATTGCGGAGTTAATTCCCAATGCATCACGCAAACCCAAACTTTATTAAGTGCACGTCTAGATCCTGCTTGATCCCACACAAAAGTACTGCTATCTGATAACAAGAAAATCAAATGTAAGTTAATTATTAGTGCAAAACACTAATATAGATGTTAGTTACTCTACCTTGTTGTGTGCTGCACAGCAAGCTTTTACCTTCCGACATTTCGTACTCTGAAATAGAAATTCAATGCCAATGTTATATTTCAAGCTCTTCGAGAATTCTATAAACTCGTAACGATCATTACTAGACTGTGGATCTTTATGCAAAATAATAAAAAGTGATTTGATCCCTTAACGATTTTGTTACATTGAAAACAACATAATAGCATTCTTGAATGTTTTAAATCTTTTTCCATTTTATATTTTACCGAACCAATTTCTTCATAAATGCATAAAGATCCGCAGTCTAATCATTACGCTCTAATCTGTACCTTCGCTTTTCTTCGGCAACGGTGACTTGTGTATAAGCTCTAATAAATTTTTTATATAAGTTTCGTGTGGCTGCCTTTTAGGAGTCAAAGAAGGAAGACACTTCCAAGTGTAATAAAGAGCGTCGGGGTACTCCGTAATTTCTTGAAATCTAGATATTAAGCTGGCATTGTCTTTCTCGGGTGCTAGTAAGCTCATTAGGATCGGTTTCAATCGATGAAGCGGGAAGTAGTATCCCAAATTATCAGTTGGTTCCAATGGATATCTTCCTTCCTCTGCCATTAGTTTAATAGCAGTGGTGAGAGCTTGTAATTGAATGGCGGGTCGACATTTCTCTATCGACAACAGTATTTTCTCCCATATCTCTTCGTAACAGTTTCTCAACCAATTGACATATCTCGCTTCTGGACTCGGCTCTGTTTCAGAAAGCTTATGGAGAAACTATTTTGCGATTTTTTAACCCTTAGCACTTGAATGGTAACTCTAAGGTGCCACTAAAATTTGTTGTACCATTGTTCAAAATATTGTTTACGTTATTAAATATATTGGTATCTAACCAATTACTAAACATTTAAATATTATATGAGGTATTATACCAATTTCATATCCATAAAATCTCAAAAATCATATGGAATGAAAGCATTCTAGGTCGGAGGAAATGTTTAATTTTCAAGTTAAAATAGCTCCAAGTGCAAAGGGTTAAACATATTAAAAAACAAATTTATACTTTGAGAATACCTTAATTTTAAGAAGAAATTCTTATATATCTGTGATTGCTAGGAAAAACGCTGCATGTCACAATTTCAACAAATTTGAGTTTATGCATTAATTGAGCTTTATAGTATAGGATTTACGTCTTTACCAGGAAAAGTCATAAAAATAAATTCCAGAGGCTCCAAAAAAATAATGCAATTTAACCGATGTCCTATGTCAAAGCATTAGTGATCAGAACTTTAAACTGAAATATCTCGAAAGTGAAAGTATATGACATGCGGCGTTCTTCCTGACAACCACAGATATATCCCTTAGCACTCGAGCAGTAATTCAGAGTCGCCACTAAAAATTGCTGCAGCATTATACAGAATATTGTTTACATTATTAAATATGTCTCGATCTAACCGATTACTAAACATTTAAATATTGTACGAGGTATTGTACCAATTCATAAAATCCATAAAATTTCATAAATCATATGGAATGGAAGCATTCTAGGTCGGAGGAAATTTTTAATTTTCAAGTTAGAATAGCTCAGAGTGCAAAGGGTTAATATTCGCAATGTCAAAACGTCACGTGTCGCGCTTCAATTTTGTGCCTAAACAAATGTTTTCACAAAATATAAATACACGGTACACGTTTATAGTAACGATAATAGGTAGAAGATTCGAAGGGACGTGTATGTTGTCAAACTTGAAACGATCAGAAACTACGGAAATGTTCGAACGTACCTGAAATCGTGAGAGCTATCGTACGTTCAAGATACATGTCGCCTCTTCTTAAAACGTCAACGAATATCGTCTCTATCGTAAGCAGACAGGTCGAAGTAGATTCCTGACGAACAGTGATCAAGAATTTTAGGAAACGACATAACCTCGGAACACTCGATACATTCGTCGATTCGAGACGATTTTCAAATGCAAACTTACATCCCATTGTCCTATTATGTCTACTAAATTGTTCGCGTATTTCCTCGAGGACAGAAACTCCTGTGCCTTTTGTCTTAAAACTTTCGACGACATCTTCTGCCCAGAAGAAGCGCCGGAAAGATCTGCTGCATCCGCCATCGTTGTTCACGGAGGATTCGCTAATGGCAGAATATACACTATACAACGTTATTGTGGATGTGCTCTCTTGTATTCTTACTTCTGTTTGTAATCACTGTGTATCGAATAAAGCCTGAAACATAATTCAACTCGAATCGTAATTCCGGCTCGATCGGTTGAAAAAAAAATCGGTAGGTTCGATCATCGTTCTCGGTTTTCTATATAAGACTGAACCCGTATAACGATACATCATACGCACGTAATTTTCAAGTTTCTCAACAGCAAGTTCTAAGTGTTTTCCTCTATTACGAGTGTAAAAATAAGGAAGATTTATTTTTCAACAACTTTAATAGAGCGATATCCTGTAAGTAAATATTGCACATCGTTATTATACATTCGTACGGATACAGTATACATATACAATTTTTCGAAACTATTCTTACAATCTAGCAGAGGTTTGAATTAGGTACGGTGCATATTTTTTTAAATAATAGACTGTTACTACTTATTATTATTATCATCGTGATCGATGGTTCATAACCTATAAACTCTCGACATTCCGTTTATATAGTTCATGGAGGATTTGATTTGCTAATGGCGGAATATACACTATTTATATATACAACGTTATTGTGATGTGCTCTCTTGTGTTCTTACTTTTATTTTGTCATTACTAGACTGCGGATCTTTATGCAAAATAAAAATTTTCTACCTGAATTGCAACAAACCGGAGTGAAATAGAAACTTATTTTCTTTTATAATACAATAATATTTTTTAATTGTTCTAATGTCCTTACTGTTTTCAGTTACACCTACACATTTTTTTTCATAAATACATAAAATCCGCAGTCTAATAGAGTAATTACTGTGTATCGAATAAAGTCTGAAATATAGTTTAACTCGAATCGTAATTTTGTGTTCCGAAGTCTGATCGTGAACCCGTATAAAGATTCATCATACACACGTAATTTTTAAGTTTTTCAACAGCAAGTTTTATTAAGATCTAATGTTCTCCCCTATTACGAGTGTAAAAATATAAGGAAGATTTATTTCTCAACAACTTTAATAGAACGATATCCTGTAAGTAAATATTGCACATCGTTATTATACATTTGTACGGATACAGTGTCATCTATATTATACAGATTTTTCAAAACTATTCTTACAAACTAGCAAAGGTTTGGGTTGGGTACGGTGCAGATTTTTTAAAATAATAGATTGTTACTAATATACTTATTATTATTATTATTATTATTATCATCATCATCATTGTGATCGATAGTTCATAACCTATAAACTCTCGACATTCCGTTTATATAGAATTACATCTAGCTAATGTAATATTATTTTGTACAATCATCTTTTTCTTGTTTCTAGAAAGTATAAAATGTTAGAGATAACATGCAACGACCGTCTTGGGAAAAAAGTTAGAGTTAAATGTAATCCAGACGATACGATAGGCGATTTAAAGAAATTGATAGCTGCTCAAACTGGAACGCATTGGGAAAAGATTGTTTTAAAGAAATGGTATACGATTTTCAAGGATCATATAAAATTACAAGATTGTATCCTTCAATATTAAGTACACTTTTATATTGTCGCACGATGTCGTCAAATTTTTAACAAATGTTTCCTTAATCAAATAATTCAGATGAAATTCACGACGGTATGAATTTAGAACTTTACTATCAATAATTAATGAATAAATTAATGTTATACAAATCACTGTTAAATATAAATACAATAATAACAATAATAACTTTTATATTTAAGCACTTCATGATTTTATATCCTATATGTAATATTTAAGTATACAATGTGTGTATAACTATACAATAAACAAATATCGCAGCAGCAAAAATAATTTTTTTTTGTTATATTATTGTTGTCGACTAATTATTTATATTACACAAACCTTGTTGCAGTGTTATTCAACACCTAAACTCTTGCTAAAATATTTTTACAGGTTTATTCTATATCAGTATAGCCGTCTGCACGCAGTAAAACGTATTATATTAATATTTGATATTAACACTTTGTACCTAAAGTTTCGGATTGTTTAACAGTAATTACGAATCTATATATATATTTGCGAACAGTGTTAAAATATAACGCAAAAATAGTTCACTGCATATATCCCAAAAATTCTTGTTATATCACCTCGATTATCACTAATTCAATGTAGATATCTCTACACGAGAACGTACACGAGTATTAGGAGTAATGGAAAAGAAAGAAAGAAAAGGATTACTGAACTTATTCTCTACCAAGCTCTAAATCTGTCAAAAGTTAATGTGGCCTCTTGGACAGTTTTTCTGTTTTGTTTAACGGAATATCAGGTTCGGTCGTAACCCTACCCCTGTTGCTTAAGAAGTCTCTTATGTGTTGCACTATCAAGTCTATAGCCACTGTAACAAAATATCAAAAATAAGTAAATGGTTAAAGGTTTGCTTGTTTGGTCACCTTAATTTCTTTATTATTATTCCATTTTACACAATCTAAATAAGCGGCGTATCAAATTACATAATTCGAACTGTAAATGTCCTGTAAAAGAATGATATCTTTAGTGGGAATAAAAATAATTTGAGCGTTCGAGAAAATGAGAGCGTCGTATAAAGTGATTATAGCACCTTACCAAACGATGCGATTAAACGTCAAGTATGATAGTATATGTATAATGCACCAACTTAAACTAAAAATATCACATTCTAGAGAATTATGCTAGTAACGAATGCTTTATGCTCACTTAAATCGTCTTGTACAATGTTCGAGTTTGCGTTTATAATAGATGCGTGAACTGCACTGAATCGGTATAGGGTACATTATATATAAAAAAAGAATGAATTCAATCTTTAATAACATGCATAATACATACACACATACGTACACATATGCTCACAAAAATTCGTGTATATGTAAGTAATACTCAAAGCTTTCTATTATATTAGCTGTTAAGTATAAACTTTGAATAATTATGCTCGATTGGAATTACAATATTTAGATATTTTTGGTACAGAGTAAAATTAATGTTCACCTCATGCATGGGTATAATGGATGCGGTAATACACTTATCGAAAGTGATATCATTTGCTGCTCGATATATAAACGTAATACAAATACAGTGTTATTAAGGTATAGAGAAGTATTAAGTACATAAAATAAAAGTCTGAAGGTTATTGTAAACTCGATTATATGTAAATGTATGATATATATATGGAAAAGTGTGGTGCTTATAAGTGAGCATATCATGCTTAGATCATCTGCTGAGCGTGTCAGATAAAGTTGAAGTACGCCTACGTTGGTAGTTGTATGGATGCTGCCCGGATGAGTTTTCAGCCTTTTTCAAACGCAAAATGTCCCAGATGTGGTACACTATAAGATCTATTGCCACTGCAAACATACAACAACCAAACCATGTACTTTTTTAAATGACCTTAATCATTGTCCTAGCTTAAAAAACAGCACGTTTTTAGCAGCCCTTTAATACCAGGCAGCACCCATAAATAGCTATATAGACATGTGCAAATAATTGAAGTTTAAGCTGCCTTATTATTCCAGATCTGCATCTAAATTGTGCGTCGAATAATAAACGCATAAAAATTTTTTAGAACACGAGAACATTAGTGTTAATCTTTTAATAAACAGCACAAATGAAACTGTTATTAGTTATAAAGCCGCAATCGTTGAATCTCATAAATTAGGTGCAGATTGGATGAATATGAATCCAAGTTATGGTAGAATGCATAATTTATGTTTATGAATCAGTTAATAATTCTATATTATGTACCAAATATTCAACCGGTATGATTAAATATTTTTACAAGATATATACATACATACAGGTTGATTCTAGCAACTAGACCGAACTATAATTATGTTCCGAGGAAGGTTATACAAAAACATTTTTACAAATGAAAATTTGAACATTTTTAACAAGTTCGTCTTACAATGCAATCTTGTTTGCAACTGCATAGAATTACATGTTTCTTAATTTTTTTCATTCATCCTGTATATACATGTATAGCACCGTACACTTGAAAGTATATTTTGCATGTAATCGTTATTGCTATATATGTATATGCTATTGTTTACCTGTGTTATCTGCACCTCTGGGAATTATAACATCGGCAAATTTCTTTGTGGGTAGGCAAAACTCTTCGAACGCAGGTTTTACAAAATTCATATATTGATTCAATACATAATCCAAGTCTCTTCCTCTTTCGTTTATGTCTCTCGGCACTGTTGGAATCATTCGATATATGCGCTTAACAGTTTACAATCGTTATCGTATAAAAAACGTAGGTACGGAATAGGGCTGTTACTTTTCCAAAGCTCCAACTCTTCGAAGGAACGAAGGGAACTTCGAAGTGTACAAAGTTGTAACTTACGAGTTTCATGTTATGTCATAAAATTTGACAGAATTTTCACAGAATATGAATACAACCAATTATAAAACATATATTTATTGTACAAATAAATTGTAAACAAGATTTCATGAAAATAGATCTTTTGTGGTTTCTGTGGAAGTTTGAAATTCAAAGCTTTGAAACTTCGATTCTCATCACCTTTGAAGTTTCTGAAATCGAAGCTTCAAAATCTTCAACCTTCAAAGGAAAGTAACAGACCTAGTATGGAAAAGTAAAGGTACAAATGTATTTTTCTAACATTACCTCTTCTAGCCAATCTAGTATCCGAATCTGTATCTACAAACAATTTCATATGAAACAGATCACGTATTTTTGGAAAATAGAACACTAGAATTCCTTCGAATAAAACTACGTCCGCAGGATAGATCGTTGTGATCTGATCCTTTACTCTGAAAATCAAAGAAACTGTTGACGGATTCGGTAAGTACGCGACAACAAATATAATGTCGAAGTAACGGTAACACATACAAACTGTTTGTTCTGTAGTCATAAGCAGGTATTTCACACTTTACGCCAGCCAATATATCTTGTAACGTCTGAAGTATCAAGTCGTTGTTGAACGCATCTGGATGATCGAAATTGTATTGACCTTTCTCGGCTTTTAGTTTCTCAGCTGGTGATAGATCTCTGTAAAAACTGTCTTGCGAAATACAAACTACTTGTCGTTGCATGTGATCCATATCAACCTGACCTAATTTTTCCATAATACGTTTGCAGACGGTCGACTGAAATATCGAAGAGTAATCTTTACGAATGTTCCTCTGCGAATGCATGCCCGCGGAGGTTAAGTCGTAGAAAAATTGCCACTATTCGTAAAGCGGTAAGTGGCATCAATTGGTTTATATTGAAAAGTCAAAATCATATGGTACTCACTTTCCCACTGGCCGTGCCGCCGGAAACTCCGATCAGAAACGGTGTTTTATTTTCTAAACCGTTCAACTTTCCATTGATACCGAAAGACATTTTCCGTGGCGCGATGTTGTTCATCGACATATCTGCCATTGTCGTAAACTTTTCTGCCCCCTTACCGATTGAAAATTGTATCGGTCCCGACGACGGTACCGAACGAATGACTACGTATTACACAAATGATTCGAAACGTAAGAATATCGATAGACATAGAACACGCAGCTTGATATAAATTATAAATCATAAAAAACGCGCCCGCGCTTTACCGGCAGGACGATGTTCAATTTCTTCTATCACAATCTGCAATAAATGCAAAACGAACGTGTAATCAATGAGAATATTTTCCATTCCGATATATTACGAACAAACATTGACTTATACAAACGAGCTTTTACGAGCTACTCCTACATTTATAGAATTTTGGATTTAGTTACATTCTGGTTTTTATAATCGTGATTTATTTTGTTGCACGCATCATTTTTATTATTATTTTATTTTGCAAATTCAAAATAGGCTGTTTCACCACCGACTAGATATAGAATAGACCTATCATCTTATGGGACTTGGTGTCACATGTTCTGAAATACCGACTGTTCAAAAACTCAGAGGTTTTGGTATGCCCTCTACGACTTAGAGTGGCGAGTTTAGGAATTATTTGGAATTTCAGATATCGAAGGCGTAGTTGCCAAATCACATCCGAGAATATTCGTCGCATGGTTGCCAATTTACTGTTACTGCTCAGCGCGTATTTCTGCTATTTTCCACGTTACAGTCATAATTCTGGAAAAGCAAACGAAAAGAGTCGAGTCAGTCAATACAAGATTAATTCAACCTGAATATGTCATCTGTATTTAAA
>CM052200.1:25880618-25906256 GCA_028455805.1 Lasioglossum figueresi | reverse complement strand
GTTCTGGCATTTTTCTGATTAATATAAGACCAAACACGATATAATTCCAATTATATTTAGTGGTTAAATCGACGATTCAAGTTTCGGTCGCAAGGAAGGACAGCGTATTGGAAAGAAAGAGGCACTCATTCTGTCCTTCTCTATGTTCGTCTTCTCCTTTGAATTTCATTCTGTCCTTCTCTATGTTCGGACTCTCCTTCGAATTTCATTCTATCCTTCTCTATGTTCGGCCTCTCCTTTGAATTTCATTGTCCTTCTCTATGTTCGGCTTCTCCTTTGAATTTCATTGTCCTTCTCTATGTTCGGACTCTCCTTTGAAGTAACAAAAATACGATCAAACATACCAACCTTACTGTCCACCATAAATACGGCTGTTGGACAGTAATATCGACTTTACTGTACCCACTTTAAATATCTTTTCAAAGCTTCTTTAACACTTTTGTCGGTAAATAAAAAAAATTATGTTTATGTCTATGATATATATACTCTCTCGCTCAAAAGTATGTGGATAACACGTTTAATTTTGATATAAATCTTCGATCAGTTTTATCTAATTTTATGCGGTTTAGTTTACACAGTTAATAATAATTCATTAGATATCTCATCAATAATTATTATTATTGTCTTGAAAAGACAACAGACCACGCTAATGGATCATCAATTAAATTGTACAATTTAGTACTATTAGAATAAATTATACTTGCAACAAAGTGTCTACATACTTTTGTGCGGGAATGTACATGCTGCCAAATAATGAAAATTACGCCTCGTAAACGTAAAAATGGAAACGAGTTTACCTTCTTAAGAATTAGGATACGTAAGCTGTGGCTACTCACAATCCTGTACTGTGATCTCCTCGTGAACATTCTCTTAGGACACTGAATGTGATGATGACTAGAAATCCACGATCTCATATTTAACCATTGCACCGTGTTCGAAGGCCGTTGCCCGCCTTCTTTGTGCAACAATACCAATTCCTTTTGGGTTCTCATTACCAAACGTTCAATCTCACGTTCGGTTCTACCTATAGATGGTGGTCTATCGCCTAAACCCACAATAAGAATACAATCGGCTTGACGCACGCATCGCTGAGTCCACAATGTATATGTTGGATCGCATTGATACAAAGAGATTCGGTGTTGATCTTCTTGTTGCGCCAACCACGATGTCAATCGATATTCATTCGCTGGTTCCATGATAGTACTGCCCAGTGTCTATTGGAAAACAAGAATTAATTATACACGTACAAACATTTTACACAGAAGCGAATCTAGGTAGTTGAGAGGTACTGGATTCGAATTTCTTACTTTACGGACAACCTCCGAAGTGAGGCGTAAACATGGCCCGATAGCGCACAACGAATGGTAAAGCTCATAGGTAAACGCCGTCAATGGCACATCATCGGATACCGAGACTATAGCAACCGTTGAAAAATTGACTTGAGCTGGCCTCGTATCCACCGTTGCAGCCGCGCGTCTGAAAACGTATCTCCACTGAATTATCAACATACGTTACTAAACATATGCAGCGTGTCTCGCAATCGGTTAAAATAGTAGTCTTGTTTCCAAGATTGCAAGTGTGCGGGACGCGACTTCTCATTTCTCAATAATGCAAAGATGGGGTTTTTCAGTAGTGAAAAGCGCTAGATAAAAGATCAATCTAGGCCGCAGTCACCCTCAAAAGTCCTATTTTTATGTTTACGAGACGTAATTTATATTATTCGACAGTGTAATTTGCATTATTCCTACTTGCCAATCATGGAAACGAGTCTACCCCCTTAAATTGGATCAGGTAGGAATTTGAGGGTGGTTTTAGATATTTTTAGTACGCACTGCTTATCGATGTTGTTGGTCTTCGTATGTGGTTGTTGCCAAGTGCCAAGTATACGATGCCCAAGCAAGTTTATAAGTCTGGTGACGACTATTGGGAAACGGAGTTTGATAACATTGAACAATCCCTCTGGTAATTTTGCTAGCTCAGAGTCCCGTACTGCCATCACTGTAGTTGATCTTGGAGTTTGCGTAACCATTTCTACGATGCCAACCAAGTCCCCTTTACCGTATTCCGCGACCAGTTCTTTTTTCCCATTGTTATACGTGATCACCGATCGAAGTCGACCACTCAATACAATGAACGTCGAGTCGGATTCGTCACCTTGCCTGTACACGGCTCTTCCGCTTTCAAGGAATAGCCAGTCGAGAGCAAAATCGACCTGTCTGACAAAAGGACTGAGCCTACGGACGACCGAGTGTGCTACATGTAAAACGACGGTGGGTTGTTCTCGCATAATTGAGAAAAATGTCGGTTTACTAAGGAGTGCTATGCGACTAGGATGCTTCGCCCTGATGGTGTAAAAAGAGGGTTCTCCAGTTAATACAGCCAATCCGCCAACAATTTCACCCTGGTGCGCGCTAAACATGTGAACTTCTTGCCCTATGTCTCTGCCTTCTGAAACGCGCTGACTTACCGTCAGCGAACCAGACACAACGTAGACAAGGGCAACGTCTTTGTGAGATTCTTCCTTCATCAAATACGTTCCAGCTGGTACTTCCCTAATCTGAATCTTGTCATCCTTCAATACCGTATCGTCTTCCAAGCCAAGCTCTCGAACGAACGCTTCCGTAGCTATTTGTACGAGATGCGCTTCGTCTAATTGCTGTTGAACCGGTTCGACGATGGTAGATCGTTTCTTGGATCGTGAACTTTGAGAATTTCCTGTATGAACGACATCCGGCTGCGATCCCCCCTGTTGCTGTGTTACAGACGAAGAATTTGACCAATGGGAATCACATTCCGGTACCATATCCGCGACGTTTTGATCCGACTGCAGACCCACAGTTTGATTTTTCCAATCAACATTACTTCTTGGCCTATCCGAGGAAAATATTAGTCAAAATATATATGGATTCTTTATCGATTGCATCTGTCTACAGTTCATGACAATACTATAGACACTGCTTACAACGAAATAATTATGTGTTATATATAGACTGCGGATCTTTATGCAAAATAAAAATGTTTTGCAATGATTGTGGGAAGCAGGAATAACATACAAATTGATTTCATCCCTTAACGTCTTTGTTACATTAAAAGCAACATTACAACGTTCTTGAACTGTTTAAATCTTTTACTGTTTTATATTTTGCCCAACCAATTTTTTCATAAATGCATAAAAGATCCACAGTCTAGTTATATGAAAGAACTCCATCGCCTTTCATACAGAGTGTTATTATTTACTTCTGGAGATGTCGTTCAACGCAGTGTTTTCGTTAGTAATTCTTTACATACTCCGCATGAAAGACGATGAAGTTCTTTCATATAACACATAATTTTTTCGTTTTAACTGGTGTCTTATAGTATTGTCGCGGACTGTATTCGGTTAACGTACCGTGTATTTATGACAATGGGTACAGATTGGGGACTACTCAGGGTAGTAGTATCACGATAAAGCATGTCGTTTCCATCATGTTGCTCCGACGAAGCAGTCGCAGCTGCAGAAGACACTGTTTCCGCATTTTGAGCAGAGAAATTTTCTTTGGTTCTCGATCTGACCGGTGAGCCAGAAAACGGACTTTGTTTCTTCTTATGCGTTCCCTGATTAACCAATTCCGCGGATAAGCCAAGATATTGGTGCAACGCGGTGAAGGTGACTCTTTGGAGGCGAACCATAATGACTTGGATAACTCGAACAAATGTATCGGGATGATCCTTGAAAACCTACAAGCACAAAAATACAGGTGTGGTAGTATTAGAAATGATAATCTTGAATATTTCTTTACTTCGCATCGTACAGCACAATCGAGATACCTCTTGGAATGCAGACATTGGTAACTTCACTACTATAGAATCCTCCACGGTTCTGGCGGATACTGTTTTATAGGTACTTGTATGCCCAGTAAGTACATCCGTGAAACTAAGGAGACTAGTTACCGACTCTCCAGTCTTTACTAATTTTAACGATATCTGAGAACCGTCTGGTCCGGTAATATAAACGTTCACCAAGCCTTGCTGCACGATAAATAAATTTTCATCGGGATCTCCGATTTTAAATAAAATGCTTCCAGCCTGTAAATTCATGATCTCCGTATGTTTACATAATTTCAGAAATACCGGCTTCTCGAAATGACCGAATACCCTGATGCTTTGCAACATGTACAAAGCATCTGGTGGTACTCTGTCCCCAGGACCTAGGTCTTCTTCTAAGTATTCAGCGGGTGGTTCTAAAACCTATTCGAGTAGAAGATAGAAGATTAGTTTACAAAAGAAACATACTCTGAAACAACGAAATTAAGAATAATGTCCAATATACTTTTAATTGTTGTGGGGTTGAATCCTTTTTCAATTGCAACAGTCTACGCGCGAATCGCATGACAGCCTTTCGTTTTTTTCCTTGTCCTGTTGCATGTACTTGTCCGCTGATTGATTTGACTTTGCGTAACATTTTCCTTCCATAAAAGAGCACCTTGTCTCTTTTTCTGAATCTGGGCTTGCTTGTACCTACTCCAACGAATTCTTTCACTTCTGGGAGAAACTCTTTGTTCTTCCATTTCCGAAGGACGATCATAGACACTATCAATAAAATCAGTACTATCAATGTCAGAACGACGATGAAGGTTCTGGAGATTTGATAATCCTCTATGAATCTGCCGATCCATCTTGAGAAGATGTACGATCCTAAATTTTCATTGAATAATTCCACTACCTAGAAAAAATACAATACGTGAACAACTGATTTCTATTGTAAAGGTGACTTTTTTAGCCGTGCATAGTAATACTAAAGAAAAGAAAGAACTGTTTATAGAAATAGGATGATCCAATGAATTATTATAATTTACTGTGTTCGTAAAAAATATAAAGTAATAAACACAAGTACAACCTCCATAGTGGGTATTCATTTCTTCCATCAGCTTGTTGGGAAATTGTGTACGAAAGTCATGTCACGACTTCATAAGTTTAGAATGAAGAAAATTCGCGGCAGATGAATCGCAGCGATGCGTACGGTTCGATATAAGAAATAAGTTATCTACATTCAGCTAATGACCTTTGATACTTTGCTCGAATCACCCAGCGCCATTTTAGTCGCACTTATACGTTGTAACGTTGTAACGCACAAATCAATTACATACTCCATTTCGACTTACATAGATCTAAACGAGAATTTCGAAATATTGTATTCTGAAAGCGGACAACATTTTTCAATGGTACATTATTAAACTAATGTTACGATCACGTAAAATTGTTTAAATCGTGATAATACGATCTCGCGTTTACAACACGCGTGTCATTAAAAATGTGGGAAAACATGATGTAACGATATTATTTTCGATATACATAAAAAGACTAACAAAATTATAGAAATAGACAATGACATATCCCGTCGTTTATATTACCATCGAAACGCGTGCAATCGAAAACATAATAATAACAGAACTTCTAGATTTCGGAAGAGGTCATTGTATGGTTTACAATCAAGTTTGGTATTTTCAATCGACAATTCGTATTTGTGTAAAGGTATCGTCGAGTAACGGGCATTATTTTGATAAATGGCATCGATACGGTTTGAATAGTCGCGGCAATGCTGGACGAAATGGCCGACCAATGAGAACGCCCTCGGCGTGATTGTATCGTACAATATTAATTTCGACCAGCGCCTAAGACGATAATTTATTTTATACAGGTATACATTGTAGTTTTCAACAATTTTAACTCCTTATTGTTTTTCTATTTAAAATGATTGAAGTTTCAATATTTTCCATTTGTAGAATTTTCAAGAAAGAATATTTTAGACTTCCAAGCGACCAGATGTTTTTTTCGCGCCATTGGAAACTGTATATGTTAACATATTCTGTTAGAAATGCAAAAAGAATGGAAAATGTGCCAATACGGCTTTTATTAGGTTGGGGAGAAAGATCTGTCGTATTTTAAAGAAAACATTTGTATGAATTTATAAAAATATATGTTTAATATTATTCTGTTTAATATTATTAACCTGTTGGCACCTTTCAGATAACCTGTCAATTCGTGATTCCTAATCATTTACTAGCAACATGTGTTTTTGATTTACAAGCAAAATTACCTGCTTATTTAACTCCAACCTAATACATTACTTTTTGCCCAATAGTTACCACGATTTCTCAAGCACAGCTGATAATCTGGCAAAAGAATGTTTCGGACAAAAGTGAATAGGTATACAATCATCTATAAATCCCAATACAAAAAATTGTAAAGCATTTCTGTTCATACAAAAATTATTTAATATAATTAAATTAAATGGCATTGATACGGTTTGAATAGTCGCGGCAGTACTGGACGAGATGGCCGACCAATGAGAACGCACTCACCCCCACCACGGGGGTTGTTCGTGTGGAAATACATCGGTAGAGCGCGCTACGGCAAAATTCCGGGCGGTTTTCGCTGGACAGTATGGGCCGGCCAGTCAGTGTCAGTGGTTACAGGCCGACATGTTGGTGATGTTTTAGTGAGCGTTTAGCGCGGTGGGATCTGACGCGTGATTTATTGATGCGTTTTCAAACGCGTCTTCGATACGAAAAGTGCATCTCGATCGCGACGCTACATGTGAAGTGTGTCGAGTGTGACAAGGCTGCAGCTCGTGCCTGGTTTACCCGGCCCAGCGAACATGAGTTGGGGTACGGAGCTCTGGGTAAGTCCTACGCGTATCTCTTCGTCTCTACCTGTTTCTCTCCGTGTTACTCTTCGGACCGTTTGCGATACACGAGACACGAGACACGCACACTACATACGGCGCACGACACACGCCGGAATAGTTTAGGCGTTCCGTCACGTACACGGTAGCCGTTGTTTCCGCTAAAGACAGAACAACAACGTATATATCTCCCCAAAAACCAGTTCAACGGTGTTAAACCACTCGTAGGAGTTTTGCCTTTGCGGTTGCTAGCCGCGGGCGACGTTCTTCTCTCCTTTGGTGTATCCCCTCCTCTTCGCCACCATACCGTCCATACCCAACCCGCGAGTGTACGCGTACTCATCGCTGTGTGCTCCTTTGCTTGCTGCTTCCTTTCTCATGAAATCTTGGAGGAATATACCGGCGCTCCGCCGAGACAGTGGCTTGTCATCTTACCATCGAGCAAACGCACCAGTTTCGCTTCGAACGATTCAAGAAGATCGGTATCTTTCTGCTTGCTTCCTACCTCTTCCGTTTATACACACATCCCTTTTTATCCCGGGTTCTACGCCGGGATACCGTGGCTCTGTGTGTGCATTGTGTGTGTCCGTGTGGCTTGTGTGCGTGTACGGTTTACTGAATTTCTCGGATAATGTTTTTCGGGAAACCGCGGACGCACGGCGCATTGATGTTTGAACTTGTAGCGATTTCGGAATACCCGTTATCAGATGAGATTTCTTCTTACCGTAATTGCATCGCGTTGTCCGAGAGAACGGAAAGCAAAACAAGACTTTTCCCTGAACACGATTACCGTTTGTCATTCGCTCGAGTCGAGTCGAGTCGAGTCGACTCGGCTCGACGAGGCCGTTATTTGTATTCTCCTGCGCTTTACAATAGCATTCACGCGAAGGCATCTCTGTGTTCGTCTGGCACGCATAGGATCGGGAATCGTGTCGCCCAACATCGTCATCTTTCCTTACTTTCAGTTCTCTATAAATAATTCATTTGCGCGCTCTCCTACTCCTCGTATCTTTTTCTGCGATCTCTTTCCCTCGCACGGATGCGCTGGATCGACAGAAAATCTTTCGAGTTCGAGCCCTCAATCTTTCGACATATGTACACAATACATATCAGTATGTACTATTCTGTACCACGAGTCGTCCGCGAGCAGTTTCTGCTTGATTACTTGCTGCTATGACAGCTTCCACTCATATTTCTTCGTTAGTCACTCCTTAATAA
The DNA here is from genome assembly GCA_028455805.1 of Lasioglossum figueresi. Classification (NCBI taxonomy): domain Eukaryota; kingdom Metazoa; phylum Arthropoda; class Insecta; order Hymenoptera; family Halictidae; genus Lasioglossum; species Lasioglossum figueresi. Next base: position 25,898,374 of record CM052200.1, on the reverse strand, counting down.
TATTGAACTTTCCTATGAAAATACCGTTTTCACCCTTTGCACTCGGAGCTATTTTAACTCTCGAAAATTAAATATTTATTCGACCTAGAATATTTCCATTCAATTGATATAATAACTCATACAATACCTAAGCGTTTAGTAATTGATTAGATACCAACATATTTAATAATGTAAACAATATTGTGATTAATGGTACAGCAATTTTTAGTGGAGTCTCAGAGTCAGCGCTCGAGCGCTAAGGGTTCAAATATTTACCGATCGCAGAATCACGATCACGGTCGTCATTTGAACTTCATTCACGCCGTGATCATGATTTTTGAATCTAGAGTGAATTTACTCACTGTCATCCTAATTTTTCATCTCGATTGAATTAGTTCCTTTTTTTTTAACTACATCAGTTAGTTTACATAAAAATATCTGCATATAACGTACATTCAAAATTAAATTACCAAGTGATCCGAAAGTAGCAGTAGTTCACGACATCCCTAGTTTCGACGCTTATGCGAAAGGATTTTCAATTTTTATCGCGGCTTACGTTCATTTTCTGCTCAAAGTTCATTCTATTGATCGATAATGTCTCTCGGGGGTCGACTCTAGAATGACTGTCACAGAATTGTATTTAGCGTAGTGTGGCGCGACGATCTGCGATCCTCGAAAATTATTCAAAATATTCATGGAATTATCTTCGATGTAATTGTTTACACCGAAATAAAATATTTACATTGCTAAGTAAATATATAATGTAATCTAAATAAATAAATAATTAATTTTAAATATTCTGAATCGATGAAATTAATTTGCAAAAGGATGAGATTGATTTGCATGAGGTTAAATATTTGGAGTGCAAACCCTACGCTGCCGCTCAAAAGTATCCGGACACTTACTTTTTCTCTACAAAACGTAGTTTAAGTTAGTACGAACAATATTTAGAACAATTTTGTCACTTATAATAATTATTATTATTATGTATATAGTGGTATCATAGCACAACAGAATTTATTTTTATGTACAAATTATATAATGAAAATGCAATAATATAATTTCTATCCACAAATACAAAATCTAGTGGAACGGTCTCGGTGCTTGAAAGGATTTCAAGTGTCGCTTTGTTTCATTTCTAAGGTGCAGAGCGAATTCAGAGAATTCGATACAAAAATACTAATAATAAAATACTAATAGGATAAAAAGCTAATAGAACGATTGCCGCGATCTAATCACGGTAGATATGTCGACGAATCTCGTATTTAATCTTCTAATATTGATAAGTTTCCACATAGGTAGTTTTGAGCATGAAACGTCAGATTAGGCGGTAGACTCGTTTCCAGGATTGCAAGGGTGCGGGATGCGCCTCCTCATTTTTCGATAATGCAAAGATGGGGTTTTTTAGTAGTGAAAAGCGCTAGATAAAGAATCAATCTAGGCCGTAGTCGCCCTCAAAAGTCCTATTTTTACGTTTACGGAGCGTTATTTGCATTATTCGGCGGCATGTAGCTGTCGTAGCTCTATGAAAATAGTTGCATGCGCAGCTGTATGCTTCCGAATAATGCAAATTACAGCTCGTAAACGTAAAAATAGGACTTTTGAGGGTGATGGCGGCCTAAATTGATCTTTTATCTAGCGCTTTTCTCCACTGGAAAACCCCATCTTTGCATTATCGAGAAATGAGAACGCGCATCCCGCACACTTGCAATCCTGGAAACGAGTCTACCACCTTAAGTAACTTTTATACGTTGCTATTACACATTTCGCAGGTGTCCGGATGCTTTTGAGCGATATTGTATATACCAGTCTCCGACGTACGTGTTCACGTTAGGTGGTCCACCCTGTATAATGTATGGTGTTTGACCGATGAATATGTGACGCGTGCGACGCCATGTCGGTACACACGCTACCAGTTACTACCAGTTTTACAATGTTGCCGTTTATGGGGGTACATTGCGAACCATTTCGTCTCGTCTCGTCTCGTCGTGTCGTGTCACGGCAGAAGCTCATTTGATAATCATTGCTTCGAAAGCCGTTAAGGTTGGCGCACGCACGTTGCACGGTTGGAAAAGTGTCTTGTTCTCGATACCAATCGGGATTCATTCGGCCGATTAACCAATAGACGATAGACTGATAGGAAGTCGTGGCTCGATTCTGCGCGCGATCGCGTATTACAAAATGATTGATGTTCCACTCGTGTTCCCCCGTGAATCATGATACAGGACGCGTTCGTGTTTAACCGCTAACGGCCGCCAGCTATGTAGCTAGCTCGCGGGAACAGCATATGCACACGTACGACACGGGCGTGCCTCGCCATGCTCTTGACAGAGAAAGGCTCAATGAAAGAGAGGAGAGGGGGTGGGGTGGTTACAGAAAAAGAAACAAAGAGAGAAAGAGAATATGACTCGCGTAATTTCGGTGTGAAACAATTCTCAAACGATGCTCACTATACGAAGTTTCTTTCTTTCTTTAACACTAAACCTACCGGCTTACCTTCAGTGTATTATGAAAATAAGAAGATTAAATTTATTTCTATTTTGTGCGATTTTTATCGTAATTTTTATCGCTTTGCACTCCAAATTCGTCCTTTTGCAAATAAAGTATTAAGTAAGTTTAAAAAAAAAAATCAAATCAAATGTAAATTAATTGTTAAGAAATTCATGTATGTATATTCATTGTAGCCATTTTCTGATTAATAAATTTAAAAAATGAAAGGACATACACGCGTATTTATTGCAGCGTACTGAGATAATGTTTACCTCGTAGTAATGACACCGTTCACGTGTGTCTAAATAAAATATATAGTTCAATTGAAATACATAAATAATTAATTTTAAATATTCTTAATGGGTGAAATTGATTTGCAGAAGGGCGAATTTGGAGTGAAAAACCTATATATACTACAACAAAAAAATGTATTCAACCAATTCCCATGGAAACACCTTTATAATTGCAATAATTGTAAAATAAAAATCTAGAACCGGTCATTTGACCAGCGGCGGTAGGATTATTACATTCTCAAATTCTTCGATTCTTCTGTCCTCTTCAATCGTACCAGCTGGTGTTTCTTATGAATGCAGCTTTGTCCAGAGAGTATGATCGCGGCTCCCACAGTAAGATTTATCCCGATCTCTTATCGCTTCGCGTTACGGAACAATTAAATCGGGTAATGCGGCCAATTTATTGCGAGAACTTTCCGATAAGCTTCGAACGTTCGGAACGGTTCTCGATAACGATAGCGGCCTCGACGATATTTTATACATACAGTGAGTCACGAAAGTATTCGAACGTTTTGAAATGAAAAGTTTCACGCTTCAAAAATATTATTTATATTATGAACTACAAAACATTTTTATTTCTATAGTAACGTATAAGTATCATGATTATACATGTTAAATTTAAAGTCTCTCTGATAACATAAACAATACTTATAAAACATTTTTTAGTAACATCGGCTAAATGAACGCCACAAAAGTATTCGAACGACTAAATAACAGTATACATTTTAAACAAATTACAGTATTTCAATATTTTGTCGGACCATTGTGAACACTTATTACGGCTTGCAAACGTCGTTGCATGCTGTCAACCAAATTTTCAGTAATATCTTTCTTTATACTGTTTCAAACTTCAAAAATTTTGGTTTTTAATGCCTCCTTGGAATTAGTTTTATATTTACTAAGTTGTCTGCCGATTTCTGCCCCTAAGTGTTCTATGGGATTGATGTTCGGACTTTGTACGGGTGTTTCTAAAACGTGGGCTACATTGTATATAAACCATTGTTTAACGATATGTGCAGTATCTTTCGGATCATTGTCCTGTTGAAAATGAAAATTCTCAATTCCCCCTAATTTTTCCGCACTTCGTTTCAAATTATCTTTTAATATTTGCAGATATTTATATTTATCTAAGATTCCTTCGATAATAACGAGGTTTACAACACCGTTGGTTCCCATACACCCCCATACCATTGTCGATCCACCCCCATGCTTCACGGTTGGACATAGGTTTTTAAGATCCATTTCTCTATTTGCTAATCTCCAAATTTTGTGACATCTATCGGGTCCAAATATGTTAAATTTGCTTTCGTCAGAGAATATAACGCTTCTCAAAAAATCTGTATCTTTATTGACATATTTTTTAGCGAAATTTAGTCTCTTCTGCTTATTAACTTTGCTAATAAACGGCTTCTTTCGAAGAATACGACCATGAAAATCATTTTCTCGAAGGATTCTTCGACAAAGTTCAGAGTGCACTTGTTTTTTAAAACTATTGGCGACTATGTGGTGTTGCAAGTTTTGCACCAGAAATTGTAGGTTCTTTTTTATTTCACGCAAAATTGTGTTTCCTTCTATCTTCCTTGATTTCTTGTGTCGGCCAGAACGGACTTTATAGTAGATTTACTTCTCCCTAATAATTGAACTATTTCACCATAGCTTTCGCCTTCATTATGCCATTTAAGTATAAATTTCCTATCGGTGATGCTTGTTTCTGATTTTTTCGAGTACATTATTATTATAACTTTTACAATCTTATTAATACTCGCAGCACTGAACGCGTAAAGTGTATAATGCCAACTGAGAAAGCCAATGTATAAAATTTGTCACATTCAAGGTTTGTTTTGTATTACAAGTTTCATCGTTCGAATATTTTTGTGGCGTTCATTTAGCCGATATTACTAATACATGTTTTATAAGTATTGCTTATGTTATTAAAGACAATTTTAAATTTAACATGTATAATCATGATACTTATATGTTACTATAGGAATAAAAGTATTTTATAATTCGTAATATGACTTATATTTTTTAAGCGTGAAGCTTTTCATTTCAGAGCGTTCGAATACTTTCGTGTACTGTATATACACATGCGATGCACGATAACACGTGTCTGTAGAACGAGTCCGTGAATCGTTCCCGAGTGCCACGTGCTCCCACGATCTTAATTACGTTTCATTTGTGTTTGTACGGCACGCCGAGCTGTCAGAAACTTATCGGTGCACTTTGCACTCGAACGTAAATGTTTTTCCTATTTCGACCCTGGCGATTATAGAGCTTCGATAGCAATTAAGATCTTTGGAAAAGGATCTCGATCGTCCGCAGCTCGAGGATCCGTAAAAAGATGTGCGCGAAACGGAAACCGTAGCGAGAGGACGTGGGTGGGAAAACGCGAAGGTTACGAGCGGTAAAGTTACTTTCTCCGGCACAACGAAATCAGGAATTGCTTTTCTACGTGTATACGTGTAGTCGGGCGCTATCTTCCTCGCACTTGGACACAGTCTCCCAGCGGAATGACGCAAGAATCCCGGCATCGTGTTTTTCTACCGATTCCGGGCCACCATTATTTTTCTCGGACGAAAGCGCGCTTTTTCATTCCCGCTCCATTTGTCTCCATCGTCGGTTTTGTCCGTGCAATCGTCGCATCACTGGAAAATAGCTGGCTCGTTTAGGGAAACGACGCCGCAGTGGTCCATAATCGCCAAAACGTGGACAAAAAGTTAATTTTTCAACTTTCTCAAAAATGAATGGAAAAAATGCCTATAGGTTCTTAACACATTATCTACCTGTGATTATTTCATAATTGTTAAAAGTCAATGGTCCATGGCTGAGAATTTTTTAAAAGAATCCTTCAATAGCAACAGCAACTTTAATCATAAACTAACAGCTTACCCTCAATAACAAAATCCAATAATTTCCTTCGGGATTACATTGTAAAAGAAGATTTTTAAGCTTTCACATTCACATAATAATTCCTATTCCGGGAATACAGCATCGTTTCAATGTAGGAATTTTCTTGACTGTTTATGTGTGATAAGTAGGCTGTGAGTCTTTATGCGAAATAAAAATGTTTTGCATTGATTGTGGGAAGGGGAGGAATCACATAAAAATTGATTTCATCCCTTAACGACTTCGTTACATTAAAGGCAACATTACAACATTCTTGAATTTTTAAAATCTTTTACTGTTTTATATTTCGCCCAACCAATTTCCTCATAAATGCATAAAGATCTGCAGTTTAGTGATAAGTATATATCCAAATAAAATATACGGAGAAATCAAATTTTTTATTTTTGCGTTTTAAAAAAGTTATTGTAATTTTTAATATATTATAATTGTTAATTTTGACATCAGGTTCGTATTCAGCAACCCGACAAACATGGGAATACTAATTTTCAAGGAAACCCGACAATTGTTTTCCGAAATTTTTACATCACATTCATAATCATAATACTTTGGTACAGTGTTTTCACGCGGGTCCTGTTCTCCTGTTCTGTTACGAATGTGAGAAACAGGTTTCGAGGACTCGAAAAGATCCGATCTTCCCTTTCCCTCGTTCGATCGAGTCGAAGGATTAGGTTTCTCGTTTACTCGGAACCATTGCAGGATGTAAAAACTAGACTCGACTTGCTCCTTACTAGGTCCGAGTTAGGCCAAGGCTGATTCCACCTGCGACCGTCTCTGTTCTCTGCTCCATTTCTCTCGCCTCGCAAAAAGCGCCGCGATAGAACGTTCGATTTCTTTTGTTTGCTGATTACTCAGCGACGGGACACACTCGTCGGCCAAGACACCTGGCAAAACCAACGAATTCGTAATCGTGTTCTCGTTGGTTGGCTACGAGCTCTCGTTCTCCGTCTTTTTCCGGGTAAAATGCCGAGAAACTTGCGCAACACTTTCGGCTAGATCAGAAAACGTATTGGTGACACACTGATAACGATGTGTGCGCCTTCTGGTGATTCACTGTTCAAGGGAAAACCTGCTCGGGATCATTGTTTGCTGACCAAAGGCCGTCCAATTGCCCCGCCGACCATTACGTATCATTGTTATGTTCTTATAATTAGACGGCGGATTTGATGCATTTATGACAAAAATGAGTAACTGCAATTTGAAACAGTAAAAACATTAGAAGTATCTAACCTCTTGCCGTATCATTTTCTTTACAGTTCCAGTGATTAAAACGTCTTTATTCCCAAGAATGTCGTAGAACAGTACAAACGAGTCAAATTTTATTTCACCTAAAAAGAAACGCGTAACACTCATATTTATTAGACTTTGTTAAGATCTTCGCGACGAGTCTGACTCGTTAAAATACGGCAAGGGGTTAAAAATAGTGTTTTATTATATTCAACCTATTGAACATATTAAGAAAGAAAATAAATTTCTATTTAACTCCAGTTTGTTGCAATTCAGGCAGAAAATTTTTATTTTACATAAAGATCCACTGTCTACTTATAATAAATAATAAAACTCTTATAATGTAGAATGCTCTTATATGTACAATGAAGTTATAATAAAAGTCTTATGATAAAACGTCGCATTCTTGATTGTATCGTACAATATTAATTTCGACCCTAAGACGCACATGTACATATAGGTTTTGCACTCCAAATTCACCCTTTTGCATGTCAAATTCAACCATTTGCAAATCAGTTTCAACCACAATTGAATTACTTGAATTATAATTAAATGTAAATTACAATGTAATACGATTTTACAATTGAAATACAATTACAAAGTACAGTGTAATTATGAATTATATAATATATAACAAGAATAAAAGAAATGGAAAAAGATTAGTATCAGCGATGAATATGTTATTATTCATAAACCCATATTGTGTGATAAAATATAAGCTTGTTTATTACGTTCGTTTCAGAAAAGAAATATAAATTGTAGAAAGACATAGGACAAAATTACTACAGAAGAAAAGCAACACTATTTGATAGGAAAGACCTAAAAAGGGAACATTCTTCGTGTGGCACTAATCACTTATGTGGTCATATTCACTGACGGCAATTGTCAGCAAGCTTTAAATTAGTTTTAATGAACACTCTTTGTTCAAACATCTTGTCGCTAAGATTGCTGCATTTTGGAAGGTTGGTCATCGTCGGACAAGAAAACATCCTCATAAACATAAGCAATAAAATTGAGTTGTCTGTAAATGCAAAACGGAAGAAGCACGGATAGAAATGAAAGTTATTTTTCATATTAACCTTCGCAGGATAATGTGGGGTCTCAGAGACCCCAGCTTCAGATGTTCGAAAAGAATTTTTATTATTATTATAAGAATGAAATCTGTTTGTATACTTTTTATCCTGTGTTATTCTTTATCCCAAATTTATTAAAAACGAGGCTATTTATGAAATCCATTTGTCGGGGTCTAAGAGACTCCACCTTACTATTTATGTGTTGTTAGACCTTACCTTGCGAGGGTTAATCGAGTAATGTACGCATTGAGCGATTTACATTATGTTGCATTTAAATTACATTGTACGAGTTTTTCGATTGCGTTCGTGATTCGCGTAATTAGCTATGAAACTAAGTGAAAGGTTCGAATTATGTAATGCAATTACAATGTAATTCAAATACTGTGATTAAATTTGCACAACTCTGTCAGTAGGTAGTCGTGCTGATCTTCACGGTCGCGCGTTTGTCCCTTCGCAGAGGATTTTCACGTCGGAACATAGGGAGAAGGATTTCAGTCGGTGTAGAAGGGTTTCGCAAATTTCAGATAGAACCGTCTCTGTGTCTCTGTTTCTTTCTGAATTGTTATCTATACAAAATCGACAGCCTATTCATCGTGTAACGGTGACGTTGACGCCAACGCAAACGAGAGTCACCGGTGACCGAACTCTGTCGCTCGGAAAGTCATCGAGCCTGTCGCGTGACTCGCAATTTCGCTGGAAACCAAGCCGGTACGATGGAAAACTCGAACGCGAGGCCGAGCTCTCTCGTGGCTGTCGATGATTTCACGGGTCGGCATTCCAGACGCGTGGCTCACGTGGCCGTGTAACAGGCTCTGGTGCGTTTCTTTCTGCCCAAAACGGGCTCAACGTGTCGCCGATCGCGGTCCTCGAGGCCTGCCATTAGCATCGAAGCAAGATATCGAAATGTCGGCTGAAGGAAAGACACGGTGTCGAACGCGACACGTGGATTTTTCGGCGCTCGACATACCGATGCAGCGAAATTTTCGAGTTCCTTTACACGCGCTGTTTACCAACCGGCAAACCGACCATGAATGCCGCTGTAACGACGCGGAACGAAAACTAGACCGATTGGATTTCACGCTTATCTTCGCCGGGACTCGAAGTGGCCCCGTCTTTCGGGAACCCGGGCAGAGATCGATCCACGATTACGCGCTGCGTCGGAACAATCGATCAGCGGTTCGGAGAAGTTCGTATCTCTGATTCTTTCTCGTTTTTGGGATTCCCGCGACGCACGGTGGCGAATTCGGCCGAAGTCGTGGCCAAAGTTCATATCTTGAAATCTATGATGAATTATTGAAATACACAAATATTCATTGATATTCGGTATATCCAGGAATTGAAGAACATCTGTATGATATTCTTCTCCTTTATTGGAGCAGCTTTTTCTCATACTGATTAAATTATGTATGGGTCCGTATGAAAATGAAGATAATTCGTAAAGTTGCATGTTATCGCAGGCGAATTAAACAGCACGTTGTTCAGTAAGCTACAAAGTTTCTTTTAAAAATATTACTGCTCGTTATACAATGTATATTCTACAGTGTTAAATTTGTTATAAAATGCATGTTTTTAGCGCATTAAATAAATATGTCAGCGTGTACCAGCAGTGGTACACGCGGCGCGGAACGTGTTAAAAATATTGTTATATTATTTTCAATCTATCAAACATATTAAGAAAGTTTGTTGCAATTCAGCTGGACAACTTTTATTTCGCACAAAGATCTGCTGTCTATTCGTTAGTCTCGAAGATCGAACAGAAAAACGGAAGACGAGACGCTTCGAGGATCGAGGAACCGTAGAACTCGAGGAACTTTGTTTTGTCACGATAACGAGACCGCGAGATGTCTGTAACAAGATGTTTGCAGCTGTCGAAAAGAATGTATCCAACTTTTCTGAACACGTTCGAAGCTCGTGAACGAATCAATCGCACGCGGAAAGAGATCCGTGCGATTCAAGAGCTCGTAGCATACAGAGTAGAAAGTTCTGAATGGATCGGTCATAAATCTCCGTTAATGGAGGTGGCACCACGCACCACGCATCACGGCACGCACATAGGCACGAGACTGGTATTCGTTGAAACGATGGATTCAATTTAAATGGTCGCGTACGAAATTGTCCGCGTGATCACGCAGCATCGACGTAATATCTTATTTATAGCAGAAAATTGCGATTGCAACGAGACGCTGCAACGACCCGAGATTCCCCGATAACCGAGCTGCGCGTTTTGTATTCTTATCCTTATCTTTCACCTGAAATTTTTCCGCTGAGGTAAAACGATTGCCTCAGTTCTCGAGATTTTCCTCCTGATCTTTCCACATTGTCGCGACGAGCTTATCTTATTCTCTTGTCTGCCTCATTTTCTATTTGTATAAATGCCTTTCTTTCTACTCGTCAACCTTACCCATACTTTCTTCTCGTAAATTCTTCTCTTCTCGATCGTGTTCATCCTTTTCCTTCTGTTCGTAAGCCTCTCTCCCTCTTTGCAGTCGTGTAAACCCCATTCCTTCTAAAATAGTTTTGCTTTGAAAATTTGCTTTTTTTTTCTGGCCACGAATCTCTTTTTTATCGTTCGCGTGAACGCTTTTATGCGTACACATTAATACGTTCGCGTCGCAGACGTGTGACGTTCGTAATCTTGCAGAGTACTCTAAGATAATCAATGTTATTCACTTATCCATTGAAAGTCATAGAACTGTTGCACTATTTCATGAAGGAGGAATGTTGCGTTTGATTAAATATTATATTATATTTGAACAATGATTCTGACCGATGAAGAAAATTCTGGCAGCGAACGTGTTAAGTACGAGTATACCGATCGAATTGTTCTCTCTCTCTCTCTCTCTCTCTCTCTCTCTCTCTCTCTCTCTCTGTGCGGAGATCGATCGGAAAGCACTCGCCGCGCGTGTCCGCTGAATAACAGCGAGTTGCACGAAAGGATTCTCGGGAGATGGAAAAGGAAGAGAAGGAACACGCGGCCCTAACAGCGATTTATCGAGGACGCCGCGTAACAATAGTTCTGCTGCGCGGCCGCTCGTCGGTTCTATAGTTGTACATAGAATCGCACAGAGTCGTAAAGTCGTAATAGTTGTATCGCGAGGCGGCATCGCGAACGACACGCGTCGCCAAGTGCTTGCGGCTGCATTATCAGCGTCCAAAGAAAGAGAGATAACCGCGGAAACCGCATCGATGTTAAATACATACCTGCCGGATGGCCGAGATAAACCTCCGACAGCGAGACCGTTTTCTGTCTGTCGGTGATTCGCGTTTTAAAAATAGAGACTTTCGAAAAATGCTCAAGGAGAATTCCTCCGCAGCGTGCCACGAGCAGTCTGGCCAGATAACAGGATTGCCCGAACCCGACTCGAGTATCGGAACACCGTCCGAAAGCATTCTGGATCCTTTTAAGGGTGCTCCCAACGAGATTCCGCCTTTCCTTGGATCTACGATCGGATATGGAACGTTGGCAACGTATTCGTAGACCGGGGATAAATCTAGCTGTTCGACTTTACTAACTATACAACGAGGATCACGCTAAACTTCCGTCGAAAAGCGTAACAACGGATGGGCCAGCCAAGCTTCGCGAAAACGATGCCAATCGAGGACGGAATACTTATGCATTCCGCGTTCTATCGTGAACCTCTTTTCTATCGAGCGTCGACGTTTGCGAGCTCGTCCGCTGTCTCGTTATAAAAGAGCAGCAGAGCCTTTCATCTTCTCGTCTTCTTTGAACCACGAATCCCGTTAGCGATCAAACATTTTTGACCGATAGCGTACGCGTCTCGGAGTTCGATGATCGCGTGACCGTAGGTTGCCCGCGTACACGTCGATTAAGGGTCGTGTTGTACACGTACGCGTTCTTCTTATTTCGGAACGTACTCGGACGGACGCGTATAAACGCTAGATACAAAAACAGGCTAACGAAATCCTGTCCGGGCCTTGGAGTGGACACTTCGCGGCTAAGTACAACTCCACCCTTAAAGGGATAGTCTCGTTTCCAGGATTGCAAGGGTTGTGGGATGCGCTTTCTCATTTCTCGATAATGCCAAGATGGACTGAAAAATATATATGTATCGATGGGTATCAGCTTATTAAAATCAATAAAGCGAGAAAGAAATTTCTACTTGGCTGCTGTTTCTTGCAGTTGACGCAAACCATTTTTATTTTGCATAAAGACCTGCAGCCTCGAAGACGAATCGAAGCGAATCGTACCGCGAAAAAGACAACCGTGTAGCAATCGACGGGGCTACAAAGATGCCGCGGTCCAATCGAATCCAATGCTCGTTTCGGTGAAAAAATCAGAAAAGGATCGCCGCGCCGCGACGAGTCAAAGCGAACGCGCAATTGACGAGTTAAGTCGTCTTCCCTCGCGGCGGACAGGTTATCCGGGGCCGTGTATTGTCCAGTCGTGAATGGCGAAAGCCACTGGAGCTCTGCGCGAATCTTAACACATGGCCGGTCAATTGGATAGATCTACCTTTCATCGTGCTACTAAAGTCACTAGTGTGCAGATTAATCATGAATCGTGACTTAACCTACCGTCATCTCGTTCCGATCTACAATACTGTGGGATACCGATTCGGTCTACCAGCCGAGCAATCTGCAATTCTCTCGTAGCCAACAACCCAGTGGCTTGGTTTCGATTCAAATTTATACTCCTCTTCCGTTTTCTTCCTTCTACCGTGAAGCGAGAGTACTTTTTGCATTTTTTCCCTCGTTAGCGTCTTCGTTTTCGTTCCCACGCGACGTCGCCGCGTCGTCGGACAATGGGGAACGGTCTCTGCCAATTCGTCAGGGAAAAATTCTACGAAACACCATCGAGTGCACGTTCTTTACGCAAACCTCGTTCGTCGCATTTCGTTGGCCCAGAGCGGGGAATGTAACTTACAGGGGAGGTTACCCAACCGTAACACGTCGATTTTAATGAAATTTTTGTATGATATAGAACTCAAAAAAATATTTTACACGTATTTTTGTTTATAGCTGTCGACATTCATGTTAGGGGGGTGAATATTCCATTTTATTGAATATCTCCGAAACTATTAGGTCTAGACGAAAATTTAAAAATCCAATTTGTTTTCGCGTAAACTGACTTTAAATAGAATAATTTGTTTACAAAATATGTTAAAAAATAACTTTATTATGACATATGATTTCTTCCTCTATCAATTTTTTCTATTTTTACTTTAGAATGTGCCAGTTCCCAGAATCGTCCTCTATATACACATTGATCACGGTTTCGATTCAATAGTGGAGGAATTGTAGGTGGAAAATCTATGGATCTCGGATCTTGCTTAAAATCCCGATCCCTATCGTACTCGAAGCGTATATCGAACACAATGATTTTAAAAACGAGAGATTATCGTTTACGCATTTGCTGGTTTTTCTCAGATACGCGGATCGGTCGAGTTAAGGGAGTGAACTCCTTTTTCCAGGATTGCAAGGTTGCGGGATTCGTGTTCTCATTTCTTGATAATACAAAAATGGGGTTTTCCAGTAGTCAAAAACGCCAGATAAAAGATCAATCGCCCTCAAAAGAGCTATCGCTCTCAAAAGTCCTATTTTTTTTCGTTTACGAGTCGTAATTTGCACTATTCGGCAGCGTAATTTGCATTATTGGGAATCATACAACTGCGCATGTAACTATTTTCATAGCTACATGCTGCCGAATAATGCAAATTACGCCTCGTAAACGTAAAACTAGGACTATTGACGGCGATGGCGCCCTAGATTGATCTTTAATCTAGCGTTTTCGACTGCTGAAAACCCCCATTTTTGCATTATCGTGAAATTAGAACGCGAATTCCGTACCTTCGCAATCCTGGAAACGAGTTTATCGCCTTAAAAACGTGACGATCGAGAAACGTTGCGTGTATCGTAATTGGTCGTAGGATACGGTGCATGGTCGTAGAATTCGCCTGTGGAGAAACACCGAAAAGTATCGTTTTCAGCGGGCAACACCCGGCGCGGCGCGGCGGCCCGAGCAACGAAATGGGCTTCTTTTCTTTCTCTGTCGTATTCAGCCTGTTCCCGGCTGTACGCGCGTGCACGTATGTACATACACGTACGTGTACTCTCGCCTCTACGATATTTATAGAGATTTGGCGCAATGCGTGGGCGGGGCAAGTTCGTGAGGCACTCTCTTTCCCTCTCGTTCGCCAACAAACACGCCTCGTTCGCGCCGCGGATAGAAAAACAGCTGGCGGGTCCACGCACGGGCTCCGGCAAAAATATATTACATACGATATACCACCGCGGAGAAAAACCACGGGTTTTCGTGTTCGGCTCAAAACTGGGTGAAAATCCGTCGATATTAGGCCCTTTGTCCTCCGAGGATGTCCCGACGTCGCGAGGGCTTCGAGGACCGTAGAAATTTCAATCAGCCGTCTCTTCTTCGGTAACCACGCGATACTAAGGAAATCGCAGCGTTCCTTCTCTCGTTCCACGGTGGAAGCGAACAACAAAGATAAACGGTGTTTCCGTGATGTCCAGTTTGTCGGAACGGGAAAACGAGGAGGTCAGACGATCAAACTGCCAAAGATACAACGGATGAATACCGTGAAATGATCGCCGCTGCGGGTACGGTAACGGCAACGCGTTCTTTAGCGCAATGTCCGTGTAAAACGGGGTGAACGGAATGGTGAATGAAATTTCTCGCGTCGAAGTTAAACATACGGTGGAAGTTGAACCGGTAAACCGTGTAGCGAGACAAAAATGCGCAAGCCATGGAACTCGCGGTAACAGGGAGCCGCGACTTTGCGCCGGAGTTGTTCAATGGGTGAAGGCAACGTTCGAGTCTGGGAATCGTCGTGACCGTATTAGAAAACGCATACGGGAGACAAACGTTTTCCGACGTGGAGAAAAATCAATTTCCAAGGACAGGACTGGATTTCAATTTTCGGATTCGTTACGGAAGCAATGGTGGACCTCGATCCGCGTGTCTCGCCGTGCATCGGGCCCCGAAAAATATGCACTCTCGGTGCGCACGGCGTCGTCATGGCGACGAAAACCGGCTGCAAAAGGGACACGCTGCTTAAGGAAAGAAGGAGGAGCCGGTCGCGCCAGAATCCTGGTGAACCCGGTCCTCCGATGTTTCCCACCTCCTCGAAAACATCTCGCGAGCGGGTTCGCTCGTTTCCAGGCATCGACGAACTCTCTTGATATCCAATCGAAATTGTTCGGGCGAGAACCGGTGGCTCGGATAACGAGCAGAGCGATCGCATGGAACGTGAACCGAGGCGAGGCGAGGCGAGACGAGACGAGACGAGGCGCGATCACCGGAACGCGGAGGCCTCGGTTCTCTCACGGAATCACTTGCGAAAACGAACAGCTCTAACGGGCCCTACAAGCCCTAGAAGTCTTGGAAGCAATCCTACAATTCTTTCGCCTGACAAATTTTCATTCTTTCACTTCTGGCGTTTCCTTCGCTGTTTCCTACTGGTTGGCGATTCCAGTCGTCTCTAAAAACTCATTGTCGGTTCGAGGCATTCCTTCGCTGTAGTTGGCTCTCGGTGGTCGATCCGTCCTTACTGTAGTAATTATTCAATCTAAGAACAACGATCGCTAGCTCCGAACGATTTAGAGTGGTCGCAAGTCGTCGCCTGCGAACGAATTTTTTCGCGAAGACTCGGAGAAGAGCCGAGACCATGCGTGCCGCCGACATCGGACTCCATCGTGGGTCGATAAAGGCGAAGGCAGACGACTGCGTCTTATTGTTAGCCTCTTTCGCCTCGCTGACAAATACAGACGAAGTATTGTGCTAGCTATTACGTCCGAACCAGATTGTCGTGGCACGCCGAGCCGGGATTATTAAGCTACGTATGCATATGTATGTGTCCGGACATTGCGAGGCATCTTCGCGATACCGATCGTTGATTTTTCCGGATTCCGAAGTCTTCCGGATTCCGAACCTGAAGGCATCGTCGCACAACTTTGTCGATGATTTTGAAAAAAAATGTTTTTTCGATCCGGCCCATCGGCTAGCTCTCGAGCCAAGAAAATCTCGTTTCCTTGTTTCGAGCGTCTCGTAATTGCCGTATCGATTTCTAATCGTGTACATGACACCGTTCACCGCGTACAATGGAGTCGCGAGACGTTTCAGCGGTGCAGCGGCTCGTTGTTCTCGCGAGACACGTGCACGCTCTTGTCTTGAACGTCAACAGAGACCTGCAACCAAGATTTTCTCCGAACGACACTCGAGTCTTCGGCCTCGTCTTCTCCGTTAACGCAAGCCACACTATTGGCCCTCGGTCGTGACGTATGTAGAAGTACCGACAACAATAATGAGAGCGGTTGCGTAGAATAACAATTGTTACGTCTGACAGCAATTAAGAATGCGAATTCGACGAACGTTCATTATCTCATAGTCGATGTAAATTAGGAAAATGGAAACGGAAATGATCGACGATCAACGTCGTCATATTCTCTCTCTATCGGGAGCAAACGATGCGTGAATCTTGAACGGAGTCTACGCGAACGCACGGTTACCCAACCACAGACAACGCGGATTAATCTACCCTCGGTAACCTTGAATTCTCGGTTGATTCGCCGCAGACTAATCCATTTCTGCAATCGCGTTTCACGGTAACTTCGCGTTTCACGGTAACTTCGCGAGAACACCGAGTACCTGTCGCGCGTCGACTTTCAAAGTACAACAGGTACAGTGCCGGACAAAATGATAGAACATTTGATGTATTTGTATATTTCATATAATACAACAGGATATACGTACATATTACTCGCCGTATATATTAGATATGTCCTTCAAAGTATCCAAATAGAATTGCGAGTTTGTCTCTTGTACATGAAAGAAATTAGAGAAAATAATATAGACACGCATTGATTTTAATCGAACAAAATGATAGAACATTATTAAAAAATACAATTGTTTGAACAGAAATATTTTGTTGAATTCCAAATCAATATTTCGTAAAACCACCTTTTCGCTGTATAACATCTACTAAGCGATTAGGAATTGATTTAAACAACTTTTAATACGTCTTTGTCTTAAAAGATTCCAATTTGTAACAATACTTTGTTTTAATTCCATTGCATCTTTGTATTGTTTTCCATTCTAATAAATGTTTCTTGAAAGTTCTGCCCATATATTTTCAATAATATTAAGGTCGGGAGAACGGGCCACTCGATGCATGTCACATTTGTAGAACTAAAATAAGATTTACCACATCTTGCGGTGTGTATCGCAGCGTTATCCTGTTCCAAAATAAACGTACCGCCTGCAATTCGAGTCGCGTGCTTATTTAACTGATTGTCTATTAATTCAATATATTTTTTGCTGTTTTCACGGCCTGATAAAAAATGTATGTCAGCTTTTCCCCCGATATCCAATACCGGCCCACACCATGACGTTTCCGCCACCCATTTGTCAACGGCTTAAGTATTGTTCTTCTTTCCTTAGATCGTGGAAATAGTAATTCCAGCCATCAGGATCGTCCAAATTAAATTTCTATTCGTCACTAAATATCACATTCCTTCACTTCTTCTTCCACAAAACATGATCGCGAGCAAACTTTAAACGAGCTTCCTTATGTTGCTAACTTAGACGAGGTTTTCTTTTCAGTTTTTTTCGTTTAATTTGTTTACTGCTTTGGACAATACGTCGCACAGTTCTTAAATTAGCTAAAACACCTGCTTCTTAAGCGATTTTTCTTGCAGTTCCCTTATATGTAATTGTTGAAGCCAAAATGTTGTAAAAGAAAACTCAAGAATTTTGTAACATTGTAATGGGTGGCGTGCGTCACTTCGACGTGACGCACGCCACCCATTACAATGT